>RJWM01000580.1:0-204516 GCA_004363535.1 Dasyprocta punctata
ATCTTGGAGGACAACTGGACACTTTTCCCTCTGAATATGGGAACTGACATCTTGGTCACTTTATGATGAACTGTCCATTAGGAAACAAAGAATTCAAAAGCTAAGCAGAGAGATGCAGCGGACATCTGAGCCTGCAGTAGACAATAAAAATCAGAAAAGGAGGAGCAGAGAAAAATTAAAGACAGAGGGAAGGGAAAAGGAGAGGAGGTCGGGGATTCCCAAAGAAATGGCTTTTCTTTTTCTACCCATAGCCTCCAGGGAGGAACATATATTATTATCAACCTAGCACGACAACACTGAAAATAAAAGAGGCACCTGCCAGGTGACCATCTCTGCCGGGACTCGAACCCGGAACCTCTGGATTAGAAGTCCAGCGCGCTCGTCCATTGCGCCACAGAGACCTCACCACACACACAGCATCAGCACCAGAACTGAAAAAGCACATACCTTCTGCATCACCGAACCATCTCAGCATCCTGCTCTCTGAGCGGTGGGGGGACAGGGACAGCTGGAAAATCTGGAGTGGAGATCCACCAGCCGGCTCCTTCAAAGCTTTCCTCAATACCGTGGATCCCAGGATTTTCAGAGGATTGGAGGAATGTGACAGTGGTCATTTTCCCAGCCCCAGAAACCCAGAAAGAGAAGGACAGAGCTGGAACCTTGCCTCTCCCTCCCTTAGGGATGGAGAGTAAAGGAAAGTCTCTCTATTCTCATGCAAATGAAGCAGAGCACACCCAGCCTAGCAGACACAGGGAAGCCATCTCCCTCTCCACCCCTATTCCCTCGCTGTGGTTCCATCCCAGGGCAGCTATTCTCAGACAGGGGCTGGGCAAAGCCGGGGGATTCGGGAAAACCCTCCATCCCAGGGACAAAGGAGCTGCTTCTGCAAGGAAACACTGAACAGCGGCAGAGAGTGGGAGGAAGCTCGGCTCCAGGAGCTTGTCGGGTTCGCAGCTTCAGGAACTGTTATGTGTCAAGCCAAGAAGAGGAATCCAGGCTCCAGACTCTCAATGGATGCTCCTTCAGCACCTCCACTAGAATTCAGGATGGGAGTGGACCCAGAACAGGAAGGGGAGAGAGAGAGAAAGAGTATGTGTGTACATACAGAGAGGGAGGGGGAGGCAGCGGCTCTGGGATGAAGTAAGGTGGTCTCTCATAGCACCTGGGTCCCTTGCCTCCACCTTCCCCAGCCCCAAGTCCCTGCCATTCTTTCTTCCCGGGGCTGTCTAATTCAGAGCAAGAGGATTTCTCAGGCTCCTGGGCTTATGAGAGCCACCCTAGTACAATTAAAGTGGCCATCCCCCCACAACCATATAAAGACCGTCACATCCAGCTCAGATCCAAGACAATGTTTCCTACTTGTAAAAGCCTTGCAGAGAATACAATTCCAAAATCACTGCTGGGCCAGTTCTTCTGCATGTCTAACCCAAGTACTTCTTATTTCATCTTGGGCTCATTTTCTCTTGTGAGGTTCCCAGATGCACTGGGATAACTGACTTCCATGCTTCCCATGACAATGGACTTCATTCAGTGTTTACTGCCCCACTCCCTCTCAGAAGTTTGCGATAAAGCAGAGAGCCAACTAGCCTCCCCTCCTCCTTGCTCTGTTTTGAGAGCCCACAGCTTTGAATACTGCCAGCAGACTTCAACCATAATGCAAGGCAGTCCCCGCTGTGAGCCCAGGTGGTGCGCAAGTAGAGGTACAACAGGACCCCATGAAATGTTTGGATTGGGAGGACTCTTCTAACTCTAAGACTGTGGCTGTACTATACATTCCCTACCTATTCCTATAGCCCCAGCATGAGACCTGCAAAGAAAATGGCCAAGGTGATTCGTTTAGGTGCAAGCAGGAAACAACCACCAGAACAGTGCCTCCTTCAACTAAGCTTGCCTCCCCCAGGAGCTCAGGAGAGTGAACCCAGTGTGTGTATTGTAACCTTAAATAAGGAGGCATGGAGTAGGTCTTTCTGAGTTCATTGCCCGAGACAATTTCAAACATTTGAAACACAGAACTAAACACAAAGTCAGAGACCACGCTGCTCTGCATGGCTACTGACAGGAAACAGGTCCAGGGGCAATGTATGTGTAAAAGACAGACCAATTCCAAAGGCCAGGAAAGAGTCACTAATGCAAAAGTGAGGCAAAGCTAGACTCCTGGGATGCTTTTCACCAAGCTGTGTGAATTCACACACACACACACAGAGCTCACAACTTCTGCTCTTCACAGAGACTATCCTATGCCCAAGAAATCTTTCAGTCCTTTAGCTGTGCCCATAGCTTTATGCCTCTTAGATTATAGGCTCTCCACATCCTGAGAGCAGAGGCCTAGTTCTCCAACTCCCTCCACCAGCTTCTTCACAGGTATGCAGCTTTCTCAATGAGGACTGAGAATATCATAAAAAAAGGATAAATAATGGCTTGGTCTCACCTCTAAGAGCCTGTAGGTAAATTCCAATGTAAAAGGACTCTGAAAGATATATGTGAGCAAACTGAGACTCAATAGATTGCCCACCAAATAAGGTGTCAAGTTTGCAAGTCCAAACAAAGACCACAACTCTGGAAGCACAAAGATCCAGCGTCAATAACAAGCTGTCTGGATTATGGGCTTGGAGACACAGAGCAAAGCAGTTAACTTCTCTGATCTATTTTCTCATTATAAGCATGAGGCAATAATAGATGCTACTGATAAAGACTGGCTGAGATTTCATGGGGCAAAGTGCTTGTTTCCTTCTTTCTCTAGTTTATAAGTTATAATTTTCAACCATATCTCCTCGGTCACTTCCTTTCCTTTGAGTGACCTTCCTTCAATTTCCCCTTACAACCACACAGAAATCTCTCCATTCGACAAAAAGAAAAAAAAGAAAAGAAAAGAAAAAAACTGCCAACAAATCTCTCCAGAACTCCTTCTACTTACAATCTGCATCAACGAAAATTCTTTGGACTTGAGCTCTCTGACATCACTTATTTTGTTTCAGCATCCATAAATCAAACACACTTCTTGACAGTGTGAATAATATCCCATAACTAGGCTTTCCATTGAAAGATAAGGAGGAAAACAAATTAAGCTATGACTTTAAAGGGCCAGGAAAGATGAGGTTAAGCCAGTCAAAATGGCTGAAGACAGTATATCTTTTTCTTCTTTTAAACTAGGTATATGTCATCCCTGTTTATGTAAACCCTTAAGAGGATAGTACATTTCCCTTCCAAAAAAATGTGTACTGACTTAATTCTCCAAAGATCTGTGACTCAAACATTACTCACGCCTCTAATTGAATACCATTCTGTGACCCTACAGACAGGCTGGTGATGCTCACACATTATTTCATTCATAAAGTATTGCTGGGATACATGTGACACAAGCCAAAAAAACACTTCCCCTTTGGTCCAGAAGCAAACAAAATTAAATCCCACATCCTACAGTGGTTTTGAAGCTTTCATGAAGGTACCTATCCCAAGTAGTCCATATTTTAATTGCTCAAGGAGAACACTGGAATAAGACAGTGACATAATTATTTGTGTAGCACGGCTCTTAGACACTATACTTCACCTCCCAGGCCCTACAGCTCCCCCAGACTGTATCAATTCATATCTGGTGCACACATGCTCTAGAAGTGGTTTCCATACAGCATCTTTCCATGACCCAGCTATTGTGAGTCCCTCTTACTGCTGCCCTCCTAGAAGTTACCCCTCCTCATTGCTCCTGCATGCGCTTCTTCAGAAGGCTGGAAAAGGTACTGTATTTTGCTATGTCAGGCCCATGGTTCTAAGCCAGCTCTGCAGACTCTCCAGTGATGGGTTCATAACCATTTAGCCTTGAAGGAAGGATAAAACAGACACACTTATGACACAAAAGTCCTTCTTTCCCAGGCAGTCCCATCCCACAGAATCCTGTCCCATGTCTCATGCTCATTTGTCTATTCCTCCCATACATCTTTGTACTCATCACAATGAAGCATTTATGTTCCCAAAGCCTCCTATTTACTGCTCTCTTTTATCCCTGAGGCTGACTACAGATGGTTTGATCCCTCTCTATCCCTTTTCCCATTCTTTGAGGAAGAAGTGAGATCACCCAGGTAATAATTAAACCTCAGACTCAAACAGAAGGAAGTCAAATACAGGTTGAATTTTCCTTTATTCATTGTATCTGACCTTGAGAAACCATCCGGATCTGTCCAAGTCCAAATGAGCCATATAAGCCACTCAAGCCTTTCCAAAAGCTTACTCAGAACCAAGCTATCTTGACAATACACTGAATATCCAGAGCCAGTCAAGATCACAGTGAAGACCTCATAAGGATCAACCCCCACTCATGGAAGTCCAAGGAATGGTCTTCGCCAGGTTTACTTTGTCCTTCCCCTGCCAGCATTCTCCAGGAAACATTCCAGAATGTTCTAGAGACTAAGTCTCCAATTACATGAATTCTTTCTTTGGTCAAGAAGGATGAGGAAGCTAGTGATTTTTAATAAATGGAAGGGCAGTGGTTGTGATGTTCTACCAGGTCTCTCTGAGAATTTGCAAAGAAACTTTCTCTCTGCTCCACCCAAACCTTCCTGTTTAGAATGAGGGCTCTGCACATCTCTATTTCTAACCCCAGTCCAACACATCTCTGGGTGTTCAGTTCCTCAGTCCTGCTGTCTTACCATTGCATCTTGCTGGCCCCAGGAATTTCTCCTTCCTCAGGAGACATAAACTTCAGGAATTTCTTACTTTAACATGCTGTTAAGATCTTTTTTCATCCCTGTTCACACCTCACCTCATTCATATCCATTTCTCTTATCCCCACAGGTAGGATTCCCTAATTCTTTTGCCTTCAAGGCACTCCTTATAATGTTCCATTTCTTGCCCATATTCCTTGTGTTCTCATTTGCCTTAGGATCCATCCACTCCAAACATTTCTGTCTCAACTACTGTTTCTGGTCTCGCCAGTCTCAGCCTACTGTCCTTTTCTATTTCTGCCCCTGCCCCTTAGCCATCATTCTTAAGGCTCCTGATTTTCCTAGGCCTGTGGAATCCTCTTTCATTATACCATTTTTCTTGGACCCAGAGCTGTAGCTACTTCCACCCTTCATCCTCAGCCCTGTTTTTTTTCTTCCTCCAGATTTCATGCTCCAGATTTCTTTATTCCTCTTCCACCCTTTTAGTTCTGCTTGCCTCTCCATTTTAAGTCTCTACTCTGTAACACCTGTTTTTCTGCATCTCCTTCTACCCAGTCCTCTGGTTTGTCCAGAATGACTTTCTGCTTTTTACCATGTTTATCTCCAGATGCCTTAGGCTCTGCAACACACCTGGGTTGACTTAGCTTCTTTGTCTAGGACTCTGTGTGCCACAGGGAGGTCCTGAGTAGGGCCCTGATAATCCCTGTAGCATCAAGTCACCATGGGGATGGGGAGGCAAACAAGGTCCTTACTCTTCACAGTCATTATGGGACTTTGGACCTTAAAGGGTCAGATATTTTCTAAGATACAGGAAAAAAAAAGTCCCAAAAACAGATCCTTAAAGAGGCCAAGAAATTAAAAAAGTATTGGCTTTGCCCACCACAGCTCCACTCGTACTCAGCCTGGAATGAGCCTTGAGGTGAATGTAGTGAAATAGATTCCACAGTGGCAGCCAAAGAAAAGTATTTTCCTCTTTCACGTTGCATCAGCTTAGTTAAATGAAAAAGTATGACCATGGAAGTTTCAATCCCAGACATTAGACTTGTTCTCATCCAGGAACACCATACCTGGCAATCATAACATTTCTTATCTTTGTATAACAATCTATCATTACCTAGGCAGAAACAGTCCTCCAAAGTCTGTCCCTAAATTCGTTTGGTCTCCATAGTGAAGACAGGGACAAGGGGGAGAGTTTCACGTGGTGTAGGCCAGTTCATATCCTCAGGTTCTGGTTCTCCTTCTGCAAAAGATGGGAGCTGAATCCCAAAGGCCCTTCTATCTAGTTTTCAGATACAGCATTAATAATGATGCTATAACTATTCTAAATTCTTTATCTCATCTTATCAACAAAACTATTCTGGATTGTGGGAAAGGTATTATCACTGCCTTCTTTCTACAAAAGAAGCACCTGATCAAAGATATTAGGTGATTTTCCCAAAATCACTCTGCCAAAAGTTGCCAAAGTCAGTGTCCTGACCTCTATCCAACTCATTCAGCCTCCACAGAAGCACCTGGTGAGAGGAGTGAACTGCCCCCATTAATATTTGTATTGGTCAGTTTTCTGTTGCTGGAACAAAACACCTGATGCCTGCAGTTTAAAAGAGAAAAGGTCTAATTTGGCTCATAGTTTTACAAGTTTTAATCCATGAGTGGCTGGCTCCAAGGCAGAAACATCATGACAGAAGCCACGGTAGAAGAAAGATGCTCACCCTACAGCATGAGGGAAGCAGAGAGCAGGGGAAGAGCCAGGCCCAGGGACCTCAGAGAGTCCCTAAGGGCACTGTCCCATAACCCACTCAGGTAAATCCAGAAGCACACTTTACTAATATCCTAAGTGTTTATCAACCCAGTCAAGTTGACAATCAAGATTAATCATCACATGACACGTGCCACCTCTCTCCCCTTATTTCTTTCCCCTCTTTGCAATCAAAGAGTGGTGGCCTACAAATAGAAAATGGGTGAGAGGGAGTCTTGGAAAAGACCACAGGTTGTGATAAAAGGTTGTGCTACTTAGAAAACAAAACAAGTAAATACCAGGTAGAGTGAGTTCTGTATGTCTCTTTTTTAATGGTTCATTCTCTTTCCAATTACCTTAAATTGAAAAATGAGAAACTGGTGTCCAGAAGAATAAAGTCACTTGCTCAAAATCAATCAGACAGTCATTTACAAAGCTAGTACTTATTTCCAGGATTTCTGACTCCTAATACAGTGCTCATTATATTTTACTGCAGAGTTAGTGAATCACTCTTGAGTCTCAGGATAATTTCTTATACAAAGATTGTGGGGAATGGGAGGAAGGAAAAGTAAAAATGTTTTACATACATATTAGCCAATAAAACCCAGAAATTTACAGGATCAAATAACCTCTTCCTGGAATCACATAATACTCAAAATGGAAAATAATTTTAAAATAATGAAGTGTCTTTTAACCTTGTGCATCAGTTGAATTTTTGCCATATGCTCTTATTACTTTTATAAATTAAAAAAAACTAGCTTGAAAATTAAATTGAAAATGCTAAGTGGGTGAATGTTTGCTCTTTATTTTCTGTATTTCTGTAGTCTATAATTTTTGTCAACCCTCTCCATCTGTAATTACATAGATTAGTAAACTCAGGTCCATAGAAACTAAATTACTTATCCAATATTACCCAAGTACACTATTACAGTCCTATTCAAAAGCTACAGACTTTAAAGGTGGGAAGGGCAGGGACTGAGCGGCAGCTTTATGACTTACTGCATGATAACAGGTACCATTAAGCACCTCAACGGCTCTGAGGCTCAGATCACTCATTTGATTTCTAAAATCCACACAAACAGTGATCCCTAAGTCAGGTCATTGTAAGGAACAAATGAGACAAAAGGTGGGAAAGTCTTTAGCCACCCAGTGTCTGACAGTCTCTTGTGTTTACAATAGTGTATGCTCCAGCTTTTTCCTTCCCCTCACTCACTCCTCAATTGACCTCAATCCAGCTGCTGCTAAAGTGTCCTTGTTGAAGCTGCTAATGGCATCCTAATTGTCAAATTCAATAGCCCCACTTCACCTTCCAGAAGCATTTCACACTTGTGACCACAGTTTGAAAATACTCATTCTGTGACATACACGCCTCTCCTTATTGGCTTCCTACTTCTCAGCTCCTCCTTTTCAGTCTCGATCAGCAGCCTCTCCTCTTCCTTAACTATTAGTTTCCCAAAGAATGCATTTACCAATCTAAGCTAGAATGTGAGTAGCATTTTCATAATATAAAATAGGAATGATAGGATGGGACAGGATAAAAACAATCACAGAACATCACCCTCTAATAAGACCACATATTGCATCATAAACATTTTTTTTAATTACACATACAAGTATATGAACAAATGTGTGTTAATCGGCTCTCTTCTATCACTGTCACAAAATCCCTGAGATAATTAACTTACACAGTGAAAAAGTTTATTTTGGGCTAATAGTTTTGGAGATTTCAATTCAAGATTCTGTAGACAAATTGCTTGGAGCCTGTGGTGAGTGTGCTAAATGGTAACAGTGGTGCTTGCGTAGCATAGCATAAATGCTTGTATCCTGAGCCAGCAAGCACAAAGAGAAAGAGGGAGAGGTTAGGACCCTACAACCCCCATTCAAGGACACATCTTTGATAACCCACAGCCACCCATGCCCTTCCAAAGGTATCACCACCTTCCAATACTCAGCAACCACACCTTTAACACACGCACCTCTGAGGAACACTCAACATTCAAACTGTGTATGTTCTCAGGTATAACAGAAATAAATAAATGTGGTTTGTGGTCTCAAATACTGCCCTAAAGTATGGCTCTTCTTTTATATTTTCTCCCCAGATGATGTTAAATGACACCATCTCACATACCTCCATCTCTATATTTTAAAACGAGTCATCTCACATGAAATCCAGATTGCTACACTCAGCTGCCTTTAGATTACCATCCCTATATGACTCACAGGATCTCAACTGTGAAAAGTACAAATATAAACTTATATTTTCCCATAAGTCTGCTCTTTTAACTTAAGGGTAACAGCATCCACCTAATTATTTACTAATATATAGATTCCATAAACCCATAGACACCAAGAAACATACTAGGCATTGAAGATAGAAAGATAATGATGACAATATATCTGTCCTTAATAAAGTCACAATCAGAAACAGAAAAATAAACAGATTCATAAAACAACATTGTATCACTTCTTGCCTTTTGCCTGAGATCACGTGTAGTATCTGTTCTTATTGGTTTAATAAAACAAAGTCAGTCATCCCACTGTGGAGATACTTCCAGCATGCTACAAAACCAAAATGGCAAATTAATTCAATCTGAGGAGCCTGTGTCTTTTCCAGAGCTACAGACCTAAGCTGAGATTTAAAGTAACAAAGCTATTCACTGGTACATAAAAAACAGGTCAGAATTGGGAGATTTTGTCTGCGTGCATGTGCTTGTGTGTGTGTGTGTGTGTGTGCGCACATACACTGTGTGAATATTTTGGGGAAACCAAGAAAGAAAGGCACTCTCGAAAATAGAATAGCAAGAATAAAAATACAATCTCTGTAAGTAACTACACGAATGACATGCTGCTAAAGTCCAAAGGCAGGAAGTGACAGAGTAGGTGGCTGAAAAGTTCAAATCACAGAGCTCCTCCTATGTTATGTGGAAGGCCCCCTGATTTTCATCCTGCAGAGAAAGGAAAGGGTTTTAAGTAAGGGAGAGCTATGATTTGATTTGCATTTTTTACAGAGTTCCCTACCTGCTATGCAGAGGATAATTTCCAGAAGGCCCAATGAGAAAGTGTTAATAGTTTCCAAAATCTCAACCACAGCAATAGAACAGGCTACATGCCACTGAATTGAAGGAAGATTGATTTGATAAAGCATTACTGCAAAGACAAAATTTACTATCCAGTCACTTAAGCCAGAAACCTAAAATCTAACAAGACTCTTCCCCACACCTTAACCTCCAAATTTAATCAGCTACTAAGGTCTATCCATCCGGCCTCTTGGATTGTTCTTAAACTACCCCACATTTTTCCTTCCCTTGCTTCTGACTTAGTTCAGACTGTTAATCATCAAAAACCAGAACTACTTTAATATTTTAACAATCCTCCTCTTGTTTATCTGCAACTATCTCTACTCTCCTTCCACCCATTTGCCATATCACCAACAGAAAAACTAATTTTTCTTGAATGCAAACTCAATGTTTCTCATGTTTCTACTGCCTAGAAAAGAGCCTAAAGTCCATCTATGATCTGAATCTTGTCCATCTTTTCAACTTCACATATTATTACCCCAGTCTTGTCCCTTACCTTATGCTGTGCACTGTCAAGACAATTTCAGTTCCCTAGATGAGAAAAGAAAAACGAAAGGTACTGGTCCTATACTAATGAAACTTGGTGTGTTGACATTCTTCCTCTTTCTGGAGTGTCCTTCTCTTCTTTCCATCCTCACATCTGATGGAAGACTTCTCCTCTTCCTTGCAAACTTGGCTCAATCAGCTCATTTTCTAGAATATCTTCCTTGACATCCACCACAACCCCAAGCAAATTGGATTACACCCATCCTCACACCACTACTGCACCCTGTGCATATGGCTATTGGAGCACTGAACAGACTGCATTGCAACTAATGTGAGCCTGTCTCCTACCACACAGTGGTTCTTTCTATCCTTGACAGTCTGAGCAGTGCCAGGAACATGGAAGTTGTTCAATATATGTTTACTGAAAAAATAAATAAACAAACAAAACCACTGGAACAAGTCTGTGAACTCCTCTCTCAGAGATCATTCCATAATATCATAATTATTTATTCTCATGCAAATACTAAATGGAAACTCTTAAAATCAGACCAGAAAGCTTTATACCTTTCTGCTCTTTTGCCTAAAATTGGTATAACATTCAACTTTCTCCCAAGCTCCAGTTTCAAGTGCTGACTACTGAATATTTTCTATCAGATGAGCCACATCAGCTTAAACTCAATATAACCTACACAAAGCTAATCATTATGGATTAAATGTTTGTGTGTTCCCCAAATTCATATTTTGAAGCCTTAATCCCCAGTGAGACCGTGTTTGGAGATGGTCCTGTGGGAGGTAATCAGATAATGAGGGTAGGTTCCTTATAGTTGGGATTAGTGTCCTTATCAGAAAAGACATAAGCAACATGACTTCTTTCTTCACTCTCTGAGGACATGGTGAGAAGGTGGCTATCTGCAAACAAGAAGGCCCACACCAGGAATTGAATCAGTCAGTACCTTGATTTTAGACTTCCAGCCTCCAAATCTGTGAGAAACATATGTCTGATGTTTAAATTACCCAATCTACCATATTCTGTTACATCAGTCTGAACTAAGACACTAATCTTTCTTCATCCCAAAATACCACACCCCACAAAAAGCTTCTCCTGACTCCACTATTTCTTTCCATGGTTCAGCATTTTTCAAGTCACTTGCATGCCAAAGCAGAGCACTGATTTCTCCCTCTTTCTTATTCCCATAACCAGCACCAAACATAGCAGCTTTGTTTTGTTCCTAATGCCACTGTTGTAGCTCAGGACTGTCTTACCTTGTCACTGGATTTCCATGATCATCTTTTAATTGACCTTTTTAGAATAAGCTTTAAGTTTTAAATTTTTACTCATTCAATCTATAATGACTCTGTAAAAATATTAAATATACAATTAAAAAATAATTAGAGTCCCTCTTATGCCTTAAACCTCACTCCAACCCTAGAAATAATAATTTTCCAAGTTTAATATAAATCTGAATAATAGGAATCCTGATAAAGTACTTACTGTGTGCAGGATAATATTGAAATCACTTTAAATGTATTAATTTATTTAATCCTCACATCTGTATGATTACTGTCCATATTATTCATATAAGGAAATATGATAATGAAGGTTTTTCCTGAAGTCATATAGCCAGTGAGTAGCTAGTCATTTACTTAAATACTCATTTATAGGTACATGAAATGTAACACCTACACATTCATTGTTTTAGGTTTTTTTTTATTATTTTACACGAAAGGGTAATAGTATGCATATTTCTTCATATTTTCACTTAACAATACATCTTGGGTATTTTCCCATGTTGGTATATATAAATTTACCTCATTCTTTTTTAACCGCAATATGTTATTACTAAGTATGATATAGCATTATTTATTTCACCAATTCACTATTGATGGATATTTGGGTTGTTTTCAATTTCTTACTACTGGAAAAAAATGATGTGATGCACACCTTTGTACATAAATCATGGCACTCGTACGTGAACAGATCTATAGCACAATTTGTGGAAATAGCACCTCTGGTATTTCCGTTTTTAATTTTGAAGCAATCTGCCAAAATATCTCCAAAACAGCTTTGCTGATTTACATCCTCACAATATATGAAGGTACCTATTTTCTTCAACCCCTGCCAACACTCACTAATACTTATCATTTTAATTTTTAACCATCTATCTGATGGGTCTCTCTGTCACTTTTAAACAATCTAGGCTCTCTGTGGTACTTTAACTCATATTTCTCAAAATCCAAATACAGTAGATCATTTTTCTCAATACTAACTGTCCAAATGCATTTTTTTTCTGAGAACTACTCATATCCTTTGCCCAATTTTCAATTGGATTCTTTGGCCCTTTTATGTTACCTTGTTGGATATTTTCCAAATTATCCACCTCAACACTTTGATACATGTGCTATAAATAAAATTTTCCCAGTTTATGATAAATTTAAATTGGGTCTATGGTAAGTGCAATAATATCTATGTAAAAAATCATGCAATAAATTTTGTCAGTCTTTCCTTATGGATTCCAGGGATTAGACCTTCTTGGGAAAGTCTTTTCCACTCTAAGGTTAAGTATATTTTCTATAGTTTTTAAAAAAATCTTAGTATTATTTTGTTTCTAAAATGTAACGTAAGTCCATCTAAAATATATTGAATAGAAAATAAAGAAATGCTAGACCTACTATACCACACTGACAAGTAACTAACAATTATTCTAAAGTCATCAAATGATCCTGTCTTTATTCACTGAGTAGAAGTGTATTGTACAATGAAAGTAGAACTCTTCTTCACACACTAAATTCTAAAGTCATCTTGTAACTATGCTCTCCACAATTGCTATAATTTTAAAGTATGTTAGTATAGATGGAAAGTCCTCTTTCTCCTTAACCATAAATGTTTAAAAAATAATCATGGCTATTCTTGACTTCTTCTTCCAAAGGAATGTTAGACTAGGTTTGTCAAGTAGCCCCCCCAACCATATTGGGATTTAACATAGCAGTATCTATATTCACAAGTTAAAAACACATCTTTATAGCACTGGATATGAGGATTAAAACGTAAATACTAATTTGCCCATATTAACATGTGGCTGCAAAATTTTTCCAACAGATGTTGCAATAAAAATAAAGCTATTCAAGGGCTGAGAACATAGCTCAGGGGTCATGCATTCACCTAGCATGCATGAGACTCTGCGTTTAGTCCTCAGCATGGTATTTAAAAAAGACATCCCAAACTCCTACATGTGGCTGTAAAGCCACTTCACCAAATTCCTTTACCTTTATTCTCATCCATAAAGTTTTTCAAACAGGATACTTAACTCTAGCTAAAATAACACTTCATTCCCTGTGCTGGAAATAGTAAACAATTAGGAGAGGTGAAAAATAAATATGTGCTTTATCCATGCATATTCATTCTGAAACACTGACATTCTAGATCTACCCCAGACCCACCACTTCACAAGCATCAAATAAAGCAACTTGATTAATGTAAAGAGATCTTAATTTGAGTGGTAGCGAGCTTTTTATGATTACATAGCCTATGGCAATGAACTGTACTTTCAGCGTTTGTGGGACAGTGAATTTGGTGTTGAACAAGGCAACAGACAATGGGATTTGAAACCCAAGGAGACCTTACTGAGCTGTCACTCACACCACGCAGGATGTGTTTCATACAATACTTCTAATAGATGAGTTACGCAAAAGAAAAAGATGAGGAAAAGGCAAAAGAACTGAGATAACACTACCTAAGAAGAGAAGACAAAATGAAAAGTACTTGCTGTACACTTCCAAAGCTTAAATAAACAGGGACTAGGCCTGCAAGAAACTGAAGAGATGTTGCATTACAGCGAAGCCACCACACTGAGGGGGCAGAGGATCAGGAATGACAAGGGGTCAGGGTGGCCACACGAGGGTAGCAGAGAGCAAGTGACTACGAGACACTTTGGTAAGAGTGAAAAGTTACTGGAACTGAAAATGTAGACCAAAGTAGTACTTTGTATTCAGCCAGTGAGCATAGTACAAGATTCTATGACACACTCAGAGACACAGAGAAAGGGTGCTCACATATCTGTTCCAAGGTAAAGGGGACAGGGAAAGGGAACTAACAGGAAGGGAGTTCTACGCTAGGAGTTCCACACAAATGTCCTTATTTACTAATCTTCCTAACAAGGCTATACAATAGGCAATAGTGAAGTCTAATGTTTAAACAATGAAAAGACTGAGCTCAAATAAAGTGGAATAGCTGGTTTTTAAGCCTCTGGTGAGTCCAGCTTCAAAATGCATGCTTTGTCACACATCTGCATTCTCTAAGGTGAATTATGGTCCCTTCCAGACACTGGACCCAGAGCTTGGTTAAGTTTTTAGAATAGGACACAAGATCACTTTTAGACCTTCACAGTCCACAGAAAATCAACCCAACCTTACATGAATACAGTGAGAACACTCTAAATGTATCCCCTTCTACTGATGACTTAACTGTAAGAAGGTGAGCAAAAATCATCAGCCTGGTAGGTACATGTGGGTATAGCAGTCCACAAAAAAGCCCTGGCACTGCAAGCTCTGGCAGAAAACTTCAACAGGTTTCACCTGGCTTAGAATTTCTACTCAGGTGGTAACAAGCTCTGAAATTTTAGTGTTTAAAAAGATCTTAGGATGAAAAAAGACCAGAAGCTAACCATAAGACTAACAGAGAAGGGTTTGAAAATTGAAAAATGGTTGCCAGGTGTGGTGGTGCAGGCCTGTAAGTCCAGCACTCAACAGGCTGATGCAACAGGATCGTTGTGAGTTCAACACCAGCCTGGGCTACAAAGTGAGTTCAAATCCAGCCCAGAGTGCATAGGGAAACTTTGTCTCAAAAAAACAAACAAACAAAAAAATCAAGATATATACAAAAGACCTAGAACAGCGTCTCATGTTCAACTCATAACCATCAGCCATGGCCTAACTTAAATACTAGGACCTGTTCTGAACCCAGCTATCTAAGAGAAAGGGATCAGACAAGGGGACTGAAATGATAAAAGAATTGGCAGAAGGCTAAAAATCGGATCATTTCACCTAACGTACAAGAGGCTGAGGAGCAATTTAATAACACTCTTAAAGACTCGAGAGAGGCATTATACAGCAGTGACTGGTAAAAAAAAAAAAAAAAAAAAATGAGGTGTTTTCCTTTCATAAACCAGGGGGAAAACCTTTAAATGGCAGCTGGAAGCTCACTTTAGATTTATAACAGTTCTTGATTGTAAAATCAAACCGTAAAAATCAAAGAATTTTAACATTATGAGTGAGTGTTTTCTCTGTCATACCGCCATTCAACCAACCTTTAATAAGTACCTATTATGTGTCAGGCATTGTAATATGCAATATCCTCTAAATTTCCAGTAACGCAAATTTGCTCAAAATTGACAGGGTGACTTTTCTCATGGAGTTTACATTTAATAGGTGAAGAAACTCAGACAATAAATACATAAATGATAAATTACTTTTAAAAAACAGCAGAAAATGATTGCAAGAGAAAGGGAAGCCCTCCCAGAGGAGGTGACATTTAAGCTGAGAAACAAGAATAGCTCAACACAGAGCACAAGGGGAGTTTTCCAGCTTGAAAGGATCAGCCAGTAGTGCAAATGTCTGGATTGGGCATGAGGTTGATGTGCTAAAGATATGAAAAGCAGACAGCGCAATGGTGAGGTTAGATGAAGTGAGAGAGATAAGCAAAGGCCAAATTATGTAGGCTTTTACAAAGTTAGCAATCACTAGAAAGGAAGAGCCAAGGAAATTATTTGTAAGTAATATTTTTTTTTGTTTGAGACCTTACCACAACTATGATCTAATGAAGTATTTACATATATGGTTCCCTCAGGAATCAATTAGCTCTTTGTCAGGAGAAGCAGGCTACAGTGAGTTGTTCTTAGAATTGCCAGGACCTAGGAATAACCAAGGAGCACTTGTTGGCACTAAGGTCGGGAATCTTCATTACTAACCTATGAACTCAAAACATTGTGGGTGCCTGTATTGTTTTTAACAAATACCACCCAAGTAATTCAGTCACAGATGGGAATTTTAGAGACACACATTAAGATCTTGGCTCTACCCACCAATATATGACTTATAGGAAGCTACCAAATTTCCCAAATTTCACTTTCCTCATCTGTAAAATGGGAATAGCTTTATCTGCAAGTCAGAGACAGACATAAATACTAAATAATACCACATATGCAAAGTGCAAGATACATAACAGGCAACTTATGAATGCTGAATAAATAAATATAGGCAACTTATGCATAAATCAAAAGATATATTTTCATTCTTTGCCATGCTTGTTGTTTTGAGCCTGCAATATTTCTTACTAACAGAGAGAGCCCAAGATTTCACAGTAGAGGAGAAATCCTGGACCATAAAGCAGCTTCTACCCTCTGCCTCTTGCTTAGGATTTCTTCTCCATCCTCCTCTTCAATTCAGCTAGCTAGTCTGACTCACTAGTCCCTACCCCTTCCCACCTCTATTCTCCCCTGAAACAGAAAACAACTCCCTCAGCTTCCCTCCCTCTCCAGTCTGCCCTGGACATGACCCCAGCTGGTTGTCAGAGAGATGGTCTGGATAACAGATGACATTGAGTGAAGACTGCATGTGCCACAAAATGTATAAAGTGATCAAACACCTTCATTTGTCTGAGACTTTTTCAATTTTAGCACTAGAAGTCCTGGGAAACACCTCAGTCCCTGACATACAATGCCTACTCCTTACTCTACAAAACTTACATTGCTGAGCACAAGTGTCTGCGCCCAACAACATTGTTTATATACTATGTATTGAGGTCTGGACCCTATACATGTGCTCTGCAGGCGTGATCTCTACCTTATCTTTGGGACTGAAGACAAGACCACATTCTGCAGGTCCTGGTCAATGTCGTGAAACAGAATTTGTGGTCTCCAGAACAGGCAGGTCTCTGCATCAAATGATGTGTATCCACCTGTCCCTCTATCCACTACTGCCAGAGTTATCACTCTAAAATGCAAATTTAACACTGACATTTCCCTGCTTAAACCCTTTAATGACTCTTTGTCTGCAGGATAAAGAGCAATCTCTGGCATAATTCCCCTTTACAATCTACCCCCAGTTAAATCATCTCCTGCTCTACTGTGTTTGCATATGTTGTTCCCCGCTTCTTACTAACTGTCATTCACATGCTCAAAGTTTTCCATAAATTTGATCTCCATCACCTCAATGCCCACACTGTGCTTTATATATTTTGATGGTAGCATTTATCACAATGGATAGTAATTCTGTGTTTGTAAGCCTTTCTTACCCACTGGATTATAAATTCATTGAAGGTAGTTTTCATGGCTTGCTCATCTTTGTATTCTCAAGCGCCTAGTGCCACACATTGACATTTTATCATTATATTTTTAACAACAACTACCACTTTATTATTCTGAAAGGCAAACCATCATTGCAGATTAGCCTTAATTATCAAGTATTTGCATCCCTGGATATTACCTTATCCTTGATTCTTGCATCATTCCTCACAGGTAAAATGAAGTCCAAGGATGCAATGGGAATTAGGGCTGGGATAAGAGAATTCATTGAGTATTTTATTTTGTAATGTGAAAAATAAAATCTGAGCATTTATGGAAAATTTTATAGGGTGCAACAAAGCAACCAGGTCAAAACAGCCAACCAATTTCAACTATCATCATTCATGACACATAGAAATTCAGTAAACTATAAAAAGTGAATGAAAGATCCCAGAATTCTGTGCAGGGCATACCTTTTTGTGATCTTATATGCAGCATGCTCAGATAATTAAAATGAGGAAATTCTTGTTTGGCTTCATTTTTATTTATAAATAAACTAACATGATACTGCTTAGGAATATTCTAGAACTTCTCTTTGGGACCTGCTTTAGAAGCCAACATATGAATGAAACTACAAGTCATTTAGATAACTTTATAGCCAAGTGGTAGTTTTTGCATCACCTAGCATGAACCACCAACTTATCTATAAGGCTTGGACCCAAAGACATTTAGCTCTTTTCGTAATTTAAACACATCTTCATAGGATGAACACTGGTCACAACTGAAGTGATACAAAAGAACGTGTTCAATATGCTCTAAAGTCAGTTCCAAGAACTACAAAATGAACCTTGATTAAGTAGAAGAAAATACTTGTGCATGTACATTACAACCAGTCACTTTGGTTATAACATGGTGCATCTGTGTGATTCATGCAATCACATGCATGTATAACTTTATGCAGTAAGCCAATGAAGTGTGATTATATACATGTAAGCACTTACAGAAACCAAATGGCTTATCACACCTGTGTTGATGATATCATTTTCGCTTAATTCAAATGAACTGAATATCTACCTTTTTTGTTTCTCTACTAAGCACTAGAAATAATAAGGTTGATGAATATCATTGCTGTCCTCAAATACTACACAGTAAGGAAAGAAAAACACAAACAAATCATTGTGAAACAGAGTTCTACCCTTCTATAAAGATGGATAAACTCAAGCCATTGTAGGAAAATAGATGCACCTTAAAACCATAATGTTAAGTGACATAAATCAGACACACCTGCTTAAAGATTGCATTATTTCTCTTCTTTCAAATATTCCAAATATTAATAAACTAAAGAGCAAATAAAAGATAGATAATTGGACACAGGGAGATAGATCTGTTGCAAAAGGAAGAGGGCCAAGAAGTGGAGGGAAGAGAAAGAAGGAAAGTGAAAGGAGATGAAAAACAGAATTAAGATGTGTTATGTACATGTACCAAATCCCCACAATGAACATAATCATTATACGCTGCAAACATGTACTGATAAAAATAAAAATAATTTTTAAAAAGTAGACTAGCAGAGATATGTATTCAATATAGTGGTAGCACCTAACAGGAAATGATTGCTTCTAGGTAGAAAGCTTCACAGAGGTGGCAACACCTAATCGAATTTTGGGTGGATAAACACAAGCACAGTTTTCATCAGGTTTAATGAGATGGGCAATCCAGGTATAGGAAATAGTATGTGCAAAGACACTGAGGCATAAAATAATATCGTGTGTTTGGGGAATTACAAGCAATTTGATATTGCTGGAACCCAGAATGTGAGGTGAGGAAAGTGAAGATATTTCTTTGGAGAAGCTACAGATTCCCATGTAACTGAAAATGTGCATTTTTGTTTGCAGATGATTATATGTGTCTTCTGCCTTTCCATAATACATCAATCAGCCTGTAGCTGGAGCAGTAGTGACACATATATTTATTACTTGATTTTACTTTTGCTTGACTTTATCACAAAAGATTTCCCCGGTCTCTACTCATATTTGTTCTATTTCCCCTTACTCTTTTACCTTTCACTCATTTTCCTCTGCAATCCAGTTATCAGTGGCCCTCCCCCTTGTATTGTCTTCCCTTATATTGGTTTGAGTCCATCTCCAGCCTCCTGGGTCATCTTATCTATCATCAAGCAGCTCCCCTACTTACCCTCCAAACCAAGACCAAATGACCTCCTCCTTGAGAAGCCCTCCTGCCCAAGTGCAAAGGATTAAGAACTTAGACTTTGGTCTGCATCAAGTCTGTGTCTGAAGCCTGGTTCTCTCCTGCTCTGTCTCTGTTCCCGAGCCAGTTATTTTGCTTCTTCAAGTCTTATTGTCTTTATCTGCAATAGGGGTATCAAATACTGCACAGTGGACTTGCGATTATCAAAATGAGTAACAAACGTAAACAGCTTAGAAGAGAGTCTGGCCCTTAGTAGTTACTGCTATTATAAATTCCAAGTGTCTAGTGATTGTCATGACTAAGTCATATACATATAAAGGGTGATTTAATTTGGTAGATATTTACCTTGACTTTCTCTGCTTTTCTGAAAAGCTGTGGGAAGCAGCGCTGCTACATTACACAACTCCAATTAGAACAATGCCCCCTGGGGTTGTGCAATATGGCTACTCTGGGAAGAAGAGGAGGCTTTTCTATGCAGTTTATTTCTTTCTATAGTTTGAATATTTTAACTTTATCAGGAAATTGCTTTAATGTTTTGAAATGTCGGTAGGGTTTCTAGGCAAGGATATGTGAACTCATGTTTGATTTCTATTTTGTACCACTATTTATTTTAAAAAGTTAAACCAATAATAATAATAATAATAATAATAATGACATGCTTTCATGAAATTCAGAATTTTAGAAGGCATTCTGGTCATTATCAGTTAGAATCAGAGTTTGTATTAGGGTTAGTAGTTACAGTCTGCAATAAATTAGGGTTAGGATTGAAATCTGAATTCAATTAAGGTTAGAATTCAAATGCACACAGAGGTTATTATTAAGGATTGTGTTAATTAAAACTAGATAATAGAAGTAAGAAGCAGTATAAAGAGTACTGGTTTAGTTGGGTGGAAAATTAAAGAGGAATGCAATGTGAAAACCTGTGCAGAACTTACTGATAAAAGTCATTCAGAGAAGAGTTAGGGTACAAGGCAAAATCTGAGTGGATATTGAGGTGATCTTCTAATGTCCCTCCCCACAGGTGCTGCTATCTTCTCTCAGATGAGTATGTAGGATTCACTCCACTGCAGACTTAATCCCTTCCCTGGGCCCTGCCTTACAGAGCAGAGGCAACATGGAGAAAGGAATGCCCAGGGCCCACACAGCTGTGCCCAGCCCAGCACCAGTGCCAGCACCACATTCCACACCCCCGGCTATCCAAGCTGTTGCTGAGTGGACAGAGGCATCCAGGAGGCCAAATCTGCCTTCTCTCAACTCCCCTTCTCTGCTCCCCACAATTTGCACTGTAGCTGCCAGTTCTGTAATCCCACAGGCAACCTACTCCAGACTTTGTACAAGACCCTGGGAGACGCATACTGCATGCCATAGCACTTCAGAGTAGAGAGTAACCATAGAGATCACAATCTGACATAGATACACTTACCTATTTTATGACAGAGATAATCCTTGTAGGTTAGTCTTTGCCAAAACTCTAATTAAGTGAATAGGGGACCTGTAGGATGCAGGGGCAAGCACATGTAATATAGGCATTAGAATAATTATAGGCAAAGAGTTATTCCAAATGGGAACAACCATGCCCATGTAGGAGAAATGACCTTTCCACTTTGTGATATGCAACAGTGAGGAATTTCTCAAACTGGACATTGCTCCACAATATTTAGAATGAGTCTCCTTATCCTTTCTACTCCCAAAGGGTACTATCTCCTTCCTCCACATCCAATACTGGTAAACCTTTTACTAACTAGCTGCATAAACACAGAAAGTCACATAGCTTCTGTGTTTTGCTTTGTTTTGTTTTTCATCCTTTCAACATTATTAACTAAATAATCTTGAAGGATCTTGAGAACTTGAAAACTCTTCTATTTTATAATTCCAAAAGCCAGTGACTGCTTCCTATTCCCAGGACCTAAAATGCTGCCAAACTAATGCTGATGATGCAGAAAATGGAAGAGGAGCCAGTAGGAAAAGAGCATTCCAGAGTTTCATTTGCTAGCCTTAATACTCTCTCTCCAAAACAGACTCTCTCTTTCCCTCCCACCCTTGGTACTGGTCCCATGTTGTTACAGTGGAGGGTGGAGCCAGACCAGCAATCACAAGAATTAAGGAGGGACAGGCAGAAGGGAGTCACAGTGGAGCAGCAGATGGAAAAGATGATTAAAATTAGAGGACACTGGGACTTAATCCCACAGTGTGCCCTTCTCATCACACCCATCGTTACCCTAATACACACACGTGCATGTACACACACACGCACACACATACACACAGTCTCTTAAGCCCACTTAGATGATCTCTAACATTCCACCAAGCTCCAAAGATAATGCTCTTTATCCATCAAGACATTGTAAGTAGAATAGCCTAATCCTTCCCCACTGATGCTAACTCTTTCTGTAAACACCTTCATCCTTTCATTCTGTCTGCATGACTAACCTCATATTGACCTGGTCCCACTTTCAGAAGATCCAATCTTGCCTTTATCTCTCCCTACCCCCATTCTTGAACCCCAGCACTTCTCTTTTACCTCCACATCTCCACATCCTTCCACTACACCAACCCTTCAATCTTCACTTCTTAAAGACTCCAAGATGCCAGAGAACCCCAATAAGGCAGAATGAGTTGAAGTCATTGAAATACGTCGTCAGGTAAATCAGACAACCAAAGATGGCCAATATTATCCTAGAAGAAGTAATAATAACAACTATCCAGTGGTCAAGAAATGCTCAAGAGGCAGGAAGGACTCTTCTCCAGAAATCATAAACTCTAGAAACAGTGGGAGAAAACTAATAGGGCAGCACCTTGACCACCCTGAAGGGTCTCCCAGAGAATATTTTCTCTTGGTTTGTCTCCATCATTGACACTTATATGCAGTTTTACTGTTTACAAAGTACTTTTTCCATTCTTGTCCTTGTGTTTCTAAGTGACAGGGATATTACACCAAAGGAATTAAGAAACTTTGTCTTAGAGAAGAAAAAAAATCTAAAATATTAAAGATCATTACAATGAAGGAGTCATCAGCTCAGAGACAGGACCAGCTGCAGAGTTAGAAGACAGGCACCCAAATCCTTTAGGGACAGAAATATTAGCCTCACAGGATTGGAAGGCACTATAAAATCAGATTTTCCTGTCTCTGCCAACACTTGTCACTCTTCCCATTAACTCTCTGTATAACCTTGAGTAGATCAGTTAACCTCCTTTGGGTTTCAGCTGTATCTACGCAATTAAGGGGTTCAATGAAGTATTTTCTAAGAACTCAACCTATCTAAAAGTCTTTGATTTTAGCACTCCAAATTTTTGAAATTTATTTCCAAAAGCTAAGTTTCAACAAAACTAACTCAAAAAGTTCCCTTTCTGAGAGGTACCAAAAATGCTCCCAGTCATACTCAATCACAAAGAACAGCAAACACTAGGAATTTGGGCCTCTTGAGCCTGAGAGCAAGTGCAAACACCCCGCTTGTCTCATCCATCTTGCATCTCGCCTCAGGGAGAAGAGCTGCATTAGTCACAGATGCGCTGGTCCTTAAGAGGGTCTTCGGATCAGACATTCACCTGGGATCTTGCTAGATAAAACTTGGGAAGGCAAGACAAGAGCTAATGAAAGGAGAAAAAATATCGAGAAGGCTGGAGGTACAGGTGTGTGACAGAGAGTTAAGGCAGGAAACACTGAGTTGCCTTGTGGGCTACTTGGGTATGAATCTGAGGTGAAATCCTGTTTTCAGAAGGGAATTTCTCTGACAAGGGATTGAGAGAGAGATTGGTTCCCATGGCCTGAGGTCTCCAGAGAAAGGTGCTTCTCAGGGGGCATCCACCAGGGCCACAAATTGTTGCTGGACAGAGAAGTAGGAGCGCTGGGGTGGGAGCAACTAGGGGTGTTCTGGTTGGTAAGATTAACTGGTTACTCTGGACACAGAACTGACAGGGGGACCCCGGGGCTTTTGGGGATCCCCAGCTGCCTAGAAGGCGGGAACCGGGGGACCTCTGGCTGTGGGCACGCCCTTGCCCAGGCCTGCAGTAGCCGCTCTCGCCAGCTGGCCCACCGCCCTGCCCGACTCCCCTCCCTCCACCCAAGCTGAAGAAGGGTGAGCACGGGGTCCCACCGCTGAGCCAGCTCCCTCCCTCCTCCTCGCAACCCGGCGGGTGCTGGCGGAGCTCCCGGGGGACAAGACCGAAAGCACCACGGATGCGCGAGGGGGTATGGGAGGCGGGGGAGAGTGGGGAATGCGACAGCCTGCCACCCCCCCGCGAGTAGCCCAGCCCCCGTCACCCCCCTCCACAGCCATTCGAATGGTTTGCTCCGAGCTCCCTATTTAATCCCAGCGACTGCAGCAGCGCCGGTTCCCTCCCGGTCCCCGCCTCGGCCCCGGGCTTGGAAGCGGCTCGGGGCGCCCTTTCGGCCAGCGGCGTCGCCCACCCCCCACCCCCACCCCCAGCCCCAGGAGACCCAGGCTCGCAGCGCCCAGCCCGGAGCCTCCGGGAAGCGCGATGGGGGCCGCCTCCGCCGTGCCCCTGCTCCTGCTCCTAGCCTGCTGCTGGGCGCCCGCTGGGGCCAACCTCTCCCAGGACGGTGAGTGGGGGGCGGGGGGCGCCAGGGGAGGGGGCGACCCGAGGCGGAGGCTCAGGTTGGGAGTGGGCGGGAGAGCCTGCCGGCTTTGTTTCGCACCGGGGGTTAAAGTCGCCAGTGGCTGGAACACACAGCGTCTGTCTCAGAGCATCTCTATCTCTGAGGAGCGCGGGGTGTGCCGGCGTGTGCACCCCCTGTGTACACCATGGAGCGTGTGTGCGTGTGCGCCAGGGTCTGGATCCCCGGGCCGGGTCCATGGTGAGCAGCCCGGGGTCTGGATGTGTTGATGTCCGTGTGCTGTGCGCGTCTGGGTGTGCGCGTCTGTGTTGCTGTCTGGTCCTGCGTTTGTCAGGATCTGTGTGTATGTCTGTGTCAGTGTGTGTTGGGGGCGGAGTGAGAGCTGTCGCTGCTTCAGTCAGGGCGTGTGTCGGGTGTTTGTGTATGTATATCTGTAGGGGTTGGGTGGCCAGAGCAACCCCCTAAACTGCTGTATGCAAACATTTCTGCTCCCCGTGCGTCCTCCGGCGGCGGAGCTGTGAGTGGGCAGGGAAGGGGACCTGGGTGAGGCTGCTGAGGGGGGCGTGCGCAGGGAAGGGGCTTCGTCTTGGAGCAAAACAACAACACAAGGCAGTGCCCCCCAGTTGGGTTGTGTGCCTAGCGGGGGGTGAGGGGAGGCAGAATGGGGGAGGAGGCAAGAGTGGGTAGTTTGGGCAAAAGCAGTGATCAAGATATTTGGGGAGGATACAAGGCAAACCTACAACATTCCTGGGCTGAACATTGATTTTCCTAAATTTGGGGTGGGGTAGCATGCCTAGTCCCTTTGCCCCAGTCTGCAACTCCAGCCGTCTAGGGTTTGTAATGGTAAAGGCAGAGGAAGGAAGGGAGTCGGGGGAGAAAGGAGGCGGGGCCGGGGCCAGGGGACTTGGGGAAGAGCCCCTCCCGCCCGGCAGGGCTATGTAGGTCAGCGCTGTGGGGGCACCTCAGCCTTCTTAAAGGCTGCTTACGGTTAACAGGGTGCCATGGGGGCAGTTAGTAGAGAGACCAGGACGCTGGCCTCAGCTCGGAGCCTCAGGTCCCCAGGGGAGGGAGTGCGGGCTGAGGGACTGAAGGAATGTATCCTGCTTCCCTCCCACCGCCTCCGTCGGAGGTGGGCCGGGTGGGGGAGGGGAAGGGGACCGGGACCTCTGCGGAGTGAAGGGAGATGGGGAGCATAGGGGGAGGGTGGTGGCTGTGCCCGGCCAGATGCCAACGAAAAACAGAAAGAACCGCAGGGGAGGAGAAAGGGGAGGCGGCTCCTGGGCGATGGACCCAGTGGCCAGCAGGGATGGGCACAGGGCGGGGCGGGGTGGAGAGGGGAGGGGTTGAAACTGAGGAGGATGATGTAGAGAATTTCATCCGAGGAAAACAGGCGAAGAGCCAGGGTGCTGGAGGAATTACAGCTCCACCTTGCCTGACCTCCTTCCCCAGCTGGGTCTCCATCAAGGTAAAGGAGCTTCCCCTGGTGTGGGGACTCAGGGGATCCCCTCCCTATCATGGCTGGCAAACTCCTTCCACCCTCTCTACTCACCCAACATGCTTTGGGGAGTTCTCCAGTCACCACCTAGACAGCAGCCCCTCCTTTCCCCTACTTGGAATCCCCTTCCCCTGAGGACTGTACTGATGACCCTGCTCACAGAGGAGGTGAGCGAGTCCCAGGGGAGAGCAGGCTAAGTGCAAGGTGAAGACAACCTGCTGGGGTTTGCTCATCATCAGTGACTCTCCTCCTAGGCCCTGGGTTCCAAGTGAACCCTCTGGCCTTCCTGTACTGCTAACTGAGTAAAAGAGAGGCAGGATTCACCCAAACTGTAATGGTATGGCAATGGGAATGGATGGTGCCAGGCTAGGACCTAAAAAAAGGGAAAAAGATGTCATCTCAGAAAACTTCAAGCTCTTCTACTCCAGGAGGCAAATGCTGGAGACTAGAGTAAATCTGCACAGGAGCCAAACCTTCCTTCACCAACTGTACTATTCTTTCTTGGTTCTCAACTTGGTTGTCCAGTGCCTACGCAGACTTGAACCCTGAA
Organism: Dasyprocta punctata; assembly: GCA_004363535.1. Lineage (NCBI taxonomy): Eukaryota > Metazoa > Chordata > Mammalia > Rodentia > Dasyproctidae > Dasyprocta > Dasyprocta punctata. Next base: position 26,057 of record RJWM01000580.1, read on the forward strand.
AGAGAACTTCTCTTTTCTCATGCTTAGAAATAAGTCTTAGAGCAGTAGCTTGTGGGAAAGAGTGGAAAGGTAGTAACTTCTGAATGGGGAATTTCAAAAGAAGAGGTCAGGGAAGGGAATTGGGGTCTCTTTTCAAAGAAGAGACATAGTTTTCCTTGTAGAGCGTCATGCCTACAGACATCTGTCTAGTGTATGTTATCACAAGATGAAATGATGTTAGAACCATAACCACATGAGTTCCTATCTTAAATCAATTCTCCCCTTTGGTTTCTGGATCTAAAAAAGCCAGCTATGATAATGTGAGGTATATGCATAGGTTTAATGCTCATGAGTGATGGTCCCTAGGACCATTCTGACAAGAATCACTCAGGAGGTGTGTCTAGGATCCCTGAGTTCACTTAGGGCCCTCAGGTAGGGAGCAAAGCAGTATAAATCTTAACTGGTAATATTTGGCCTAAACTAGGAGAGATGTGGCGTGAAGGTTTAAAGACAAAATGCCCTAATACACTGATGCTTCATTTGTTAAGTGTGTTGTGGTAGGATTGTTATTTCTACTTAGAATAAAGAAAGTAAACTTCATGTGTTTCTGGAATATGTAGCTCCCCGGAGTATAGCATAAATTTTTTAAGCTTTATACAACTAAGTAGGTATTAAAAGACTGGAAAAAGAGCAAGCAACTAGTATCTACCATTAGTCCTGTGGCCGTAAGATTTGGAATTTGCCTCCTGACCTTTCTTCTCATAGTTCTGCACTAGTGTTGGCAAAAGTTGGCAACTTCAGGTTTCAAGGGTACAAGGCCTATGAATTTAATACACCCTGTGGTCACCTCTCTGCTGAGCAGCTTGACATTCACTATTGTGACCAGCCTCCTTTAGGTCCTTCCTGTTATTTTCTGCACTCTGTAATTTGACCTAGTGTAGAGACAGATGGATGGACAACCTTGCTTTCCTTCAGACCAGGTTATAGCAATGTAACCTTGTACTTTACTGTCCCATACATGAATCTCGTTTCCTTTCCAATGACCTTCTGTCCACTGCCATCCATTCTGCAGCCCCCTGGCCAGGTGCCCAGTGTAGAGATCATGCCCAATGTGCCAGAGAAGTCCAGCAGGCATTTATTCTAGGGCTGCCCACAGACCTGCTTGGCAGATCTGCTCCAACTCGGTTATGTTCCTATTGCAGCCATAATTGTTCTGTTCTGTCTCTGTTCATGTTCTTTCCCCCAGTCACAGCTATAACTCTTGGGAAGGATATGCTCTCCCTTAAGATGCATGCATCTTTTGGCATGGGGAAGTTGAGACCATCAGAAATACCCTAGCACAGCAGAGTTTAATTAGTTCCCTAAAGAACCAGTCTATCCGATGTGGGGCCCAATCTATGGAATGTCAACTGCCTATCAAGCAGTTACACCAAATATTCTATCTTCAGATTTCTCCAGATCTAGGCAGTGCCATTGGTTATAGTAGTTTCATCTAGGAGAGTAGCTTCTTCTAGTGGTTTTCATACAAAGTTCTTTAAAAAAAAATAGGACACACCAAAGGAGAATTGTTCACATTGAAATAGCAAAGACCTGTAACCTGTGCCCACTTCTTGGTTTCCTGGCTCTCCTGTTATCCTTAAAGGACTAACTGGCATTTGCTATACAGTTCAAAACCCTTTCCCTTAGACCGTGAGTAGAAAGAGCTAACTCATAGGCTTCCCTTCCTTCTTCTAACTAAAGAAAAACAAGGTCCAAATCAAATTTCCAGAGTATCTTGTTAGGGATATTCACTATTCATTTGGAGAGGGTGACTCATAGTTCTGCAGCCATAAGATTCCACAGATGGCATCTTTTTAGTGTTCTGGTCACTTTGAAACAGCAGACAGAGTAGTCGTGCCATTGCTCTATAAATCTTCAGATTTTATTTTGGTATTGCTTGCTGTTAGAAAACTTTCTTGCAGTCCAAATAATATGTAGAATGATATCAAAAGCTGCTTTTCCTTCAGTCACACGCTAGGAAAAAAATGGTCGTTTACCACCAGAGAAATAAAACCCCTAGGGCAATGCCTAGTTACATTCTTCATTGTTTACTACTTCAGTGGAACTGTCTACTGGCCCAGTAAGCCCTATTTGATCATCTAGCTTTCAGTAATGGAACTTTCTCTAAGGACGGTGATCTAATTCCAGATTGTCCTTGAGAACAAGTAAAGGATTGGACATGTTCTTTACTGATCATTGAATGAAAAATCCAGGATATTAAAAAGTTTGGGTAATTATATCTTGTTTTGCTTTTCAGAAAAGTTACAATTTAATATTTCCTGTTTAACGATTGGCGATAGGCTAATACATAGCAATATTTTGTTTCCTATATGGGGTCATGTTCCAGGGGTCCACAGATGTCCCCATGGGAATGCTTTACGAGGGGAAACCCACAAGATTAAATATCCTGGAGGAGTATGCCACCAGGAAAAGATTCAGAACTCGAAGACCCCAGCCAAATTAAGGACAATCAATGCATGCCATTGTGAAAGGGAAAGCACATCCCCAGGGCCAAACACCTGTCTCTATCCCCAGGCCCCAGGATCAGCAGTAGTGATGATTCTTTATAAGGACAGAATCAGAACCAGCAGGTGCTCAAGGCTCTTATAACTATGAAAGTACAATCTCAACTCATGGACTAGGGATAAAGCTCAGTGGCATAGCACCTGCCTGGCAAGCACAAGGTCCTGAGTTCAATTCCCAGTACCAAAAAATAAAAACTCATTATTATATGTGACAAGGAGATCCATCCCTTACATACCAAGAAGCTAAGCTCTAAAGAGTTGTGAACACATGAACCTGTTGAGATATTTATAAAACACCAGTTCAGTAAAGTTCCACTAAAACATCAAGAATTGGAGAAAAGAACTCTTTATCATCTTCCTAACATTTCCCTAAGAGTCAGAGTGACCAGATTTTCCAACTAACAAGGAGATCTCTAAGCCTTATGAACTGCCCTACTTAAGAGGCATGATCTCACACTTCTCCACACATGATCCACTATAGTGTATGTATAGAACGTTTGGGTGTATCAGTCCTATTCATCTCATAACTTATCTGGTGACAGCATACATTTTGTCTCCCTCACACCCCGCCTTCCCCATCTCTGACAGGGAGACAGGCTCTGTAAACTGTTTTCGTAATTGGAAAATAAGCCTAATTTTCTTTATAATAAGTTGTAGCAAATTAGTATCCCCTTCATCACCACTAGTAGCTAGGTAGTTGGTGTAACTATAAAGTCTCATGTTCACAAACTAAGTCTGGTGGTGGTCCTCCTATTTTAGGACCATCTCATGGGTGTATAGATATCTGACAAGTTCAAACAACTTATGGTGATGGCAGGATCCTAAAAGAAGCTTGATTTTTGTTTGTAAGATTTGTATGAATGAGAGCAAGCTGTCTTAGCATGGGACCCTGGTTCTGGCCTGTTCAGGGAGGAACAAATTACCTGTGCTTTGAGCTCTCCATGGTGCTACCCCTGACAGTGACGCTCCAGGATCTTCTTGTTGCTCTCCATGGTCCTGCTCTACCTTCAAGCTTCATAACCTCTTTACTCTCCAAGGTGCAGTTCTCAGAGCAAGGCTAAAACTCTGCCTCCCCTGGCCACAGCACAAACGCATGATCTTGGTTATGGTCTCTGCCTTACTCCAACGGGGACTAAACTTTGAGACACAGATCCAGTGAGTCCTTGTGGCTATCTAATCAGCTATAGGAGGCTACAAAAGTTCAAGTAGTTCTCAGGTTAAAAAAGAAGTACATTTTGAGATGCTTAGGAAACTAGGATCTACAGTGACCTCAGATATCCTCAGAAACACTGGATGTTCTGCTATCTCTGGACTCACAGGTTAAAAACAGAACTGCAGTGGTGATTTTTTAGATCAAGAAAGTATTGCTTATGCATGATAACATGTGTGCACCACAGATGTGGAGTATAAATGAGCCCCACTCAGTTCATAAGCAGGCACCTTTCAATAGCACTTTGAGTCTGACAATTTGATCTGTTCTGTCATGGTACTTATTTTCCTTTTTCTCTCAACCTTAGCAAATGCAAAGATGTAATAATGGGTTATCAGAATAGATAATAGAAAAATCCAGTATATAAGAGGCATAGAAAGCAAATCTTAAAGCCCTAACTCATTTTCCCCACTTTTACAACCATTTTGTAAAAAAACTAAATAGACTTAAATATAACTATCCCATCCCAGAGTCCAAGGATGGGCCATATTGCAGTAGACTCGTTTTAAACTTGATTCTACTACTCTTTGAGGGTATCTTTGAATACATTGATAATGTCAAGTATGGCAAGCAGCCAAGAACGCTCAGCACTTGTCAGTCTTAGACTAGGCAGCCTGTTCCTCACATCACGTCAGAGCTCCACAAGCTCTCCTTCCCCTAAATCCTAACTTCCCCATGTCAATTTCTGCATGAGAGGTTATAGAGTAGTTATATTTATAAATGACCCATAGCAGAGTCTAGGTGGGAAAATGGGCTTCCAGAATGAATTTCTAGGACCTCTCCCTCATTTCCTTATTTGAAACAAGGAGAAGCTTCCTTTCTCAAGGACAAGTAATAAGAGTGATTTATCTCTATGAGCAAGCCTTCAGTAAGACAGAATTGGGGTTATAGTAACAGCTGGAGTATCTCACATCTACTCATCTCCCCGAGGTCCCTGTCCTCATGAAGACCAGACATATTTCATAAGGGATTTAAATGCAGAAAGTCCAACATTCTTTTCATTATGTATATCTATGTGGACTCTTATCTCTGGGATTCTTTAACCCTCTCATCCTTCTCCATCTCCTAGATGTCTTCAAGAGAATGACCAAAAAGCTAATAATTTTTTAAAAACCAAAATGTTGTATTCTATAAGAATTTATTTTTCCTTCCCCCAGCTAGACTGGTACTTAATTGTGCACTGATTGCTAATTATAAACAAGCACCTTTAGCTAATTTACCTCAGTTCAGGGTCAAGAAGGTCAGGTGCATCACCTTACTCTAGGGAAAAGAAAAATAAAAGGAGTTTAAAGCTAATACAGTACCTCAGTCATACAGCTCTAAGCTAGCCATTACTTCTCTCTCACCTTTCTTCATATAGCTCCAAATATTGATGAGGGAGGATGGAGTACTGACACTACCTCCAGTATTGGATTTCGCTGGGAATATGCAAATCCTTGTTCCATTTTTATTTTTCATCTTCTCTGCCCTGGCTGTTTGCTTCCAAATCTGATTCTGTAATTCTAGCCAAAGCCTTGGGCAGGATAAAACACTCCTGAAGGTGTAGTAGGTTACTGAATCTCTAACTTAAATATCCAACACTTCTTAGAAATAAAGCAAGGCCATAATATAGTATATCAATGACAGGTAACTTTGGATTTATCATCACATTCAGCCTTTAGAGAACCTGAAGCCAAGTCCTTCTATCATTATAAAATGAGGGGCCAGTTTTACCATCTGTTCCTAACCATTTGTCATCCAGAACATGCAAAAATTATAGTGGGACAATGTCACTCACTAGTTCTTGCTACATCTTATACTTCTTAAAGATGAAATCTTTCCAAACACATATTATATGTTTCCTCACCAAACTCTATCCTATAATCTCACAGAAATATAAAAAAGATCATCACTAAGCCCCTAGGCCTCCCATATTTTCATTTATCCTCAACTGCTGCTTAGTGCCAACTCTTCTGGTTTCCAAGCCCTGGAGCCCAATGTCAGTAACAGATGGACTGAGCCTCAGCCCTGGGGAGGAGAGGATTCTGGCCCTCTCCTGGGGAGTCTCAGCAGAAGAAAGAGCCTAAATTCTGCTTTGGGGAGAATGTCTGAGTTTAAGCCATATGGTTTTCTGGAAGTAAGGGGTTCTGATTAATATGGGCATGTGAAAAGGGCTGTGTATCTGGGTCATAACAAAAGCTGTGTGTTTGTGTCAGAAAAAAAAATAAAAACAGAGCTCTGAATAATGAGAATCATAGTGGTGTGCGTGCGTGCGTGTGTGTGTGTGTGTGTGTGTGTGTGTGTGTGTGTGTGTTTTGAAGGGCACATGCTGAAGGAGAGAGAGGGTAACCAGGTTGGAATATGCATGCCTCTTAGGGAACAAAAATGAGCATATACCCACATCAAAGATGAGACAGTCAATGAAGGTTTAAGAAGAGAGGAAGATATCTTTCTGTCAAAACAGTATTATTTGCCATTTGGGGGATTGTGAGCTCTGTAGACTTGGAAAAATGTGTCTGTTTTGTGGAAGAGTTAAATTCCCAGGAAGGCACAAAGTAAGCCTAATGTGAACAATGCGCCACTCTTAAAAATACAGATTATTTGAAGTGAGAAGAATAGAGGGGAGAGAGTAAATCACAGTTAGGCTTGGGGAAATCAGGGAAACTAGAGTAGTGTAGGTGTGTAGAGCGGAACACATTTTTCTTCATGTAACGCTCCTAACCTTGCCCTGAACCTGTCATCCACACCCTGACTCTTATCATCCAGTGAAGGGAAACAGTAAAAACAGGTCATGAAAATCAGAACCAGTGGAGATAAGTGCTTTCTTTGCCTAAACTAAGCTTCTTCACAGAATTGTTATCCCACCACACCAAGCCATGGTCCTGAAGTATCTAAGAGGATAATCTAAAGAGCAAAGAAGAATGAGATGGAGCCATTAAGAAAGGGAATTCAAATGCATTCCAATGGGTATGAAGGCAGTGGGATACAGATTAAGACAGTGCAAGGTGCTGGAACCTAAACTGAGATTTCATTCCTGAGGAATCTGTTCCTCTCCCTGATCTTTTGGGCTCTCCTACCCATTTTCCAATCCAGTCTTCCCAGATCCTTCCAATGAGCTACATTAATTCTCTTCTAACTCCTTTTCCAAGTACTTTTCTAAAACGGGGGAATTCCCCCCCCCCCCGATTCTACTACAAATGTATGAAACCATGAAGATAAATTTAGGGGAAAGGTATAAAATCCTTATACTCAGCGAAAGGGGACAACTAAGTTCAGACAAAATCTAGCCTCCTGACTCTACTGTATGTATTAGAATACAGCGCCCAAGTCAGACCTGTCCTCACTTCTGAGGTATGTGGTCATGGTGGGAAGGCAATGAGGAGATGGGTAAACAGGCACCCTTAACTGGCTCGAGGCTATTAACATCCCTAGGAGAGTCAGTACCTGCTCAGAACCTGCTCTGCAGAAGTTCTCACTGAGCCATCCCTGTGCGCTGCCTCCTCCCGCCCTCGCAGCCTCTCAGCGCAGACTGCTAAATACTCCTCTAGAGCACACAGCCTGGTCCTACAAGGAAAGCTCTAAGGCTAGAAAGGGGCTCTTTTGGGATCAGATCACCTCCTTTCTGTCTCCTTGCAGTTCTTGTGACAGCTCAGTACTGGCTACAGAGGGGCTCGTTGTGGTTGGGGGCCAGCCCAGGGCTCCCTCCCAGTGTTAATGCACCGAGAACACTGACTCAATAGCAAATCAAAGCAACAGCTGTCCCCACCTCCTTCTCTGCCACCCACTTCCCAGTCTCTGCTCCTCGGAATCTTAACTAAGTCTCTGAGGGCCCCCCTCAGCCTACCACAAGCCCACTGCTGCCTCCAGATTTTTTCCTTTCTCTAGCTCAAGAATAGGACATGCATCTCTGGTTTTTTTTTTTTTTTTTTTTTTTTTTTTTTCTTTTCTTTTCTTTTTCCCTTTCATCTCTCCTGGCCCCTATCTCCCACTTCACAATCTAATTTGCATTCCCATGGCTCTCCACAGTGCACACATCAGCAGGTACATACACAGGCACACACACGCACATATACACGCAGACTATACTCATGATCACTCTTTTTAGCTCCTAAGGACATGGCAGTGGCTTCTGCCCTTCAGCCTCCTTTTCTGTGGGAACTGGAAGTTTCTGGTAAGCATGCAGCTTGGGAACAGATGACACCGTCACACGTTCAGGAACTCCATCCTCATGTCACTTCCTGAACCTGCTTGGTTCTTGTTAGACTTACTTTCCTTGAGGTCTGGGGTACTGGAATTCTCCACAACTATATATATGGGGACAGGAAATAGGCTGGATGTCACTGGATGTGAAATCATGCTCCATGCAACCGTAACCTCTGAATTTGTACTCCATAAAGACTGCTATACCATAATAATGAATATAAAAGACTGAGGTTATAACTGTAGCTCCTGTTAACTGCTTGTGTGACTGTGCTCAAATTCCTAAACCTCTCTGAGCCTTGATCAGTCCCTCATTCTTAAAATGAAAGAGCTGGGCTGGGAGATGTGGCTTAGTAGTAGAGTGCCTGCCTAGCATATAGGCAGACTTGAAGTTTCATCTCTAACTCTATAAAATAAAAGTGAGAACAAAGCAACACATTATACAGCGAAAGGTGTAGTGGGAGAGTCTGTACTGGAAACTATTTGAGATCTAGTCCTGCTCTGATTGCTAAGGAGGAACATCATAAGTTTAAGCCTTACCTGGGTAACTTCATGACTTAAGAAGACCCTTTCTCAAAATAAATAAATAAATAAATAAATAAATAGGAGGGGCTGGTGACATACATAGCTCAGTGCAACCTAGGCCCTGGGTTTAATCCTCAGTACCACCAAAAAATATAAAATAAAAACCTCCTGTCTGCTCTAAATATCCATGCTTCTAAGAATCATAGAGGGGAAACCATTTTGAGCAGAATGAAGCATAACAGAAAGAGGAGAGGAATTACTGAACTTTTACAATAGAGAGTCAGAAAGGACATTAGTTCCATCCTGTCTGATAGAATCAATGACCTCTGGCCATTAGGGGTCAGTAGAAAATAACCAGACACAAAAGTTGACTGCTTCAGGAAATACACAAAATACATTTCTTCACAACATCTTATACTTTCGTACTTTTTTCTTAACATGTGGATATGGAAAAATGTTTTTGATTGACTGGATTTTTTTTTTTACTTTTTATTACGTGTTTAGTGAGAATAAGAAAGCTAACACCAAGATAAGCTTTTGATTTTGACACAACTCACATGCCCACCATGGGCAAGTTAGCCAACTACCCCAAAGATTCCCTCCTCATTTATCCTGGACATATCTAGTCAGTCACACACCATTCCAAGCCCAAGACACAAAAGTCTTTCATCTTCAACTTCCTGGAAATGGAACTGAGAGATATGTGCAAGATGTACTATAAAACTGTTTGAGCCCAGACTGTCCTTCCAAACCTAAATCTCTTGGATAATCTAATAGTGCGAAACCCCTGGCTCTATAAACCCTGGATCAATGGCTTAAGCTTTACCAAGCTAAAGGGTTAATCCCTGTTAGGAACGTTCTATAGTGAAGATTCTGTTCCCCACCCCTATTTACCATCTCTTTCCACTTATATCTTGCATAACTCCTAGGGGAGCAGGCAAAGTCAGGAGAGAATAGTGACTCCAGGCCCTGGAGGCTGCTTGATAAACAAGACTCCAGAAGGAAAAACCAGACAGCAACAGAAATAATAGAAGGAATAACAGGGAGGAGCAAGGTAGCCTTAGCACAGTCACAAGGAGAATGACAGGGGAGCCACGAGGGAGGCAGGCAGCTGAGGCGTGAGGGAGTGCCCAGGTTTTGAAGTGAATGTGAGCTGGAGCACATCTGAGCTCAGCCAAGGAGATCCTGGAGGACACCTGCTGCCTGGGAGGAACAGAGGTGCATCCCTGAGGAACAGCAGGAAAAGAAGGAAGCACACGAGATGATGGACTCACTCCCACCTCTCAGAGTACAGTTTCCATCCGACTGTGCCATAAGATTGCAGATACTCAGGAATGGGGAATTCAAGGAAGACAGGCAAAGTTCGAAAAGCATGGAACACAGCGGGTAAGGTTATATTTAGGTGCCTAAGATATCAAAGTTTTAAGCTAGGTTACACACTGAATTCAGTAAATGTGGCACATCTGTGGCTGCTCGAGAAAAATTATATGAAGTTAAGTATAAAGTGAGCCCTTTGTGATCAGGCTATTTTGCTCTAAAATCAAAGTGACTTCCCCAAATATTAGAGTTATCATCTAAATTGGAATTCAAATGGAACCAGTCTGATTCCAGGTATTCATCGTTCAAGAAAAAAATGCAGCTCTAAGCGTAAAGAAAAGCTCCAAGGGCCGAGGTCTAAGTCTAACTTCACCATAGCCAAGTTCTTCTACGTGTGACTCAAACGTAAGGATCCACCAGGAAGTGAGACTCAGGGAGGAAGTGGAGTGAGATGGCCAGGGAACCTAGCAATGAGTTTCCTAACAGTGTATACACCATTCTAAAAGTGGGTCCCTTCAGTATTCTGGGCCACAGCCCCCAGTGTTTTTCCCTTGGAGATAACACTCCTCCACCCACCTGTCAGGGCAGTCGTGAGGAATAACAAGTAGGCTGAGATGAGCAGTATTTTTAACTGTGGAGTTAGAGAAATGCTGAGTCATCGTCATCACCATCACCACCACCATCATCATCATCATCATCATCATCACAGTCACCATCACCATCAACTCCTACTCAGAGAGTTGGTTTTCTCAACATCAAGGAGGTAGAACTCTGAACCCCAGCACTAGTGAGGCCAGCAGCAGTTACACAGGAGAACTCAGCCCCTTCGTTCCACCATCCCAACCGTGCATCTGTGACCCTGTTTGCAGTCCTATGGCCAATGCATTGTGGATCCCCAGAACAGACAGAGCAGGAAAGATACATAAACCAAGTGATCAAGAATCACAGGCTTCCCTACTACAGTCACTTAAGTTGTAGGCATAATACATTTTTATTCATTTGAGTCACTCATTTATTTATTCAACAAATATTTATTGAGCACTTACTATGTGTGAGGGTTCTATGCTTGCAGAGAAAAACCGAATCATAGGTGCCAATGAATGCTTTAAAGAGGCACATTAGTAAGTCTCCAATTCCCATCTCTGCTACTCTTAATATAAGCAATCAATCAGAAGGAAATCAGTGGGTGAAAGGGCTACTTTGTCCTTTAAAACGCTGAGAATCCTAAAGATGCAAGAACCCATGAGTGAATAAAACAAGAATTAAGAAACCCCCAAAGTAATTGAGGGCAAATAAGAAGATAATCTTTTTATCGTTAGCCTAGGCACTAGAAAGAATGCACTGAAAACACGATGGAATTGTTAGTTTTATCTACACATGTCTTGTTGTTTAACTGAAGAGTTCCCAGTGTAAGGCACTTAAGGCAACACAAAATAGGCCCAAAGCTAAAGATGAGGTCATATGTAACAACATACACATTAACAATGTAACTCAGTGGGTACAAATCATACCACCACCATCACCACAAGCACCCCTTTTCAACTTGCTCCTCTGTTATTTTTATCATACTGCAGGTGAGAATTGTAACCATTGTTTAGATGAGAGCCATCTCTAGCCAGCAATCTAAGAAGAGCTCCTGTCCCTCTGCCCCTAAGCCACCACCATACCAAAATGCCTGTTTTCACGGATGGAGGCAGAACAGCAAAACATGCAGAAAGCCTGTGCTTTGTGATCACAGACCTAAATTGGAAGTCTGTCCCATTCCAATATTTACAACTTTTTAACATGTGTATAATGCCTATTAAAAGTTTGTCTGGAATAATGCGTGCAGAGTACCTAATTTAGACCTTAACATGCAGAAAGTGTTGATAAATATCAAGTTGCTCTGTCTTACAGATTTACAGAGTTTTCGCCTCTCTAGGTGGTCTGCTCTCTTCTTGGCCTCTTTCTTCCTATCCTGTTGGATTTTCTCTTTTGTGGAGTGGCAGATTTTGAGGGTAGTTCTCACAACAGAAGATGCCCCATATCTGATTCATTTAATATATAAATATTTATTAAGCACTCTATGTGCAATGTGCTGTATTAGGGCCAGTGTCGGATAGAAACATGAATCATGTCACGTGTCAACCCTACTTATAGTATCTTTGTAATTTAGGAGGAAAGTCAAACTTGCAGCACAATGTGGAAAGTGATGTATCATTTAAGAAAAGCAGATAAAGTGCTGTAACTCTGAGAAATGGGAAGTTATTTCCACCTGAAACCGTTAGGAAAGACATCTTGAAAAAGGTGCTAACAAAAGTAGGCTTTAAGAAAAGAGACAGTGGGGCTAGGGATCTAGCTCAGCAGGCACAAACGCCTGCCTGGCAAGTGCAAGGTCCTCAGTTTGATTCCTGGTACCAAAAAAAAAAAAAAAAAATAGAGACAGTTTAGATATGTGAAGATGTGTGAAGAGAATTATCAACCAAGTTGTTATAGAAACAAATGGACACAGTAAAGCAAAGGATTTAAAGAAAATTCTTAAAAGCTTCTATGTCCACCATATGGGATGAGTTGGGTAAAGATGAAGTTGAAAGGCAGGTTGACATCAGACTGTATAGGACTTTGAAGACCAGGGTAACACATTTGGATATGACCTGCAGACAGTGAAGTGACAGTTTAAGCAGATACAATGGGATTGAAATTCTCTTTATCCACTGTTCTACCTGAGCAGCCAGGCCTTCCTTCACTAATGGGTCTGTGGTCTCAGTGTCTAGCTTACTTGGCAGGGACTCTTTCCAAGGTCCTTGAACAGAATTCCTACTAATTCCACTTCAAAGCCCATATTCCCTTTCTAGTCTGAATTCTTTGAGGGAAATCATGCTGATGTCATAAATGATTGACACAATCTGAATCCAAAAAAGGTGCAAACCTTTCATAACCAACTTATAATTTCTGCTACTTATCCGTGCTTCTGTTGACAGCATTATACTCACTCATCTGCTCCCAGGAGAGTGGTCATTCGGAATTTATCGCTACAGGTCTACAATTTTATAAAACCAGCAAGGAAACTTTCTGCCATATTAACAGACAGTTCTCAAAAGGAGACAGGAGATCGTAAGTACATTTCAGAATTAAAGGGAGAAATATCACCCCCAAGGGGGAAGAAAAATCTCAGCTATCTCTTAAACAATTTTTAAAACACTACAAACTAGAGCAAATTTCTGCAAACTTAAAGAGGTGATATATCATGCATATTCCAAATATGCCATTTACTGGCAGTTATTTGTTAATAGTCTCCTCATCTGAACAGTTCAGTTGAGTTTGAATGACATACATCACCATTTCATTTACTCACCCTATGCAGAAGAAAAATGACAGCAAATGCGGGAGGAGGAGAGAGATGAAAGAAATATGAGCAAGGAGAAAAGCGACTAAGGAGGATATAGAAAAAAGCACAGATGAAAGAATAGGAATGAGCAGGAAAGAAAAAACTAAACCCATGCTGTTGAGAAGAATACATGCACTGCCTGATGCATGGTATACATAGCACAGTGCCAGGTGTGGCTGAATGAACTGTCAGTGCCAACTAAATGTCCTGAGAGCCCACTATGAGCTAAGTCCTAAAGATACAAAGGTTTGGCTCTACCTTCAACCAGTTCAAAGTTTAGATGAGGAGACTGATAACAATGAAATCACAATGCAATGTGCTGAAATGCTTAAGGAGCAGGAACTGTTGAAAAAGCTTTTAGGGTACCACAAGGAGACAGAATTCTTGAGAAGTGTTCTATTTAGGTGCCTTTAGGTAAGTCATGGAGCCTCTGTGAATCTCATCTTTAAAAACTGATTATATCTGGTGCCCATCTCTAGAGCTGTTCTGAGATTAAATGAATTCATGGATGCAAGCCCACTCTGCAAACTCGGAGTCCTATGCCCAGGTCTGAGATGGTTATTTCCTCTCAACAAACAGGGCTTGTTTAGCACTTGTATTCCAGGTACCAATATTATGGAGTACACACTGATACCCCACCACTGCCACCATCCCTTGCTGACTTCTCTGGGTCCCTCCACCATCCTGCACCTTGGTACCATTAACACAGTACACCCACAAACATGGGACGCAGAAAATAACAGGAAACACTCACCAACATCAGGTTGCCTCCATCCCTGATGCCCAGAGAAAGCAGTATCTTGCAGGCTGGGCACCACAGGTAGTCTCTCCTCAGGACCTGATGGCCAGGTCCCCCACCCCCAACCCGGCACCCTCTTTTCCCAGACCCCAGCTTCCCTTCCCCTCTCATCAAAGCTTCCCTGGTCTCTTCCCCTAGCTTGCTTCTCTGTACCTGTTAACAGTGTTTCTCTTTTCTCTTCTTTACTCTTCCTCCCTTAGTTGGGCAGGCTGACCAGTTTCTCAGATCTCGTGGGAGATGTCCGTGTGAGGAACAGAGGAAAGGGGGTCTGCTCCCACAGAGGCCAATGACCCTGGGAACCCATTCTAGGACTCTTCTGCTCACCCTTTCTCCCCTCCCTTTTCCCCTCCCCATCTCTCTCTCCCCTTTTTCCCTTTCTTCTCATTCAGCAGTTCTCTCCGAGTCCTGCTCCCCTTTCTTCCCACGGGACCCTAACTAAGCCCACGTCCCACGTCTCTCCTTCTCTCTTCAGTCTCCCTCTCCTCCTTGCCTTACCGAGAACTCGGACAGCACACGCAAGAACCTTGGCGAAGTTTCCCGGAACCTCTGGCCCAGACTGGTGGCTGCTCGAGTCGCTGCTCGGGTCTCTGCTCGGCAGCTGATGACCTCACTGAATTCTTTGAACGCGATTGGCTACTTCTGGGCTCTCTGGCGCGAGATCCTGAAAAGATTCGCGCTTCCAGTTTCTTTGTCCCGCCACCTCTTCAGGTGGAGTTGGGAGAATTGTTCTCTGACACTTTTGTACAAAAAAAAAAAAAAAAAAAAAAAAAAGTTTAAGCGGTATCTACTGGGAAGAGAGGTGACCTCTCCAATCCAGGGTAAAAAAGAAGGGGATTTGTGTGTGCCGAACCAAAGAACAGAGTCAGTGAGGAGACAGGCTGAGGGTCTAGTGGGAAAACATAAAGGGAATCTGAGAGTACCAGAGGGTGTAAAGTCTGGGAATGAGTGGTGTGACCTCCAAACCTGACCTGGATCTCTTTCTTCAGAGAGGATTTCTCCAGGAACAGAGCTTTGGATTGGAATCAGCCACTTCATTTCTAGTTTTTGTTCTATTTGTAGGACTTTAGGTGTCATTTCATTTTCCTCCAGTCCTACAAAATAGAAATGATAACACCAGTGTATGTATTGTTCAGGTTTAGTAAAAGGATTCAATAAGTATATCTTATCTTATTATTAATCTTGTACTTTTAGTAGATAATGTGGTATTAAAAAAAGAAAGAAGGAAGGAAGGAAGGAAGGAAGGAAGGAAGGAAGGAAGGAAGGAAGAAAGAAAGAAAGAAAGAAAGAAAGAAAGAGAAAAGAATCCTGGATAAGGAATGAAAAATCTATAGTTATCTTTGATTTTTCTGTGCTGACTTCCACCAAGTCCCTTTTAGTCTTCTGGGATTCACTATCTTAATCTGTGAAGTGGGAAAACCAGACCAGATGATCTTTTAAGATCTCTTTGGCTGTAACATTATGTGATAGACCAATAAAATTTGGCATCTTCCTTTAACTCACCCCTTCAGAGGAGCAATCACTTCCTTTTTCAGTCCTTGAGTTAATGTTGCCCCTTTCTGCCAGGGTATCCTGGTGAGCCTACTTTCACTAGGAGCCTGGCTCCTCCCACAGCCCCATAATGAAAGCTTAGACCCAAACTGTAGCAGTACTTGCAGGGCTCATCCTTGATGGAGATTCTCTCCCCAGGCTACTGGCAAGAGCAGGATTTGGAGCTGGGAACTCTGGCTCCACTGGACGAGGCCATCAGCTCCACAGTCTGGAGCAGCCCTGACCTGCTGGCCAGTCAAGGTGAGAATCCAGGTGCCTCATCTCAACGTTCCTCAGATGCACTCATCCTCACGCCATCGCCCTTTCATATGTCTCACCTGTGTCCTCATTTCCCTCATTGCTGCACAACTCTTTCTCCTTCCCATTTTACATTTAGTTCTTAGCTTTGCACCACCACATTCCCTTGTCCCTACCTTTCTCCTTCCCTCACTGTAATGGAGACTTCTGTACCACTATGCCTCATTCCAAAAATAAAGTAATACCAGATGAACACACACTCTGAATACAGAGATTCTGGAAAGATACAACCAAGGAAGAATTCTTCAATAGGAGGCAGAGACATGGGACTGCCAGCTAGGAAATGGTATATGGCTATGGTAAATGAAATATTTCCCAAACCTTTGACTAAGAAATTTCAAGATTACATCACTTCCAAGTTGACTCAACCAGCTCCGTCACTGGCTCACTAATCCCTTAATTCCCAAGTTAGAAGATGACTCTGAGAAGTGTTCCAATGTGAAGAGCACTGCACTGAGAAACAAAAGAACAGAGTACCAGTCCTAAGCAGTATTAGGAGAATGAGTTTAGACAACTCTTTCACTTCTGCTACCTTACCAACTACATCTGTAAAGTGACAGAGTTGGATTCCATGATCCTTAAGATCTCCCTCCCTCTGTTCTAATCTGTACCATTTTAAGCAGTAAAACTGGCCACCAGGCTCTGTACCTCACGTCGGAAATGACCACCCCGAAAGGCTGATGCTCATGTGTGTGGACTCCAGCTCCTCAGCTTCACTCCTTGAGGCCTCCCCTCCTCCAGAACCACTCAGTGTATACCTCTTGGGGATGGAGTTCTGGTGACTAAGAAAGGGATAAGGGGACAGGAGAGGAGTAAAGTCAGTGCCAGAGGGAGCCTGGGGTTTTTAACATGCTCAGTTAGAGGAAAGAAGGAATTTTTTTTTGTTTGCTTGTTTGTATTTGTTTGTTTGTTTTTGTTTGTTTGTACCTGGGATCAAACTCACGACCTTTCGCTTACCAGGCAAATACTTGAGCCACTGAGCTAAATCCCTGGCCCAAGGAAGTTGCTTGATTTCCTATCAAGATGTGAAAAATGCTGTTAATGTAGTGATGCAGAGAGAGTTTGTGGATGTTTTAGAATCGGAGTTAGTAAGTGTTTATTTTAGATTAGTTCTGTGGAGCTCTGTGCTGTCGGGTCACAGAAAGTCAGTCTGAAGATAAGGGAATCAATACTGAGAATCAGAATCCTTACTGTGGGGAACACGGAATGGTATTGGGTGGAGAAAGAAGGTACTGGGGTCAGAGGGGTTTACAGCTAGGTTTGCTGGAAGGGATTCGAAGGACTCATCTATAAGGCACCTTATTAGTCCTTTTTCAGTTCTGTTTTGTTTTGTTTTGTTTTGTTTTTAACTTAACTAAGGAGAGAGTGGTTAGAGGACATACTTTCATCACATGGAAGGGAAAACTATAATCCTTCACTCTTTGACATGTTATCAGGACGGTGAATTGGGTTTGTGTGCTGGGCATTGGGGAGGGTTGCTAAAGGAAATACGCAAGGGATTTGATGAAGGCAAGGTATTGTTAGAAGAATTGGAAAATATGTCAAAATGTTTCAGATTTTATTTTTGTTTGTTTCTTTTGTAATTTTATTAGCTACCTCTTGTGTAAATGAATGTATGACCCAAGGGCTAGTTTGGCCTTTTCCCCATTTTAGTTTTGGGATTATTAGTGAGAACTGTTTCTCTTGTTCATGCTGTTATATATAGGTTGCTGGCAGGAAGGCAAAACACAGAATGACAGATACGCTTGTGTGTCTCAAATATGAATGATAGAATCAGGAGGGACACATGTACAGTAGTAGCATGTGAAGGTTTGGGGTGCCCTTATTCATCTCGATGTTTGTGGTCCTGTCAGTCATTCAGCAAACATCCAGCAAGTAACTGGTTTTCTGTGTACTCAAAGCAAGATAAAATAAGGTCTGTCTCCTCTCTACCACCACCAACACCACCCACCACCACTTTTTCTTTTCCCTGCGGTGCCTTAAGAGTACACAAAGACCTTGCCTACACCAAAGTCTTGGATGCTCTGCATTAGATGATGCAGACTTTGGCCCAAAAATAGTCAGAAGTGCTGAAGGTACTTCAAACTCTAACCCTCCTCTGATCCTGCAGATAGTCAGCCCTGGACATCTGATGAGACTGTGGTGGCTGGTGGCACCGTGGTGCTCAAGTGCCAGGTGAAAGATCATGAGGACTCATCTCTGCAGTGGTCTAATCCTGCCCAGCAGACGCTGTACTTTGGGGAAAAGAGAGGTAGTGTCCCATGAGTTGTTTCTCCCATTGGGAATATGGGCTTGGGAGAGAACTGGAGGGAACTGCCCCTGTAGGGCAGAACTTGAGATACATGGAGATATCCTGTGTAAGGGAGCAACAAACCAAGGGCTCATCAGGAACTAGATCCCTAGAAACTTTAGCACTGCAACCCCAACCTGGGCTATATGCACAGATCTGGTCCTACAAGCTCCAGGAGTGCTTCACCTCCAACAAAAGCCTTAACAGGCAGATGATGTCAGTGATGCCCTGGGCATCTCATAAGGAAACACACAAGATGTGACCTACTTTTCTGAGTATCTCTTAGGCTTCTATGCCCAGTGGCCCAGAAAAGTCACAGAATGACCTAAAGACTGCTCAAACTCAGGAGCAGATTTTTGTGTCCTCCCCAACCTACCATAACAGGCCTCCTGCCCCAAAGATCCTGGTCTGGGACTGGAAGATAGCGTGAAAGTTGTCCATAGAAACCTGGTTTCCAATGTTTGCACTTTCTCCAGCTCTCAGAGACAATCGGATCCAGCTGGTCAGCTCCACTCCTCATGAGCTCAGCATCAGCATCAGCAACGTGGCCCTGGCAGATGAGGGCGAGTACACCTGCTCCATCTTCACTATGCCTGTGCGAACTGCCAAGTCCCTCGTCACTGTGCTTGGTGAGGCTCCCAAACCCCAGGGTTTCCACAGCATGCTTCTTTGCAGACAACCTCCCTAGGTGGACTCCTCGAAGCCAAGCAAGTCTCCAAGGATTTGGGGAAAGTTCAGCTTGTGTTTGTCTTGAAGTGGGATAAAAAAGCAAAGAGAAATAAGTTTAAATCTTCTCTGCTATCCTTACTGCTTGATATGGAATAAACCTCTTGCTCTATTTAAGCATGGACCTCACAAGTTGTAATGAGGAATGATCATGTTCATTCCACTTGTCTCCCAAAATTATGTGAGGGAAGCATGAGGTGTGTTTGCTTGGTGTAATTATAATTTTCAAGACAACTGCCCTGGTTGCTTACATGCTCTTATCTCCCTCCACTATTTCAATTTCCATCTTTGCTTCCTTGAGCATCCCACTATTTCTGTGGCTACCCACTTGAGCTCTTGAATGTCTGGTCAGGTATTGTGTCTCAGTTATGACACACCTCCCCACTACCATGCCTCCTTTTTTGGCCTTCCTTTCTGGTTCTCAGAAAGGAGATCAAAGAGAAAGATGATTTCTCTAGCTTTCTACCCATCTTTCTAAGCCAGCATAGAACCCAGCTGTCTTGACTCCTAGAGAGACCATCTGTGCTGGGCGAGTCAAAGCGTGACCTCATGGTGCCTCTCCTTCCTATTATGGCCATTCCATATCCATGGCAGGAATTCCACAGAAGCCCATCATCACTGGTTACAAATCATCATTGCGGGAAAAGGATACAGCCACCTTGAACTGCCAGTCTTCTGGGAGTAAACCTGCAGCCCATCTCACCTGGAGGAAGGGTGACCAGGAACTCCGTGGTGAGTACCTCCTGCCTGCAACCTACAGGTTGAGTTGATCATGGGAAGACAGGTAGTGGTGGTGGGGATTTGTCTCTCTCTGTATATAAGGCATGGAATAGAAGGAGGAAGGGAGGGACAGATACTTTGTGTACTCTCATGCGTATGTATCAGGACCCATATTCTCCTTGTGTATACATATCTGCTTTCACAGCTACCTCAGTTTGTCCAAGTTGAGACCCACCATCTGTGTCTATAGTGGGACCCACACAATACCTGTATATTAGGGCTCACTTTGTGCATGTGCGCATGCATGTGTCTGTCTGTGTGTGTGTGTGTGTGTGTGTGTGTGTGTGTGTGTGTGACTGTCTGTGTGTCTGTGTGTCTCTGTTTCTGCTCTCCAGGAGAACAAAAAATACAGGAAGATCCCAACGGGAAAACCTTCACTGTGAGCAGCTCAGTGACATTCCAGGTTACCCGAGAGGACGATGGAGCAAACATTGTGTGCTCTGTGAACCATGAATCTCTAAAGGGAGCTGACAGATCCACTTCTCAACGCATTGAAGTGCTATGTAGGTCATGGGCTGGGGTGTGGTGGGGGGACGAGGTATGAGGTGGTGGGGGTGACTGTACATGAAACATGATGTGCAGCTAAGTGTATCGGTAGAAAATGAGATGAGAGATGGCAGGCCTTGGCTAAGGGCTGGCACTCTTTTCTGTAAAGGGACCAGTAATAAATATTAGAGGCTCAGAGAGCCGTCGACAATATGCAAACATATGAGCTAGGCTGTGTTCCAATAAAACTTTATTTACAAAAGCGTGCAGCTGGCAGGATTTAGCCCAAGGGTGAGTTTACCAACCTCTGGGCTAGGCCAGTGTAATGCAGCTAGACTGTAATTTATAGTGGTAACTATAGCGAACACAGAGTTCCAGCATGGACTATCTCATCTTGACTCCTCTAGTTATTAGCTGTGTGGTGTTAAGAAAATTACTTTCCCCCACCGAGCTTGATTCTTTATTTGGAAAATGAGAGAGATAAATATGGGGCTCTCTCATGCTTCTTCTTGGTTTTACATTCTGTGACTTCGGGCAAGTACTCATGGAAAGAAAGCACTGTTTCTCTGGCTTCCTCACATATTCGCAGATCTTTTCTCTATCAAGCACTCCTCTCTTTACCCCAGTTCTGTGATTTTTCTTTGGATTCTGACCTAAACTGGTCACTGTCACTACCATGACTCCTAGTTTTTCCTAGAATCTTGGTCCCCTCAATACGATCTGCCTTTCATATAGACAGAAACTTCTGAGGAAATGTGAACACTTGAAAGTTTCTTATCTGAAGAAACTTGGAAATTTTCAAAAACAACTTTTCCGGGTAGGGGAACCAAAGGGGGAAGAATAAAGTACAAAGGCAGAGAACAGAGAGTTATAACAGGAGGCCTTTATTATCCGAACTTATCAAAATCTCAGACAGTTTTCAAAAACAACTAAAACTCTCAATTTCTGTCGTATGGAAGACCCAAGCTGCTTACTCTTCCTGACTTTGGTGCTGTTTAGCCAGTGGGTAGGCCCATTATTCAGACTCTCACACAAGGGAGGTGTAGGGCAGCCTCACTGGCTGCCTGGCTGATTGTCAGTTGGCAGCAGATACCCAGATTCCAGCCACAGTGCTGCCACTTACCAGCTCTGTCACGTTGACCAAAGTGTTTAATCTCTCTGTGACTCCTGCTTGCTTCACTGAGCTATCCTGAGGGTAAATGAAACATTATTTATGACAGAACTCTGTAAACTTCAAAGTTGTATATTGTTATAAGGTATTCTTTAATTATTAGTTTTGAGTGTGAGTCTGCTTGCCTTGAGCATTTCTCCTGATCCCTGGTCCCTGGCCAGGTGGAGAAGGTCCTTCCCCATCTGAGCTCCAAAGAACATCCAACAATTACTTCCCAGGGACCCTTCTGGCCCAATTGTGATCTGTAGTCAGTCAACAAATGCTATATACTCTGGGCCGTGTGCTAGAGGTTTCTGTGACTTTGGGGCCCCCAAACACCCATTCCCTTACCTGGCCTGACTTTCTTTGTTCTGTCTGATTTGACTAGACCACATTCATTAACTGGTTGTTAAGGTTGGCTCTACCCTTAGGGGAGACACAGCCTCTTTATCTTCTGTCCTAAACCAGCATCTGGTGGTATTGTTCTAAGCCACCATCTGGCTTTACCCTCCCAAGCAGCCCTTTGGCGTCAATGGCAGATGCCATTATTTTTTTCAGAGCCCATCTATATTGTGTCAGGGCTTTTTTTGCAGCCAAAATATGACCCCCATCTCTTGCTGCTTCAAAGCTTTCATTTCATGTGTTTGCACTGACCATTCAAAGTAATGTTTTGTGTTTAAGTGTTGTTCCCAGTTCTAAGCTCCCTTGCAGAGCAGACAGAACTGAGGGGTTGTGAACTCAGCAAAGTGTCAAGTCCAGGCTTCTTTGTTTTAAGATTATATGTTAGGGCCTGTCTGGGCCAGGCAGTTTGCTAGGCACAGATGAACCACTCATTCCCCTTCTTAGCTCTGTGAAGACATCTACAGGCTTCACCAAGGACAGGCCTTCCAGAATCCTACCCCTAAGAGGCTGCAATGCAAGTTGCTCACACGTTCCATAGTAAGTGCTGTCATTGCTCACAGGAACTATTGAGAGGGAGGTCTTCATTCCTCTTGGGCTCCTGAGACACTTAAGACAGGAGCTGTGGGGTGTAACTAGGTAATTTCAGGATTTTAGGTATCTCCTAAGCTGCATGGCGAGTTTTGTGTTCACAGCATTCCCTTCTCCACAGACACACCGACTGCAATGATTAGGCCGGACCCACCACATCCCCGTGAAGGACAGAAGCTGTTGCTACACTGTGAGGGTCGCGGCAATCCAGTGTAAGAAGATCTACATGCTCACCTCCCTGGCACCTCCATACCCCCAGATGGTCATCTTCACTGATCATCATCTTACCATCTTCTCTGCACTGAGCCGAACCTTCTACCTCCCAACTCTGTCCAACAATGTCTATGTTTGTTTTTTCTTCTTCAAAGTAGCAGATGAGTGGCGGTCCCTAGCTTAGTACCTTACATTTCGTAAAGGAGCAAAGTTACAATGAAATATGTTAGGAAATCTCTACCTTCTCTAGAAGGAACTCCAGAGACAACCCTTCTTTACCCCTGGGTAGCTGAGTGTCTCTGGTCTCTGCAACATCCTGAGCCTCATCAAATAGTCTTTGATTTCTCTGCTCCCAGTTATTTCTCCCTTTATTTCCCTGGCCTATGTGCTTCTGAATACTGCTGATTTTTCTACCTCAACAGCCCCCAGCAGTACCTGTGGGTGAAGGAGGGCAGCGAGCCACCATTGAAGATGACCCAGGACAGTGCCCTCATCTTCCCCTTCCTCAACAAGAGCGACAGTGGCACCTATGGCTGCACAGCCATTAGCAACATGGGCAGCTACACGGCCTACTTCACTCTCAACGTGAATGGTGAGCCTTTTCCAGCATCCCATTCGCTGTCCATTCCTCACTCTCATCCTCTCTCCTCCTGATGGCAAAAGGAACACAGTCACCAAGGAGGGCCCTGGAGACTTAGGCTCCAGGCCCTCCTAGGAATGTGTAATAGTGAGGGATCAATAGAAGGGAGGGCTCTCAGCCACTTTTGTTTAGGATCAGTGGCTCCATTGGCACCATCTTGCATCCCTACGGTCACCTGACAACAAGAATGACAACTCTGCACTTTGAGATAACAGAGCCTCTCTCTCCAGTGCAAGTGGACACGTGTACTTTGCTGATGGGCTGTTCTCCTAGTTCTCTTCCTACAATCATGTGTGGGATGCGTGCTGCTACTGCTTTTTTCTGAGCACCTTGGAAATACCGTACTGTGTTCAGGCAGAAAAAAAGAGACAAGCTTGAACTGTGTGCTGAGAGATGGTCAGATGTCTTCTCAGAGGAACCAGGGGATGCTCCTTCTTTATGTCCTTCTGGAAACCAAGACAACAAAACACAGCATTAGAAGAAGTGACAGACTCATATGGAGCGGGCTTTATGGCGAATTGGCAGGGGATATACATGGTGATAGTGGTGTCTTGCTAGAAAGTTTTACAAATCTTTCCACAGCCTAGAGAAAGTGACTTGTGTCAGCAACTTCCGAGGTTCCCTGATTTGAAATTTCCATTAAGGAAATAGGGAGTTCGGGGCCACTGCCAGGCCTCCCAGGGACATGAGGCCTGAGTTCCTGGGACCAGAATGTCTAGTTTGGTGATTCCCACTCCAGGGGCCGAGCTCAGCATGTGGGAGCTGCCTCAGTACAACAAACAAGGCTATTGTAAGATGCCAGGAGCAAGGACAAAGCACTGAGGTTTGGTTTCTGCCCCCAGATCTCTCCAGACCAACTCTGCCGGTGATTGGCAGTGAGAGAAAGTCCTCGTGCCTTGCAGTTGCTATCTTGCTGATCTTCCCCTCTGCCCTGTGCTGAAAATGCCAAATCCAGGGAGTTCAGTTTGACTGTGTCTGGTGCCAGTGCTGACGTCTGGTGGTGGAAAGAGTTACTGCATCTTCTTTCAAGAGCAGCCTGTCTGAAAACCTGCCCAGAATGAAACTAAACTAACCTCGAGATGGAGCTTTGTAACTGATGACTACAGACATCATTTTGGCGGTGGAAACCTGTGCTTTTCTAAAGAATCTCCATTTACATATGCACTGTCAGATTATCGAGGATTAACTTCCCGTATGAGCCACATTTCCAATATTCCATGGGAGGGAAACAGTGCAAAAACTCCTCCCTCTTGACTTCCTCCAAGATGTACTATCACACGTACCCTAGCATCTTGTGGAGGACCTGGGCCTGTCCTCTCCTCCCTCCCAAGCAGAGCAGAAAAAAACCAAAGCACAAATGTTTTCTTTTCAAATAAGGCATAGATGATAGGCAAGGAGCTAAAAAGCTGGCCCAGTCAAGCCTGAGAAGACATAAGGTAGGAAAGAAAAAAAAATACAGAAGGAGCCAATGAGGCATCAAGACTCAAGCTGAGCCCAAGGAAAAACAGCAGCTCTCCCATGGGTGGGAGAGTCATAGCTATGGCTAATGTAATCTTGGATGCTTCAGAATTGTGTCCTGGGCCTGTGTACTTGTTTCAGATGCTTGGATGCCTGAAGACAGCTGGACTGTCCTTCCCATACCTGATCCACTGTCTGTGCTGCTCTACGGCTATGAAGGGTAGATTCTGTATATTCAATGGCAGAGACAACAACCATCCTGGGAGAAAGCAACTCAGTCCTTGTCTACAAACCTTCAAATGTTAGCAAAGTGAAGATAGAATTCCAGGCCTGCTTGTGGGGATAGGGTAGAGGTTTTGAGTTTTACTGCTAGAGGACTTGAATCTTCCTGCCAAGAAGAAACACACAGGGTCACACAATTTATCATTTTTTGGTAAGATGCTCTATGCTTTCCAAGTACTTAATATTTGGCTCCATTAGCTTTTCATTGCTCCTTCCCTATCTGATCTCAAGCCAATGGGTAGAAGAACTGCCTCAGAATACTGAACAGGTCAGTGGATAAGAGGACATGAGAGATGAGGATGGAAGACTCTAAAAGTGCACAAGTGAGAGAAGGGCAGAGAGATTGGAAAGAAGCACTAAAGTAAGAATCTTTGATCAAGGTCAAGTTACAATGCCAAGGACTCTTAATTTGATGGTTGTGTAGGAGCAGATTGATTGATTGATTGATTGATACATCGATTTGTTTAATAATTACTACATTCCAGCCCTAGGATGACAAACTGGAGCATAAGCTAAGGCCTGTCCCCTTGTTGAAGGTAGCCACTCTATTCTCCCCAAGGCTGTGTCCATGCTGGGCTCTGGGTGGGTGTCTGGGGCCAAGCCAGAATGCTGAGATAAAGGGTCTCCCCAGATCTAACTCTGTGCATCCCCCGTTCTTGCAGACCCCAGCCCGGTGCCCTCGTCCTCCAGCACCTACCACGCTATAATTGGAGGGATCGTGGCTTTCATCGTCTTCCTGCTGCTCATCCTGCTCATCTTCCTGGGTCACTACTTGATCCGGCACAAAGGTCAGCGATACGAAGAGGATATGAGTAGGGTGGGGAGACCAGGTGGGGACAGACCAGAAGAAGAAGGCTTCAGGAAGGATGTTTGGAGACTCAGTGAGCCCCATGGAGTGTTTGAGAAAGAAAACACTGCAACTAACCCTTGTGATAACCAAGCACCCCGGCCCTGCAGCAAAGCCTGATCACTTGGTGATCATCGGAGTGCCATCCAACCTTCCCACTCAGTCAGCTGCTCCTGCTGCTCTGCCTCCAGGGTCTCTGCTATGAGACCAAACGCTTCTGAATTCATCTCCAGCCCATTTCTTCCTGTATGGTCTTTTCTGTCTGTTGAGCTCTTTCCTTCTTTGATCTTATTTCCTTTCCTTGCTCGAGATCTCTTTTCTTTTCTCTCTTTCTCTTTTTTTTTTTTTTCTCTTTTACTTTCCTGGCTATGTCTTCCTTGTGGCTTCCTCTCAGATTTTCTGTCTGTGACTACTCCCAGCCAGCAGCCCGGCTGCATGGATGGGTCAGACAGGAGCCAGATCTCAACTGCATTGCTCCGGAAGCTGACATCAGTTTCCCCATCACCGATTTATGTGCGCGTGCATACACTCACACGCACACACACACACATGCACCCTTCTTTTTTCCTCTCCTGTATTATAGATGAGATTCTAATTCTTGATGGCAGGATCCATTATTCATGGGGGTGTGGTCAGGTGAGGGATGCTGGCAACAAAATGCAAATCAGGCAAGGTGGGGTGGAAGAGAGCTCCAGGCAAGAGAAAAATTCATGAGCAATTGTGTGAGTGGGTGTGCAGGAAGTGGGCAGGGTGGACCTCAGAGGTTTAGAAGCTGCTCCTGAAAGGAGGAGCCTCTGTCTCCACACAGGCACCTACCTGACACACGAGGCAAAAGGCTCCGACGACGCCCCGGATGCGGACACGGCTATCATCAACGCAGAAGGCGGGCAGTCAGGCGGGGATGACAAGAAGGAGTATTTCATCTAGGGGCGTCTGTCCACCTCGCTTGCCCCCCAGGGGCCCCGTTGGGACTGCTGGGGCCATCATCAACCCGGACTTGTACAGAGCGACCCCAGGGCCGCCCCTCCCGCTTGCTCCCCAGCCCACCCACCCCCCTGTACAGAATGTCTGCTTGGGTGCGGTTTTGTACTGGTTTGGAATGGGGAGGGAGGAGGGCGGGGGGGAGGGGAGGGTCACCCTCAGCCCTTTCCGTGGCTTCTCTGCGTTTGGGTTATTATTATTTTTGTAACAATCCCAAATCAAATCCGTCTCCAGGCTGGAGAGGCAGGCGCCCTGGGGTAAAGAAAGAAAAAAGAAAATTGTAATGTTAGTAGGAGAACGAAGGTGGAGGGATAAGAGATGAGTAAGGAGCAGGGCTGATTTGGAAGGAGAGGCTCTCCCATCCCTTCCATTTATCCTCCAGCACAGAACAGCTCCCCAGACTTCTCCTGGAGCCCAGAAACAGGAGGGGTGTAAGCAGAGGCTAGTGGTGGCTTTCTTCTGCCAGCCACACACGGTGGGCTGTGGACAGGGAGACAGGGGTCATCTTGGCACCCCCTCCCATCAGAATGGGACGGGGCGAATGGGAGAGTCCCAGGAAAGATGTGACCTGCACGTGGCATGCAGCCTAGACGGGGACCCAGGGCTTCAACATGGGGAGCATGTGGGTCCCCTTGAAGAAGCTTAGATTTGGAGAGAAAGGATGGTGGATATGGCTGTTTCCACCCATGGCCTCCAGAATGAATGAAACCAGGCCATTTTCGTAGAAACTGCCCTGGGGGACAGCAGAGCTTGGCTGCCCCTCCTAGCTCCAGCAGCTGTGGGAGAGGCGCTGCTCTGGGGCCTGAACTGTGTCTGCTTCCCCTGCCGCCGCCGAGGGGCCCCTCGCTCCTCCCCGAAACCCCTGGACTGTTGCACGGCAGCCACTCCTCTCATGGCCTTGCTCAGCAACTCTTCCTCCAACTTGTGCCACCTGCCCAGTCCCCTTCCATTCCCCATGCCAGCCCTCTGTCCCTCCTCCCTCAGCAGCCAGGCAGACATAACAACAACAACAAAAATACTAAAAGGAGCTTCACTGCACTGAGCTGTTTCCTGCCCAAACTAAGGGAATAATGTGAACTCCGTGCGTGCTTGTGCGTATGTGTGCGTGTGCGTACATGTGTGTATATGTGCAAGTGTTGTGTGTGTTTATGTGTGTGTCTGTGAGTGAAAAGCAGAAAGCAATTAAAGAGGAAGGCCAAGGACCAAGGATCCTGAGCAGGTGGACGGGTTATTGGACATGTGATGGAGTGGAGAATTCCTAGTCAGGGTTCATACCTCACCTGCAATGTCACTCCATGCCACCCCTAAGGCCCATCTTGGAGAAAGGAGTCCCAGGATGTGTTTTTGCCCAGGTGTGCATTTCATCTCTCCCTGAAACATACAGTATCCAGCCCTCCCCTGACTTCCTATCTCCACACCATGGAGTCAGTGCCGCAGCCCTCGCTATGCACCCCTCAGGCCTCTCCCTGGCACTGACCCTGGGTTTCCCATCATCTGTACCTACAGGGCTGGGTCCCCGTCCCTGCTTTTGGTTTTCTCTTGTTCTTTCTTCTTGTAACTGAGCTGGTTGCTGTGGAGATGAGGTTGCCTAGCCTCCCCAGCCTGCTGGCCTGTCCACCTCAGATCCTGGATGCTCTGAGCATCGCACTCCCCTGCTCCAGCATGTCCTCCCTGCTCTGTCAATGGGCATGCAAAACAGGGCAGCTGCAGGCCAGCAGCTCTGCCCAGTCCTTCAGTTCAGGTAAAATCCCCTTGAGAATCTTCCAGCCCTGTCCCCTCCCCCCTGGGTAGGGCCCTGGGCACCACAGGCAGCCCCTCATCTAAGCCAGGGCCTCCTCCTCTTGCAGCAGCAAGGGAGCCTTGGGCCCCAGGCCTATTTGGCTCCTTGTCTCCCAGCACCCGCTTTTGGGAAAAAGACTTCCTCTTTTGAGCTGAACCACTCTGTCCATATTACACAGAAGCCATATTTGTACGGGGGGCGGGGGGGAGAGGGCCTTGTGCTGTGTGTGTCTGTCCACGGGTAGGGGTGGGGGAAGGGAGCAGGGATCGTGTATCTTTATAATCTTTCTAACTCTCCTGTGCTAATCTCAGAGGGACCACCCTCAATATATCTGGATTATTCGTGTCGTTCAGCTGCCTCCTTTCTGCTGCTCTTACTGCTGCCAGGCTGCGTATACATAAGGGCCATTCTGGTATCCGTGGCACCAGGCACTTTGAGGGATGCTGTGTCGTTGCCCAGCCACTCTTCTATGAAGGAGTAAATGTCTCCACCCGCTTTCACTGGATCCTTGCTTTCCAGAGAGGGTTTGAGGTGGGGCATCTGACTGCCCCATCTGCCAGTCAATGCTGAAGGATGCTGAGATGGAAGAGGAGACACCAACACTGTCCAGGGAAGACAGCATCACTAGGCCTTTGCCAAACTCACTTTTAAGCCCCATTCATATTGAGGTTGAAACCTGAGCTGGTATCTTGGGAGAGAAGAGGGTATTTCTACAAGGTACCCATCTTCTGCACCTGGATCTGGGACGCTGTGCCCCAGGCATCCTAAGTGAATGACAGACAAAGTCCTGCACAGAGTTCGGGTCAAAATATCCCATGCTTTCTTGAAGGGATGAAAGTGTCTGCTCTCCTACTCTACCCCATCATTGCCACTTGGACACTGAGCTCACCCCTCCCGAAGCCCAGGCTACATCTCTGCAGCCCAGGAAATAAAATGCAGGGAGGGGCAAGGCCACAGCAGGGACCCTGGGAAAGCAGCAGGGATGTGGCCACCGAAGAGCAGAGCCATTGACTTAAGAGGTCTGCAGGACAGGTGCTATTTGTGCTGGCTGGCCAGGGAAATAGCAGCTCCACACTCCCTCCTAAAAAACCTTTCCATATTGCTAAGATGCCAGGCCAATGAAACAGCTGCAGAGCCTTTATGTCCCACAACAGAAATATGAATAGAGATTACCTCATAGGCAACAGTCCCATTTTAAAATATGCTATCCCAGGGTCCCCCAGAGCCTACTTTAATGTGTCAGACCATGTGTTCTGCTTGGTATGGAAAATGCATTCGCTGCGCCCATAGGTGGTGAGGCAAATGCCCAATCGCTCCCCAAAGCAGCATCGTTCGGCAGTCTTGACAGCCCCCTCAGCTCTCCCGCCCTGTCTCACCAAAATACCCGTAATTCTAGATAGCGGCACACACACCCAGACACCGCCTAGCACCAGACGTTCAGATGTGGGTACACTGATACACAACACAGGCGCACAGATAAACAGGTACATTCTCCCCACTCTGATACACACGGAGCTCCCGCCAATGTGTGTACACAAATCCAACCACAGCGCCATTACCACATCTTCCCGCCCAACCCACACAGGCCTTTCGACCTTCTTGCTTGGATCCCATTCAAAGGGGTGGGGGAAAGTCATGGTCATCAGCTGCCTTTTCACCTCAATTTCCCAGCACCTCCCTGTCTCTCATTTACCAGTCACCCCCTGGCCTCTCTTCCTTCCTCACACTTGCAGAACCCTCTCTTGCTGGAAAGTCTACTGGTGTCTTCCTCTCCATCTTCGGGAAAATGCCTGCTGCCTGGTCCTCTCTGTGTTCCTTTCCTGAGACCCTCCTGACCAGTCAAATCCAATTCAAAACAGGAAGCCCTGGAGTTGGTGCCCCAGGCTGACCTGAGGCTTGGACAGGCAGTGGGTGTTGGGTAGGGCTTCCTGAGTACAGCCCCATGGCCCTGCCCAGAACCTGAGGGCCTTCATTAGTGCTTAGTGCTTATCAAGGAGCCACAGCCACGAACAGAGCTGCCAGCCCTCTCTCCACGTGCCCTGCATCCACAGTGCCATGGGGAACTGCCTGAACCAGGTGAGTGTGGGGTGGTGCTCCAGAGCCCCTCACTTCTTGGCCTCCTGATACCCCTTCTGTTTGCTCCTCAGGTCAGGTCTTTATACCTCTTCCCTTTTCTCTTCATCTCTTACCTTTTCCCTTCTCTACTCCCTCATTTAAAAATCCCTTTCCCATCTCTCCTCCTTACCCAAGTCTCCTACCCTATTCTTTCCCCTCTCCTCCTCCTTTCAGCCAGTTTCAAGCAGATCCCCTCTTCTCTTGCCCTCTGTTCCCCAGATCCTCCCTGGCTTGCCTGGCACTCTGTGGTGCTCCAGTTTCTCAGTCTCCCTGCTCTGTCACTGTCTACCATCCCACTGCATCCTCACACTCTCTTGTATTCCCAGTTCTCCTGCTGTCCTCTCTCCTGCCCTCCCTGGGGCCCAGGAGGTCACTAGATTCTCTGATTGTCCCCTCTGGCTACCTCCAGGGAAAGTCTTCCTTCTCACCGAACGCGAAAGAAAGTCTGTTGGATTTTAGCGACTACGCATGGAATTATTCCTTCGATGAGAACACCACCTATCAAACCTCTGAAGACTACAGCTCTCTGGATTCTGCTGCTCCCTGCCACTCCTGTAACCTGCTGGATGACTCCTCATTGCCCTTCTTTATCCTCTCCAGTGTCCTGGGTATTCTGATCAGTGGAGCTGTTCTCTTTGGGCTACTTAAACCTCTATTCCACTGGCAACACTGTCCTGCCTGGCCTTTCCTGGCACAGATGGCCATGGGCAGTGGCCTCTTCAGCATCGTGGTGCCCATCCTGGCACCAGGGCTAAATAATTCCCAGGGTACTATCTTATGCCACCTGGGCTACTGGGTCTGGTACAGCTCAGCCTTTGCTCAGGCTCTGCTGATAGGATGCCATGCCTGCCTGGGCCCCAAACTGGGCATGGGCCAGATCCCAGGCCTCACCCTGGGACTCACTTTGGGAGTTTGGGGAGTGGCTGCCCTATTAGCATTACCAGTCACCCTTGCCAGTGACACATCTCTTGATCCCTGCACCCTGTCCTACAGCAGGGGCCTGGGTGCTCTGCGGTCCACACATGTTGTGGCCTGTTTTGCTATCTTCAGCTTGCTGCCCCTGAGTTTGTTGGGAGCCAAGGGGCTGAAGAGGGCATTGGGCTGGGGTCCAGGTCCCTGGGTTGACATCCTATGGGTGTGGTTCATTTTCTGGTGGCCTCATGGAGTGATTCTGGGGTTTGACTCCCTGGTAAGGGCCCAAGTCTTGCTATTGCCAACATGTCTGGTCCAGCAAATTCTGGATCTGGCGCTGCAACTGGCCGAAGCCCTGGCCATGTTGCACTGTGTAGCTACTCCTCTGCTGCTGGCACTGTTCTTCCACCAAGTCACCCAATCTTCTGTTCCTTCCCTGCCCCTCTCTGCAAGACAGTCTTCTCATCTGGACAACGTTGGAAGCAAAACCTAGCTCTCCTTCCACCTGTCAACCTGAAGTAAAGTCTATACTGCTTTAATAAAGTGGACAATTTCTTGTTTTGTTTGGGGATGAAGAGGAGAGGCAGGACAGTGGAGAGAGAAAGATGTTTCAAGCTAGTTTCTTGCTGACATCTACTCCTTGGACTAGCCTCTGGGAGAAAGTGAATGACTTATAAACATCGTCAGGGCACACAGATGTTCTCTGAGGTGTGAGGTTCCTGCCTTCTCCAGGATGGAGATAAGAGGAACCTTTTGCAAACTGCAGAAAACTAGAAGACAAGGTTTCTTAACAGGTTATTAGAGAAGAGAAACTGTGAAAGAAATCAAACAGGATAGGAGTAGAAACTGGAGAGAAATACACAGAAGAATGACATTAAAACCCAAAGCAATAGTATCTCTCTGTGTGTAACCTGTCCGGTCACCCGCCCACTACCCTCATCTTATCTCCTCCTTGGGTTTATTTAGATATCAGAGTTTTGTGAAGAAGGTGGGCAAATCATTCTTGGAGACATTTCTTAGTCCAGGACACAGACCAAGATAATTTGGGAAGCAATTTCCTGTGAGTCTGTTTTCACAGGTTCACTCTTAGCGTGACCCTGGATTCCCATGTGTGTGTTTGTGGGGGGGGTGCATGTGTGTGTGATCACACATTCACGTGTGCATCTGTCTTCCAATGTTAAAACCCACATCCATGCTAGATGCATGATTAATGATAGAAGCGTGTATGTGTGCATCTTGTTCAGTGTCTAAACCACATGGAAGTGTGTGTATCCTGACCTTCCTCAACCCCCTTCTCTTTACTAAATTCTGCACCCACTCCTTTCTCAGGATATGGAAGCAAGGTTGGTGATGCAATTCTTACCCACATGAGTTTTTTAGCCCTGATCTTGAGGTTCAGTTTTCTCTTCGTGGGACATGTAGAGAGAAGAAAAGTCAGGAAGTCAGAAAAGGTGGACAAACTTAAAAGACAGAGGACCTAATCTGATTTATCACCTGCCTGGAATTTTTCAAATTTCCCTTTCAGATTCTAGCTCCTGAAATTAGTCTTCCTTTCCCACATAAATCTTGCCTTCTACTTCCCACATTGTACCCTAATATACTAGGCACTTTCTTTCCCAAAGGATTTTCTGGCTGTTTAATCACGACTGTGGAGGCTTTTCCTCAGTCCCTCCCCTGCTGAATTTATGTAATGATTGGGAGTAAGTCTGTCTTCATGTGGGACACAACCCCTAGAGTCAACAAAAAACCCACCCTCAACCCAGAAAAGTCCTAACAAGAGTTTCTGCCTCTAGCCCAACTATAGGCTGGGGAAGCCTGATCAAGTGCTTAGCATCAGTCTGAATCTGGTCCTGGTCATTTTTCAAAGATGTGCTCTCCCTAGCATCCTCCCCACAAGTGACTCTGTGGGCTTGGGGAGTAAGAACATGCAGAGGGGTGCAGAGATAACTTACAATATCTTAAGCAGCAGGATGCAAGAGGCTTTTCTGGGTGGGTGCCTTGACAAAGCCTCTAAATCTCCCACCTCCTGTCTCTTAGCAACCACCAGGTTCAGCTCTTGATTGGTGCATCATAAACTGGAAGGCGGGACTTAGGGATTGATTGAGATGATGGAGACATCCTGAAACAGAAAGAAAGAAAAAGAAAATGAAGAAAAAGGAAATCATTGCTAAATCTAAATTTCACACGGGTCTTCACCCATAGCTGGCAGGCGTGTCCTAGTGTTTAGGTGTTTTATTTTATTTTATTGCCAATCTCCTTTCGAAGTTACCACTCCAGCCCCTGACCATTCTCACAATCCTTCTCCCTTGCAAGGGACTGGATTTAGAGGCTGACCTAGTTGAGGTGGAGGAGGGACTGTTTTTGACACTTTGAATCTTTCAGTGTGAACCTAATACCAGGGAGGCCTGCCTTAAGGTCACAGGGGTTGTCTTATCCATCACCTGTGCCTCCAGACAGGATCTTATGGAGCCCAGGTAGAGAGAACCCAGACTAACAGGGCACAGTTTTGCAGCTATCACATCCTTCACAAAGAAAAGGCATAGGCAGACGCCTACAGGTGATAAAAGGTCAGAGTGGGCTGGAGATAAACATCCTCACAGTTATCTCCTCCTTGCTACCACCCTGCTGGCCCTGGCCCAGTCCCCTCAGGAGCTGCCCTTTTCCTGCATTATCTGTGCTGTAACTGGTTAGTTCTTCCTTAAGTCTAACTCTGACTTCAGTCATTCCTTTAAAGTTTTTCGCAGGGACCAGTTACTCATGCCCATTTAACTCACTGCACACCACCAGCCCCTCTGAGATTGCTCTCAACCCGGTATCTGTCTTGCAACTCTTCAGGAATACAAATCCTGTTTCCTTAGAATCCTTAAGAATTTAATCTGAAGGTTGGCAGGGACTTTAGCTGTGTATGAGGTATTAGGCCTCCTGGCTAAGAAAAAAATCCTCTCAGAAAGATGAGAGTCAGAGAGGTAAGCTCTTGGGAGTTCACAGAGCCCTGGGGAGGGTTAATTTGCATTAAGGAAAGAGACCTGTTTCTTGAGGGAAGTTTGAACATCATATTGAGGCTCATATTTCATATATTTCAGACAGTGGCCTCTCTCTTGAGGGTTTAGGAAATGAATGCCCTGTCCTCACACCCTTTTTCATCCATTCCCATTTCCCAATTCCCCACTCCTGTATTAACTTTCTCCCAGCATCACGCTCTGGGGAATTCTGATTGAGAACGTCACTGGGATTGCAAACCCAATTCATCGCCAACTCTAATTGCCAAGGATTTGCATGAAAACCATCGTTTGCTATCTAATTATTCTAACAACAGCAACCCGCCGTCTGGGCACAAGGAGAATCGCGGTTTTAATTAACAATAATGTACCTTGCAGATGAATGCGACTGTTTAGGTTAATTAACAAGTCCAAGTCCTTCCAAATCATCTCTAGACATCTCAGTGATTTGGGGAGGGGGAGTGTGATGCACCTGGGTGGGGGCAGAGAATGGGGAGTTTTAAAGAATCAGTTCAGCAAAAGTATGTTAACTTTCTTCTTTCCTGTGACTACTTGATGAAGGGAAGAGGGAATTTCCAGAACACATCTGCTGAAACACTGGGTTAGAGGAATTTGGGGACAATGGTTTAGGGTAATCTATCAGGCATCTGTGTCACATTATATTTAGGAAATCTTATAGATGAAATTTTATAAATGAAAGGAATAAGTCATTATAATTCTCAAGTATTCTTTTTTTGGTTATTTGCGCACTTGGTCTTTAGCGTAAGACCCCTGACTTACCCTCAGTGCAATTTCTTTCCACCTTGTCTCTGTATGTCCCTACAATATTTGGGGCTACTTAAAGTTGCCTGCTCCTTAAGATTTCCCGGATAATGTTTCAAGATCCATCCCATGCCCTGCTAAAGTGTAATTTTTATACTTTTTTCCTGGGTAATTTTCTGTGTCCTGGAAGAATATCTTGTATGTAGCTCCAAATTACATCTTTCATATTTCTGATTTTAATGGCATTAGCTTTGTGTTTGCTTTCTAAATCAGGCATTACTCATGTATGGGGTGGAGAAGGAAAATAGACTATCTCTTAGAAAATGTGATGAGCACGCCTTTAATCCCCGCACTCAGAGAGGCTGAGGTAGGAGGAGCGTTGTGAGTTGGAGGCCGGCTTGGGCTACAATGCAAGCGCAAGGCTGGCCTGAGCTACATAGTGTGACCCTGCCTCAAAAAACTAGAGCTGGGAGTTTGGCTCAATGGCTTAGGTGCCTGTCTGGCAGGCACAAAGTTGTGAGTTCAATCCCCGGTGCCAAAAAAAAAAAAAAAAAAAAGAAAAAGAAATGGTGATGAAAGCTATAGAGTCTGTCATCGAAAAACACATATAACATCACACCTCAGATTTGGCATGTGGTTCCTCCCTACTGCACTC
This sequence comes from Dasyprocta punctata, assembly GCA_004363535.1. NCBI lineage: Eukaryota > Metazoa > Chordata > Mammalia > Rodentia > Dasyproctidae > Dasyprocta > Dasyprocta punctata. The sequence goes on from RJWM01000580.1 coordinate 61,908, forward strand.
AGTCCACCCCGGGCACATTGCACTATCTCACAGGACTTCTAGGATCAGCCAGCGCTTGGCCTCTCTCCCCCTTGCTCACCAAGCTTCATTCCCAGCAGTGACTTTCAAAGAGCAAATCTCTTTTCTAATACAAAAGCCTTTGCACTCGACATCTCTTCTGCCTAGAACTCTCTTTCCTGTGCTCTTTACATGATGAACTAGCACCTTCTTATTTTTGGAGTCTCCATGCAAATATGGACTCCTGGAAGTCCGGCCCTTCCTGTCATATGCTGGGATGTGGCCCCAGTGGCTCCTGCACTCAATTATTCTTTCCAGCCCACTCAGGCTGCTTCCACAGCATGTAGCCCATACTAAAACCGTTTTGCTCATTCACCTAGATCATGCTGATCATTTTGTTGTTTGTTTTTCTTCCTTTATAGTTTAGGTTAGAGCTCCTGCCAATCTTACCCCTTCCTAATCTCTAAGCTTACCAGTTTATTGCCTAGCTACCCTAGAGAATAAGTTCTAAGTGGTCAAGACACTTTCTACCTTGTGGCTGGCACATAGTCAGTGCTTAGTAAGCATTTAATAAATATGTGCGTCATAATCCATTAGAGAAGAAGAACAAATAAGCCGATAACTGGTGCAGAGGATGGTCAGAAAATGACTTTCTCCCAAGTCCCCTGGGGGAACTCTCTTACATCGTTGGTCTTTTGGAGCAGAAGAAACTAAAGGACTGTTAGGACAATGTTTCTGGTCCCTGGGCCCTTTTTTGGTGTCAATTTATGGTTGATAGAGCAGGAGGACTTCATCCCAGTTCTTAACCATATGCTGAATCAACGCTTCCTTTTCATTGGGATACTACGAGGCTTGGAACAACAGGGCAAAGTGAGGAATGACTGTCATGCTTCATCCATATTGGAGGAAAAGAAAGTCATGAGACATTCCCTGAAGTTTGAGTATGAAGTCTTCTACTGACTCAGAAGCAAATTGTGAATCCAACCATACCTCAGATTTCATCCTGCTTAGGGAGTGGCCCATATGCTCTTCAACCTAAAGGTCATTTCAGTCTCCATGCTGATCATTTTTGTTTGTTTGTTTGTTTGTTTTTCTTCCTTTTTAGTTCAGTTTAGTGCTCCTGCCCATCTTACCCCTTCCTAATCTCTAAGCTCCATTTCTTTCTCTTGCCTTCTGGCCTTTGTCTCCCCACTGTGGCAATTTATCTTTATTCAATTCTGGGTACATAGTTTAACCCTTTACGGCACTGAAAGGTATATATTTCATCCCATTAACAGAATTAATTGTACTAATTTCCAGATGCTATGGGAGGTGCTGGCAGGTATGAAAATGAATGACACACAATTTAAGACATCGGCATTTCCCTGGACCCATCTGGTCCTTTCTATTACCTTCCTTTTCAACTTTCCCAGTTCCCTTCTGAGCAATCCGGGATATATTTGGATGACAGAACAGATGGGAAATTCCTGAAGCTGTCAGTCTCCAAGACCTCAGACCAGGTTTCTATTTTACAATCCCCAGTCAGCACCTAGCCCTCTGCCATATCCAGTAATGTTTCTTATGTGACTGAGAGAGACATCCAGGAGGACTTGGAGAGAGAAAGTGTCATTTTTCTGACAATTCTCTACACTGCTCATTGTTTTGATTATTCTTCCCCACCGGACCTTAAACCCTCTAGCACGTGGAGCTTTGCTTTAGTCATATGAAAAATTTGTATACTTGGTGTATGTTTGTAATGCATGATGATTGCATTCATTTTGGGGAATTGGTGTTTGTACATATATCGTCTTGATCATTTTTACTTCCCCTCCTCCCTCCCCCTTCCTTCCCTAGGTCCCCTTCCTAGTCTATCTCTTTGTTTCCTACCAGGTCTCTTTTCTTCTGCTCTTTAAATTATTTATATTTTGGGTTTCTCACATAAAAGTATCCACACAGACATTTATCCTTCTGTGTCTGATTTGTTTCACATTACAGCCTCACGATCTATCCATTTTCTTCCAAATGACTCAAATTTGACCTTATTTAAGGCTGAGTTTCACTACTTCCTTTTACTACTTAGCTGCATCCACTTCAAATCATTTTCCAGATAATGGTAATAAAATAGCTAATACTTAGTGTTCCTTGTACTGTTCTGGTATCTTCGTGTTATCTGATTTATTCTTCCACCAACCGTAGGGAGTCACAGACCCATTCTGTCACTGTCCTCGTTTTACACAGAAGAATATCGAGGTACAGCTGGACATAGTGGTGCACAGCTGTAATCCTATATCTCCAGAGGCTGAGGCAGGAGGACAGCCAGAGTTTGAGACCAGCCTGGGCTACATAGTGAGTTCAAGGCCAGTCTGAATTGCATAGCAAGACCCTGTTTCAAAAATATATATATATTGATGTGCAGAGAGGGCTAAGGCGACTTTATGAGATCCACAACTTGAAAGTAATGGCTGGAGTTCAGACCCAGGATCTGGTTTTAAAGATCTTATGGCTCCCCAGCACACAAAACTGCTTCTAGATAGGTTTGATCTGCTCATCCAGGGAAGGTTGGTGAACTCAGGCTACCTAAACTTTTGAAATGCTTACAAGGAGCCCATTCTGGTTGACTGGATTTCTGATCTTGTGTCTGCTTTTTAAAAGATTGTTTTATTTACATCTGCCTGGGTCATGCATGCCTGTAGCTCACTTTCCCATCTGTCTTTCTTCAAACACCCTCCTTGCTCAAACCAGCTTAAATTTTAGAATATTTTCCAGAAGTGATCTTCATTTGTAAAATTTGGAAGCAACCATTTTTTTTGGAGACAGCATTTAGCTATGTAGTTCAGGTTTTATTACTATATTTTCCCTAAAATAAGACCTAACTGGAAAATGAGCCCTAGAGTGATTTTTCAGGATACTTATGAGCCCTACCCACAAAATAAACCCCAATGAAGATCATCAGCCAGACAGACACATTTAGTTTGTCTGTTGTAACACACAATGGACGAATGTATCAAATTATAAAATAATATTAATATGAAGTTAATAAATAAATATTATTGACTTTAATACTTAAAATAAATAATATGATTTTTAATTAAGTATTACTAATTATAGTAATTGAGTATCAGTAAATATCCAAGCCTTTGATAAACTCTTCTGCAAACATAAATTCAAGGCTTATTATCAAAGACCAATCCAAGCACAGCACAACACATGAATAATGTACAAACTTGATAACTGGCATACATGGCTGTGTCTAATATGAATCGTCATAATTTAATATGTCCTATGTTGCAATGGTGTGCTTAATGCACTTGTGTGAAATAAAGACACGTTTTCTGAATTTCGATGCCTGCAATTTTTTGTCATTTTTCTGTGCACCATCATTCTTAACTGTCATCATTTTTGTTACCAGTCCTGTCTCATAAGTCTTCAGTTAACACTTGATTTAACGGAAACTTTGTGAAGTCCACCCTGCAAGAGGTTGTGGCTTGGGTGAAGAATTCATTGAGTAAAGTCGCTAATGACTGCATTGCCAATGCTCCACGAGCAGGCTAGATGGACAAGCAGTGCCCATTTAAGTAGAGTCATATTGCTGGACACGAGAGACTAGGAACAGTGGTCCTACAGGAGTGGATTCCCAAGAAATTCAGGCTGGATTCTAGGATTTGAAGGGCGATGATAATGTTCCAGAAGATGACATGATCATATTTAAATAAATGTAGAGTTTTGCATATAAATACTTCGTTGTGCATAGATCACATTTTGCTAATCCATTCATCTACTGATGAGCATATAGACCACTTCTGAGATTTAGCTTTTGTGAATTCTGCTGCTTGAAACATAGGGATGCTTGTATTATTGTAATAAGATGATTTTAACACTTTTAGTAAGATACACAGAATAAGAATACTTGGATCAAATGGAATTTCTAATTTTAGTTTTTTGAGAACTCTCTATACTGATTTCCATACTGGCTGCACTTATTTATATGAAATCTTATGCAGAGAATATACAAGTGTAAGGGACGTTTGCCCTTATGCATTCTTCCAAGGTGACTGTGGTAGATTCTGAAAGCCAATTACTTAGAGGAGATGCAATGGGTGTGGAGCACTGGAGAAGAAAGCTCTTTACAAATTAGTTGGCTCACTCCTGACTGTGATCTTAGAGAAAGATAAGAAAGACATGGACAGTCTCTGCTGTCAGCCTGGAATCTTCCAAAAGCATAACCATGCTTGCCTTCCACCCTTTTCTTCCTTTCAAGGCCAAGAATAGGGCTGCTCACCTCACAGATTTGCTTGATTGACAGGGGAAGATTCATTGAAAAATTTTAAGAGTATGAAGGAAGCAGGAGGAGATAAGGTCATTGGACTAGCAAATTGCAGAAATTAATAAAATTTAATAGAGATTAATGCAAAAACCTACATTTAAAAAAATCAATTGCACAAAGCAGGATAGAAGAGGAAGGGCTCAACAGAAGTTCTTATAAAAAGACTCAGAGGGTTCCCTTGGCTACAGGCTAGCGATGAGTCAATAGTATGTGTGGCAGCCAAAAAGCTAAAGCAGACTCAAACTGCATTGAGATACACAGTGCACAGGTCGCAGAAGGGTACCTCACCACTCCTGCCCCAGACGTGACATACTTAGAATGGAGGGGATCAGCTCTGGGTACCACGTGTTAAAAGGACCATTAACAAATTAGAAAAGCTCCTAAAAGGCTGCAGCCAAAATGAGGACAACTGAGAGAGCATGCCACTTCTGTAAGGAGGGGCTGGAAGGAGCGAGGCTGTGTGGGGGGAAAGTATAGAAAATATTTAGCTCTTTTTAAATAACTGAATAGTTTTGCTGTGAAGGAAGTGTTGAACATGTGTGTAGCTTCGGAACTAGAAACAGTGGATGGGAAGAAATAACAGGGAGATGGGATTTGGCTGAATGTTAGGAAAAGCTTCCCAAAATTGGATCCATGCCACAAGGATGGGCTGTCACTTTCTTGTTAATGGAAGGAACAAAGGAAGCAAAGAAGAAGAGCGGGGAGGAAGAAGGATATACACACGAGCACGCCATGTGTCCTACACTGATCTATGCTCTTGTTTTACAGTGACGAGCATAGCAGATGTGGGCTTGTCTGTGTGGAGTTTAGGGACCGACATGAAAGGCAGAGATTAAATACATAAGCACACAGATAAATTATACATGCTGCTCTGAGAGAAAAGAACGGGTATAGGAATAAGAAAAGAGGGTAGAAATAATTTGAGTTATGAGTTTGCAGTTACATAAAGGATCTGAGCTGAGTCTGGAAGGTAACAAATTATCAGAACATAAAAGAGGATATTCTGTGCTTTGGGACAGAGATGGGACTAGTCCAGCGGCTTTCTCCCAGATGTTAGGGTGTCAGTCACCTGGAGAGAGATTTGCAGTAGTCCTTGATCCACCCCAAGATATTTTGAATAGAATTTTTGGTTCTAGAGACTCTGAAACCCTATGACAACATGTTAAATGAAAGAACTAGATGAAAATGCACAATCTTTGATTCTAGAATCTAAGTCTCACGTATGATATTAATCTTTTTTACTTGCATCCTGTAATTAAATGTCTCTAATTCAAACTTGTGTACTTTGCAGGTTCACAGAACAATGAAGGAATTCCTAGCCAGATATTTACCTGACTTGAATTTTTCCGAGAGGTGGGTACCATTCCCCTTGCCAAATACTTTAGAAAGTGTAGCTGGTGCCCGAGGTCCCTCTAGTGGTTAGAAGTTGTTATTTCATCTTTCACTTCCCTTCCAAACTCAGGTTTGGCCAGTGAATTTGCTGAAGAGGGCCCAAGGAGAGAAGAAGCAGCCCTATGAGAAGAAAGCAGATACACCTAAATACGTGTCTTAGAAAGTTCTTCTCTGGAATTAATGTTAAAAGTAGGAGTGGAAGATCTCAGAATTGTTCTCCAACTCATCCCGCCTCTTTTTGCTATGTCTTGGATGATCTAAATTTAAAGGAGGCTGAGGGATACACAACTTTTACAAATCACGTAGACCACTCCCCAAGATACCAGGTCACTAATTAAGGAGTGATTTTTCATTTTCTGGGAAAACGTATATCAGTCTTGGGTGGTTGGATAGAGGACCTGGTTGAGTTGTAAGATCTGGGTCATACATTCTGTGCTATGTCACTTACCTATTTTCAGAGTTTTATTTTTCTCACCTGAGAAAAAGCAGGTAATGACACTTGACCTACCTAACTCACAGTTCTGATGTAAAGATGAAATGGGTTAAACAGATAGATGTGGAAGCTGTAAAATGTATTACACCTAGGAGGAAATACTATGCAATTAGTAGTAAAGAAGAATTTGCTCTGAAGGCAGTTGGGAAAACGCCTATTCCCTTTTTGGACCCTTTCACTGAAACCTAAGTTTTTCCAAAGGTAGCAGGACACAGCAGCAGGACTGTTGGGAATTACCCTTCCCCCTCTTTCCTTGGGTCTCTGCTTAGCTTGGGACCGAAGGAATAGGAAGCTGTGAGGAATCATTCTTTTAGAAGAGAGGCCAGCATGGAGTTGTGTGTGTGTGTGTGTGTGTGTGTTGTATGTGTGTGTGTGTGTTGTATGTGTGTGTGTGTGTGTTGTGTGTGTGTGTGTTGTGTGTGTGTGTGCTGTGTGGGGGGGTGGCAGTTGGTAATGGGAGCTGTTGATAAGCATCTTGCTGGCATTTGGGATGGTTTGCGAAGTATGGAAATTTTGTTTAGAGCAGATCATAAAATGCTCCTGAATGGCCAAAAAGTAGCAATCCCTCTGCATACCCTTTATCACACTTTGCTTTTTTTCAGGGACTCTAAAATGACTGTATGCCAACTTTTCTTCCAGTCTACTCCTGTGGTTCCATTCCTTGGAAATTGGCTCATTTGAAGGTTTTTTTTCTAGGAGACGGAGTCACTGCGAGGACTTGTCTGCTCAGCAGCCACTGGGCTTCCCTCAACTCAGTGAAACCCATGGGTGCTACATGCCCTACCAGTGCCTCTCCAAGTGGATCACAATATCAGTGTCATCTGTGAGTCTGTAAGAAACGCACGCTCTTAGATGCCACTCCAGACCTGCTGCTGAATCAGAATCTACACTTGAATAAGATCCCAGGCAAAGTGTGTTTGCACACTGACGTTGAAGAGGCACTCCACAGTTTGCTGAATACTCAGTCTAACTCTGATCTCATCCTTGTGTCTTCACCTCCCACCCTGCTACCAGCTCCTGCAAATAAAATGTCCCAGCTCCCTGAAACTTCCCCTCCTTCAGTTTCTCTGCTTTTGAGACTTAACATCCAGGACTGATCACACACTGCGCCACCCAGTGTAAAGACCTAGTTCCCCTGCTTTAGAAAAAGTGACACAAAGTCATAGCCCCCGTTCTTTCAGAGATTTCCTCTGGCCTAGAAATACAAACTTTCCTCAGACCTTCCCTTGAACTGCACAGGTGTGGGAGGCTGTGTGGTGACAAGAAACACAACTTTCCTGTCTTCCTGTCTTTCTTTCTCCTGTTCTAGGTAGCAGGGACCTCTAGGAATGGTGGTTGTGAGGGAATCAGTGGGAAGGGAGAATAGGGTCAGAGGTAACCACTGAGCAGGTGCCCATAGAGAAACTGGCCACAGGCTAGTAAAGCAGTGCTTCTCCAGACGGCACAACAACCAAGGGATCACCCTGCACATGGATTTCATGGGGTATGAGGCACATGGGTGTGCACAACCACAGAGAGTCTCCTGCTTCTGGATCCTGTGTCAGGCACCATGTCCTTTAGGCAGAGACTATTATTAGTGGCCAGGTCCCATCTGTGTTGGTGTCACAGACTGCTCCTAGTCCTATCAACACTACACACACACTCTGTGGATGCCTGGAAGAACTACTGTTAGATCTCGATCTCTCTCTCTCTCTCTCTCTCTCTCTCTCTCTTTCTCTCTCTCTGTCTCTCTGCCTCTGTCTCTGTCTCTCTCTCTCTCTGTGTCTTTCTCTCCCTCTCTCTCCCCATCTCGTTCTCTCCACTTCCCTCTCCTGTGCTCCTCCTTTAACATGCAAATTCTCTAAGAGGGGCCATGAATTAAAAGTAGACACTAAATATAGGTCGGTCTATCGGAAATGTTGCCATGAGGAGAATCAAGGGAAACAGGAGAATCAGGCAGCTGAGGAGGCACAAGGGGACAAATCTAAGACGAGGCAAAAACAGGAAACCAAAGACAGACTTTACATGCATCATGGCTACAGCTACAGCGAAGTACATCTCTGGCATAGTGTAAGATGTCATCTTGGATTACACAACAGCTTTTTTTGGGCAAGTAGGGAGCTAACATTTCCAGCCTCCTTGAAGAGCATCCGGCCTTCAGCCTGACTCATCCACAAGCAATTTCACCTGCAGCCAAAGACACGGTTACAACTGCCAACTCATCTACATCATTGTGCTGAGTGCCATTGGCTTCCCATCATTCTAGAGTGAAGGCAAATATTAGCATAATACTCAAGGTTTATCCTAACTTCCCCCAACTCAGCATCTGCAGCCATGCTAAATTCCAGATCTAATGAAAGACAATAATTTCCCCCAAAGCAAGCCACCTTCTCTGTAACCTCTATGTCCTTTCATGGGCCTGGGTCTGTGTCCTGGAAAACTCTCATCACCTCCCTGTCGTATAACCAGTACCTACTTGTTCTCAAGACTTAGCTCAGGTTCCTCAACCTTCAACTATCTTCTATATACCCTAGGCTAGGCTTGAGTTAGTTGTGCCTGTTCTGAGGTCACCAAGCATCATGATCATTAATATGTAACATTTGTTTTTCTGTGTTGCTTCAAAGAGACTAAGTATCATAAGGACAGAGCTCAAGGCTTTCTTAGAGTTTGATTTCTAGAACCTAGGCCAGCGGTGGACACATAACATGCATTTTAGCTGTTGTGGTCATTAATTGATTGTCAACTTGAGTGGAAACACCCAGCTGCATTGAGTCAGCATGGTTCTGGACAAGGGAGACCCACTTTAGGGAGGATTGTTGTCAGCACGATATAAAAAGGAGAACAGGAAGGATGAATTTCAGCCAATATTCCTTGCAGGAGCTTCGTTGAGACTGCTTTTCTTTGGAGGAATTTCTGGGGTTTTTCTTTGAAAGAGTTGTGGCTGTTTTCTTTCTATGAGGGAGCTTTAATCCTTGTCTTTGTCTTGAACATTGTTTCCTGGCTTCTAGTGAAGATCCCCCAGCCCGTGGCACAGACTCTTCAGTCTTTTGTCACAGACATTTCAGTTTCCAGCACTGGTCCTTGGGCCTTTTCAGCGCAGATCCTTTAGTCTGCCGTCTCCTGATATGGACTTGCACAGGACATTGCCATGGGCTCCAGGCCCTTGATCGGGTCTTTCAGGTCTCCAGTGCCCAGATAGATATGTTGCAATCTTCCACATCTGACTCTAGAAAGCACTGACTAATACAGACATCTATGTCGTAATGGATGTTTTAAGCACAGAGGAGAAGCCTTTGCAGGCTAATATAATCTTTTCATAGTATAAAAAATAAGGCCCTCCAATCAAAAGTCAAGCAACTTTTGCAAATGTAAATTATTAAGAACCATAAAATAGCCTGCCCTGGCAGGCGCAAGGTTGTGAGTTCAATCCCCGGTGCCGCAAAAAAAAAAAAAAAAAAAAAAAAAAAGAACCATAAAATAATGTAGATTTTGAACTCAAGTCTGTGTACCAGAAAATCCTTGCTCCAAAGTCCTTACTCTTTTCTCTCTTATTTTCAGCTGGTAATGAATCATAACAGTCATTGTTGTTATATTTTACACCCTAAATTCGAGACACTAGGATCTGACTTTCTGGGAAGGACTGTAAAGTGAATCAGCTTCAGCCTCATTGTTTTACAGATGAAGACTGAGGCACAAGTTGAGCAAGTTTTCCACCTGATTGTGATACTCAGGAATAAGATAATATTGTCATCACTGCTGTGGTCTGGGTCAGGTTGGAAAGGCAGACATTGGGATAAGGAAGAGAACAGGATCAGACAGCCCACCTTCTACACATCAGAGCAAACTGGAACAAAGTTATACAGAGTTACTGATCATGAACCTGCCTAGGTGCCCTACCCCTCTCCCAGCTAAACGAGGAAAGTGTCCAGGCAAACAGAAGATGCTTCTCCAGTGGCCCCCTCCTCCCCAAAGGAGAACAGAACAGAACTCATCACTTAGAGCCCACTTCTTTCTAGTCTCACCACCAAGGGCCACATCCAGATAGAGAAAATGGTTAAGGAGGTCTCACATTTACATACATTTGCATATGTTTGCATATCCACACAAGAACATGTAGTTCATTCTCAGGCAATTTTCAAGTAAATGTGATTATTGCCACCTTCAGGTTGTCATGGATAGATTTTGCACTTCTCACTTTGCTTCTCACCCGCCCACAGTTCCTGAGCCCTGATTCTAGGCAAGTAAGTGTACACGTATGCATGCGCTTGCAAACACAGTGAGAAGGAGCTCCTGAGCAAACCCAGGGACACGGAGCCCCAGCGGAGAGGCAGCAGAGACAGCATAAAGCCGGCATGGCTTTGCAGCCACACTTGGGCTGCATCTTCTCAGCACACCATGACTGCTACTCAGTCACATCTGTCCCGTGCGTGCCAAGATGACAAATGCATCCATTAAACACGCTCAGCAGGTTACACACTTATGCTCTGTGATGGTGCCACAGCAACACCAAAAACCCTTCTGGCCCACAGGACAGAGGGCAGACGATGAGCCCTGCACAAGTCATGCAGCCAAACCTCAGCCTCCTAGTCCTTGTAGAATATTTTCCTCATTACTGTATTACTCCCAATCTCCTCACCTTTTCTTGTAGAATCCGCTTTTCCTGCTATTTGGCTCACAGTGGGTCCTTCCCAATAGGCTTTTAATGGTGCAAGAGCTCAAAACGACCCAGAGAGGAGCCTGTTTGGTCTTTGAGGCTGTCAGATAGTCTGCAGGCACCATGAGGTGCTTGGAAAGCACAGGAAATAAAGGGCAAGTCAGTTCCTTGCTGTTCTCCTTGGCACTGAGCAAAGAGTCTGTGAAGCAACAGAACAACAGGACTTTTCTTTAGGAAAAAATTGCTTTTTGCTCATGGTTCCTGTGTGCTTGAATATTTGGCACATGAGTTAAAGGAGGGTATTCCTTTACAAACTTCATGGGTTTGAAATTCTCCTGTGCAAATTTGTGAATGAACTCATCAATAAATATCTTCTGTGTACCATAGTAAGTTCTGAGCCTGAAACACGGTGGATCATCATAGATACTTGCTGATGTCTGCTGTTGTAGAGGTACACAGTACTGCTATTGTGGGATTCAGAAATTAAGAATGTACAGACCCTGCCTTCTAGGAACTCAGAGTCTATAAAGATACTTGACATACTGTATTAATATTTAATGACAGAAGGCATGTATACAGTTGTTTTTGCTCAAACTGCTGTGACAAAATACTATAGATTGAGTGGTTTATGAACAAATGTGTGATTTTTTTTCCCCACAGTTCTCAGACTGAGAAGTCCTAGATCACGCTGCCAGCAAATTCAATGTCTGATGAGGACCAGTTTCCTGAGTCATGAAAAACCTTTCTCATGGGGTACAAGGGATGAGGAGCTGGCATTTCTTTTGTAAAGGAATTCATGAACTCAGTTACTTCCCAAAGTCTACCCTATAGAAGCTCATATTAGGGGTTGAGATTTTAACATATAAATTTGGTGAGTGTGGGAGGGGACATGCAGGCACACAGTCACTGAAAACAAAGTCAATAAAGTTTAGAGAGCAAAGTTGGATTCCCAGCTGTGTGACTTGGGACATGCCTCAGAAACTCTCTGAGTCTCAGTTTCTGCTGAAAACAGATTGTATCTATATTTGGAGGATTAAGTTGACCAACATGTACAGAACTTAACACATTACTTGGCACTGAGTAAGCTTTTAAGATATTATCTAAAAAATAAGAAAGGCATAATTAAGTAACAAAATATGTGATTTAGAGTCGCACAATTTTTAAATTTAGAAAAAAAAAGTGTGAGCTCTCCAGTCTAATCCAATGTTTCTCAAATAATGGTCCGTGGATTGCTGCCAGCTTTTGACAAGTTTTATTTCCAGTCTGCAGCAAAATATAAAAGCAGGGAGGCAGTATAGTGGGAAAATATTCTTTCTTTGGTGTTCAGTGTCCCTTTTTTAATTAGCAAATGAAAGGCAGGTGGTAAGAGTGCGAATCCTGTATTACTCCTCCACTTATTAATATTGGTCCAGGGTACTGGGAAACCCTGTACATTTGAGAGCTCAGATAGGGTTAAGCAAACAGATCTAACCACACTCTGCATGATTTTCAAGGTCTTTGAAGTCAGCAACCAAGAGGGAGCTGCATGCAGAGGGCAGAGCCTTGGATTTAAACTCAGCTCTTGTCTTCCTTGCACATTGGTTTCCTCCTCCAAACATCTGCTGAATGTGGTAGGAACATCCACCTCAAAGAATGTCATAGGGTTCAAGGAAGATAATGCATGTAAAAACAGTTTGTAAATGGTAAAGTTCTGTGGCGATGTTATACCTATTGATAAAAGACAATGCCATTTCTACCATGAGTGGTTCACGTACCACAGTTTCTATTCCACATTGATGTCTTTACTCCTCTGAACATGGATATAATATTATTAGTATGTTATGAAGCAGTAGACCCAAATATGAACCTAATTCTTAATTCCAGTTGACTATATTGATAAAATGGGGCAAAGAATCAGACTGGATGGTCTTTTGGGTCTTGGATTTTGTGACAATTACCCATTTACACCATCTGACCTAGGTACCCTAATTTTATGGATCGTGTTTTCTTTCTAGCCAGCTAACATCCCCCAAACCACATGACAGCCAATATTTTGAAGCAACAAGATTTGTCCTTTTTGTACGGGCTTCAAGACTGTAACAATGTTTAATCTACCTTTCCCAACCTAAAAATTTTCTCTTGGGGAAAGTGGCAACAAAATAGGAGTTTAATAAGACTGCCTTTTCTTTGACATCTGCCCCCATTTTATCACTTTTATTTTCCCCATTATTTCATCTTCCTTTTACGTGGCATATTTCCTTAAAAGCTATTTGAAACTATTACTTTGCCCCAAACCTATGTATTCTGCAACAACTTGTCATGCAATGTCCTAAGAAATATTGTGAAATAGAAAGAAATAGAACATAGGGGTTAAGAGTGTCAGCTCTTAACATGGCTTATTTGGATTCAAATTTCACTTCTGTTACATACTGGTTTCTTTGACCTTGGGCCAGAAACTTAACCTCTTTCTTTCTTAGATCCTTAATCTATAAAAAGAAGATAAATAGCACACGTACTTCCTCATGTTCTTCTGAGGAATCAGTGAGTAAATATATGTTAAAGTGTAAATAGCAGCACCTGGCACTGGTTAAATCCTCCACAAGCGTGCAGTGTCAAGACAGGCATGTGTGGACCTTCGGTTCTGTTCTGAGTTACAAGGTCCCCCTTATATCTTTGTGCAGGTCTTTATTCAATTTGAGTTCATCAAAGAGCTCTTTATAAATCCCCATGGGTTTTGTTAGTTGCCTTCTCCTTTTTTTAATCAGGATAACTCATGATTATTTTATTTGAATTTTATTTCTTAGAAGTGCCCATCCCATTAGAGAGTAGAGCTACATTAGTTTGCATCCCAAGTTTCAATATCATAATCGTTCCTTCTGAACTTTTAGAAATCTGCTCTTCTCATGTCTGGGGGTACACTGATCTGAATATTTTAATAAATTTATTCATATATTACCTTTATCTCAAAAGGAATAGAAGTGGTGGCTGTATTTTATTGTAATAAGTTGCTACCCTATAACATTTCAGTAGTTATTAAAAATGCCAGAATCATTTTTCTGTTTCCTATCACATATACATCATTATCCAGGTTTTCTTTACTGGTCACAATTAAGTCATGAATAGCAGTTTCTCCTCAGTGCTTTTTCTACCTACTGAGGGATGAAGTTGTCAGCCAGACCAGGCAAGAATTCATCAGATGTTCCACAAGAGACTTCCAGCAGATGTCCTGCTCATTGAAGTCCCTCATCACCTGTAGATCTTGCCTCTCTGCCAATTTCTGCAATTCAGAGAAAAGAGCTTAGGCAGACATTTATATGCTGATTGCACATGAGTTGGCCCCATTCTTTCTGTAAGAATGAAACTTCCTAGAAGTCTCTCCATTCTAAACACCCTTCAAGCATATCTAATACTCCACTAGATGGTTATTACTTTTTAAATCCATTGTTATTGAGACTGCTGAATTATTTTTCCATGTGAAGTTGCTTTGAAAGAAGATCCCTTAAAGACCCTTTTGGTATCTGACTCCATGCACTGTGGGTCAGAGTAGGTATTGCATCTTCACAAAGTGTATCTTCATCCAAACCTGGAACGCAGCATGTGAGGTATCTGGACTCCTGATGGATGTCTTGTCACAGGGCTCTCACTAACGATGAATTGTTGCACCTCTTGTTGGTCATTCAGCCTAAGATCTTGGTAGTTGGTATGCTAGATGCACTTTTATGTATCTTCTGCCTGCAGAGCAACTCTTGGTACTTCATTTACCTCTCCCTTCAAGAAAAGATGCCTATTCTCAGTAGTCATTATCAACTTTAAGCAGAATGTAAATTCCTTGAGGGCATGGTTCAGATATCAAAGGACATTAATGAAATACAGTAAAATAATAATTTACTGAACATCTACTATTTATCAGAAACTGTTGTTAGGATAAAAAATACAAGGAAGAGTAAAACAGTCTTTGCTCACAAAAAACCATAGATATGGTGGAATTAAAATAGATCATTGCAATGCAGTGTGGTGATACAGATACTGCCACACCTGTTACAGAGCACAAAGAGGAGTGAGGATCTAGCCCAACCAGAAGGGAGTGAGTAAATACTATGTTTTGTCAGGGTGGACTCCAGTCAACAGTGTCGTTGAACTAAGTATTAACACTTAAGAAGAATATCCTGGTCTAAATAAGCATTGCTCAATTTCTCTTTCTTAGACATTGTGACGTAAAACTAAGCCTCATTTCTTCTCACTGGTAAAATGATCAGCCTCCAACTGTAAAGCCACAGAGACAAAATTCCCTCTCTGTCTATAGTCTGAGGATTTCCCAAACAATAACTTATGTATAAGATTTTGGACAAAAGTCTTACCAATATCCCTAACATCAAAGAAGCATAGAATCAGCCTTTGTTGAGAAAAGGCTGAAAGAACAGGCAAAAGGACTTAAGGGAGAATCAAGGCAGGCAGTGTGAACTCATAGATAGGTTTCAAGTAGAGAAATGAGATGATGAGTGTTTAATCAAATTCAGTATTTTGGAAGAATATCTTAGCTCAATCAGTTTGAAGATGGTAGAGATAAAGGGCTTGAGAGAGAAAATTAGGAAACTGGTATAATTGGCCAGATAAGAAGTGAAATGATCTGAACTAGGAAAGTGATGGGAAGGATGGGGAGGAGGTGCATCAAAGGGATACCTAGTGGGCAAGATGTAACCGGGAGGGGCAGAGGATAGGACGGAGCAAATAAGGACGATTTTAGGTGAGAATCTTGGGTGAAAAGACATTTGTACGGTGTCTGCCACACAATGGGCATTTGATAAATCTGTAAGTTCAGGTCATTGTTGTGATGATTGTTTTGTCTATCATTATTATTAAATGCTAATAAAATGAGAACTCTAGTTTTAACTTACTCACTGTGTGATCTTGAGAAAGTTTTGCTGTCTCTTCTATAAAATGAGAGATGGACCAGAAAAATTCGAAGGCCCTTTCCATCTTTGACTTTTCTGGCCAAATATTATAGAACAATGCTGAAAACAGAACATAAAATGTATGACAATATTTCCATGGGTAGATGTACATCAAACTCTAAAAAAAAACTAACTTAAAATGAATTTTGGAGGAGCATTCTAATTTAAGGACAGCCATTACTCTCTTATATCTTTTCCTCTTACCCTCCTCAGGTATAATTTCTTCATAAGTTTTGCCTGTCCAAAATTTTTCAAGAGACTATAGCACATGTTTTTGGATTGTCTATAATATCTTGTACTGGGCCAGGTACTTTTTCATCACTCATCATGTACTTGAACTGTATTTCATTATGTCTCCCTTCAGAGGCTTAATTCTGATCCAAATACCTCAAGTATTCACTCATTCATTCACTCATTCCTTCTTCCATTCAACCAACAGACACTCATAAAATACACAATCAGGTGCAAAATGAATAAAGTATCAACAGTTTACTCAAGGAATGAACAGTGCTGCAGAGCAAAGAAGTATGCATGATGCCATAATATATGCCGACAAGTAAACATGCTACAACAGAGTTATAGAGAAACTGATGTGGCTGTCAGACGAAGAGAGTAATTACTTCCAGTGGAAAGACAGTCATAAAGGCGGATGTCTTTGGGAGATACTCTACTGGTTTGTGCAACACACAGAAACTTTTGTAGCTATTAGCCTTACTTGCAGATTCTCAATCAGAAGATGTGGAGAAGGCTGGGTAGGTACTGGGGGTGTATTCTAATCTACAAAGCAGAATTCTTCTGGAGTGAAGCTCATCAGATCAGCCAGTGGTCAAATTCTGGCTTTATAAGGGAAGCACAGTATGCAGCGAGATCACTAGACTGAAATTAGAATATCTGGGGTGCACCCTCAGCACATGCTACTTCTTAATTGGGTGACCTTTGACAAACAGAGAAACTCATCCTTAGTTTCTTCATCTGAAGGGTCATTGGAGATGCCTGGTTAACCTTGTGAAGATCAATAAGCATGATGGTAGTAATTAACGTTTTATCTAATGGTCACTGAATGCTTACTATGGTCTGTGCAACCATCCAAAATACATTGATGCACTCATTCATTTAGTTTTAATAGTAACCCCATGAAGCAATTACTCCTGTATGTCATTTTTATATAGCGAATAACATTTGAGCACCGGGAACCATCCCAAGGTCACACAACAGGAAGTAGTGGAGAAGGTATCAAATCCAAGCACTTTGGCAGCTGAGCGCATGCTTCCTGGTAACTATGCCCTATTGCCCTTTTCCAGCACAACAGCACTTTGTAGACTGTGACATGGTATTTATGTATTTATTTATTTATTTATTTATTTTTATTTATTTATTTATTTATTTATTTTGCGGCACCGGGGATTGAACTCACAGCCTCAGGCCTGCCAGACAGGCACTTAAGCCACTGAGCCAAACTCCCAGCCCTAGTTTTTTGAGGTAGGGTCGCACTATGTAGCTCAGCCTGGCCTTGCGCTCACATCGTAAACTCAAGCGGGCCTCGAACACACAACGCTCCACCTACCTCAGCCTCCTGAGTGCTGGGATTAAAGGCGTGCATCACCATGCCCGGCTTGACATGGTATTTTACATAAGCAATAATGTTGCTCCAATTGGTTCAGTTTAAAGGTAAAAATAGGCAATACCAATTAAACAGGGAAAGGTTCACATGACATAAACCTTATAGATTGGAACCAATCCTCTTATAGTAGCCTCTGGGTAGTTTGTAGTTCTGCTCAGGAAACAAAATTATAAATTACATAATTTACACAGGGCTTTAGTACTTAAAAGAAAACTATGCGATTCTCTAAATCAGATTTGTCATTGTACTATCAAACACGTGCTCTGGAAGTGACTGGATGAAGGCCCCAAAATTGGCAAAGCAGAGAACTGAAAACTAGTGATTACAGAACTGAGAATTAAAACAAGGCAGTGTTCTTAAAAGCTAATGTTATAAAGTTTCTGTTGATAGATAAATTGGCCTTCTGTCAAGACATATCACTCAGTAGTTGCTTCCCTAAGTCAGTTAAATACGTACTCTATTGATTTGTAATGGTTCTTGGAAAAGATAACAGAAAGTAGAAACTCCTTTCTGTGTTTGAATTGTATCAATTGCCCTGTGACATAAAACTTCTGAGTATATCTTCTTTTACACTCATAGCATTTAAACATCCCTGTAGGTGGGCTATTTTTCTGTGTAGTCATTCAAAGGACATCTGTTTTAAAACTAGGAAATTTGAATCACTTACAGGAATCCCTTCAAATACTTTTCATTTTAGGGTTCAAGACCTTCTACTTATGACAAGGTTTTTTGCTTTTTTTTATGTTGGTGTCTGTTAAGTGGCTGAAGCCAATCTGATAAACTCATTTAAGCTGTATCCCTGATAATAGTTTTTTTCTGTGTTTCACAGATCATGTGTGCGTTAGCAGGTGCTTTTATGAAACATATGTGTCGTGCTGGGACAGAGCCCCTGAAGAGTTGCAAAGCTGGGGAGGAGACTGTAATGTAAAGCAATAATAAATGGAAAATAATAATAATAGCGTAAGAAAAGTACTATTTGTAAAGTATATGACTTGAGCCAGAAATGTGTATTTTAAAAAGAATTTCCTTAAAAGTTCTATGAGATGACCAAATAAATATCAGACTTACTTTAATTATTTTCTTCTATTTTCTAGTGTATCTTTAAATGCAGTCTTGTCACATAGGGCTCTAAGGTTTATTGTATTATATTTTCCCAAGGTGTTTTCTTTTGGGGATAAAGAACAACCTTATATTTGGATGGTAGATAAATATAATCCTAAATACCTTTTATAAAAATTTAAAACAAAACAAAAAAGACTAAAAGCAATGGTCCAGAATCTCAAGTCAACATAGTAGAAGATTACCAATGGCTACTATATTGGGTATTGTTATCTTCAGAGCAGTTGCTCAGATTACAAGATACAGGCATTAAAAATAAGCCAAGATATAGGCATGAAAAAATGATCAAACAATGAAAGCACAAATCGTTCTTTTGATGAATTAACAGAGATTAGGCTGGGGGTTTAGCTCAGCAGCGCAAGTGCCTGCCTGGCAAGCGCAAGGTTGTGAGTTCAATCCTTGGGCCAAAAAAACCCCCAAAAAACAAAAAAACGAAGTTTAGTAGTATGATTATGTATCTTGTGTATATAATCCTAAATACTTTTTGCAGAAGCCACAATGAACTTTAGAAATAACCTCTTAATTCGTTAACTGATCCATGAAGCAACTATTTAAACAAATTTTCATTAGGGATTTTTTAAAAGATACCAGTCACAGAGAAGGATTTATTTAAAAGAAGACCAAGCTCCTTTTCTAGACAAGAGGTTAGGCTGGCTCAGTCCTGGATGAGCAAGGGAGGGGAGGTGTGGTTTTTGCTCTTGAGTGCCTGTATCCACAGAGAGAGGAGATTCGAAGGTATGGAGAAATTCTTTAAGTTCAGTGACAGGACTCAGGCCCACAACGACAGTTTAGTTAGAACATAACCCTTTGGCTACTGTTCAGGGCCCACAAGTTCAGGATGTTGGCACAGAAACAGGAGGTGTCCATCTGGGCTGGTAAATCACCTGATTTCCATGAACAGATGAAGCAAGAGCCCAGAGCAGCTCCCAGACAGCAGAAGTTGTGGCCACTTTTGCCACTGAGCACATTTCTATCACCACCCCATAAGCTAAGAGGGAGTCAGCTTTCCAAAGATAGCGCCCCAGACTCATTGACTTTCCCCAAGTTCTTCAACTCTACCCCTCCCCCACAGCTGTTTCAGAGGACACAGTCACTTTACTGCAATATACAAAGCTCTCAGAATGCAAACTGTATTGGGGTGGATAATTATAAATACAATTTCATTTCTTTAGTTTGCCATTTGCTGACACATAAAGCAGGTTTTTATCATTGTATGTATCCTGCCTCCCAGTTTTAATTTTTGTTCTCTCCATCCAACCCCAATTCCAGTGTTATTTATTAATGGATTTTCTTGCTTCTCTGAATCATTGAGAGGGAAAATACCCTCTTTGTTTGCCTTCAGGTCCACCCCTCATTTTAAAGCCAAAGCTATCACCATATTTGCGGGGTTCCAGCCTGGTGAGTTCTTGATTTCTGCCCCAAGATTTCCCTGAACAAGCTGGGAAGGGAAATATGTCTGAGAAAGCTCAAGGAGTCTTAACAAGCACAATATGAGTCAACTCCTGGTTAAATGGGAAAGCTACAACCCTTGCAAAAGGGAGGTGGCTAGTACTCTTGACAGTTCATTGATCACATCCCATCTGACACTTTGACTGAATGTAAGGAATATTGTCAATCAGTATGGAGAGATTAAGGACAGAAATACTGAAGATCTGGAACCTATAACTAATTCATTTGAAATATTTACTGAGGTTTATAATCATGGCAGCAAGAGCAACAGGAATTTTTGAGTGCTTAATGCAAGCTAGTCATCATGGTAAACATTTTCTATGGTCTATATAACTTAATCTTCACAATGACAATTATCTCTATTTAAAGATCAGGAAATTAAATGTGATGGAAATTATGTGTCTTGCTAATGTCATGGAGCCTACATATGGTCAGTCCAGGATTTGAACTCGAGTATCCTGTCTTAAAATCCTGTATACTTAAGACTAATTGAAAGTGCTTTGTACTGGGTGTCAAAAGTACCAGGGATCAAACTCACAACCTTGCACCTGCCAGGCAGGTACTTGACCCACTGTTCTAAACACCCAGCCCTACTTTTTTTGAGACAGGGTCATACTGTGTAGTGCAGACCGACCTTGCTCATGTTTTAGTGCAAGCTGGCCTCAAACTCATAATGCTTCTAACTCAGCCTCCCGAGGGCTGGGATTAAAGGTGTGTGCCACCACGCCCGGCTATCACTATCTTTTTGCTTCCTACTTCTTTTTCTCTTGGCCATTCTGTAAGCAAATTGTCAAATTAATCTTCCTAGGGAATTGGATCTTCATACTCATGTAGATTACAATAACTTATCCTTCTTTAACAAGCACATGAACTAAATGGACTAAGGAAGTTTATTTTATAACATAGAAGATGCTAGGAAAACCCACTAGATCAATGGCTCAGGTTATCTCCCAACACATCCCCACAGGCCTGTTGTCTATTACATGCCAGGAATGCTGAGAAGAATCCAAAAATGAATTCTGAAAAGGCAAACCTGAGAACAACTACTTTTTAAATTAATTTTGTTCAAGGCATTAGATAAAGATCAACGATCTCTTTGAGAGAAGTAAAGGACAAGACATGGTAGACAACCATACAGAGAAAGGTCATAGAGAAATAACTTCATCCAAGACATTTATGACAAGCAACAAACCTATCAGCAAACTGGTAGGTGATTTTGTGAGCAGGGATTGAAAGTTTGTATTTTGGAGTCAGGCAGTCCAGGCTCCAAATGTTGCCTCATTTGCTTTCTAGTTATTGATATTGGGCAAAAGACACTTGAAGTTTATGAGTAGATATTTCCTCACTTGTCACACTAAAGATAATAATACACTTATCAATGAAATATATGACAGAGGGTATGATAAATTCTTCTATACATAGGGGAAAAATAAGCCATCGTTATCTTCATTTATTCTTTAATTCAGTGTCACAGACAATTGAATGGGGAAGTCATGTTGAAAATACTCAAGTAAAATACATAAAAGAACCAGACCAGAAGGCCACTGGGAGAAAAGTTATATATTATTTGGAATACTTTCATTATAAATGACAAAAAAAGTAACATGAACTAGATAAGAAAAAAGAAAGAGAAGAATAAAAACATGTAATTGTTCATATAGTTCAATAATCCACAGTGGTTACTGTCAAATCCAGGGGCTGAAATGATACCACCAGGTGTCTTTCTCTTAATCTCTTTGCTTTTGATCTTATGTATGCCTGCTCAGTAGGCATTTTCTAGCTTGTGGCAAAAATATTCCGGTAGCTGTGGGCTTTCATGGTCTTTAATGCTGATAATTTTGAGCAGAGAAGTATCACAGGCTGTATTTATTCCTGGAAAATCCTGTCCTTGCTAGTGCCATGTGTCCATTCTGGAACTAATCATCATGTGTAGGCCAAAGCAACTCTGATGGTCCATCATGTACTATATGCACATTGTAGTGGTAGAGCAGAAATTCAGTGTAGGCACTCAGAATATTCTATCTCTCTGAACATACCCCTGAGTTGGCAGGAAACAATTACTAGAAAAGCTTAATTTTTTTCTTAACCAAGGAAAGAAAAATGACTGAAGAGTAAAAAAATGTATCCACCAATATCTACAATAAGAAAGAGGTTGTCTTGGTTAATTTTCTCTCATCGTTGAGACAAAATACCTGACACCCAAAGTGAAGCAATGAAAGGTTTATTTCTTACAATTTTTGGAAGTTTCAGTTCATACTTAGCTGGTTCCAAGGCAGGGTGGTGTGGATGAGGGGCAGCCGTTCATGGCTGGCACAACAGCAAGAGCAAAAGGGCAAAAGAGAGGAAAACATGGCTTCTTCCCTTCCTTATATAGTATGCTGGCTCTGCCTCTGGGCTGGTGGAGCACTCACACTGCCAATCCCAGCACTAGACAAAGAGCAAATCACAAATGCTAGATTCAGCTGCCTCCATGACTGCATAAGGCTTGGGGGGCCACCTAGACACAAACCATAACAGAGGTTGAAATTCAAGATATGAGGCTCTAGACTAATGTCAGAATTACCAGTTAAGGCCAAAAAGGACATAACAGTTTTGGGGTTTTTTTGGTTTTTTTGGTTTTTTTCATGAACTTACTTTAAGCAATTGCTCCAATTGCTAGCGTCAGTAGTACTTTTTAATTTGAGCAAAGGGATCTTGAAGTAGGCCTCACATTTTAGAGGAACCTGCATATCATTAACATATCCAAAAATGAATTTATTAAAAACACAAATGTATTTCAGTTCTTGGAATCCAGTGTCTATGGCTAGATGAAGAACCCTAAACTCTAACATTTATTCCAACAGTACCTTTCTCTCCTCTAGAGGAATGCTTCATCATGTCTTTTGTCCTTTGTTCTCAAAATAAAATTCAATTGCATCTCAATATGACTAACTTGGTAGGTTGTGACACTATGAGATGGATATTCCCTAGCACAAGGAGAGGTATGAATGGCAGAAACACTTTACAGAAAAAAACAAATTAATTAACTTGTCAAATTTGTCTTCTCAGATAACATGAATGCAGCAAATTCTCATATAAAAGATTATCATTTCCCAGCAGTGCCAATTGTCCATTTCTATGCTGTCATCTGCACTGTGATCAGTGAATCTAGAAAGACTTGCAGACTAGCACAAGCTGCAGGTGGCAGGTGAGGAATGCTTCACAATGTTAAGTAGTTTGCATTATTCTTGAGTTTACATACGTCACAGCAAACATAACATACAAACTTTTCAAAAAGCGTGGCACTGGTTCGTAACATTGTCAGGTTCGCACACATCAAGCGCCACAAATGTAATTTAATTTTGTATGATATTTGACAAGAAGGAAGTAAAAGTTTAAAATATCAAGTAAAACTTCAGTTTAAAATAATTGTGAATTAAGTGATATTTACTGACAGTACCTCACATTTGCCTTTTAATTTGAGCATAGGTAGTTTAGAAGAACTATGATTCTTTATTTTATTTTATTTTATTTTATTATTTTTTTTTTTGTGACACCGGGGATTGAACTCACAACCTCGCACCTGCCAGGGCAGGCGCTTAAGCCACTGAACCAAACTCCAGGCCCTGTTTTTTTTTTTTTTTTTTTTGGAGGGAGGGTCGCACTATGTAGCTCAGGCCGGCCTTGCGCTCGCGTTGTAGCCCAAGCCGGCCTCGAACTCACAACGCTCCTCCTACCTCAGCCTCCCGAGTGCTGGGATTAAAGGCGTGCGCTAGCCCAGCTAGAACTATGATTCTTAAGCACAAAAATTATTTCATTTATGAAATATTTCATATTTACTTTAATTTACATTTTAATGAAAATATATTCAAACTTTAGGCCAGGGATATAGCTCAGTGGCACAGCATCTGCCTGGTGAGTGTGAGATCCTGAATTCAATTGCTGGTACCAAAAAAAAAAAAAAAAGGAAAAACAAAATAGATTCAAACCTTGTGTACTTTGAAAGAAGACATTTTCAAAACTCTTTAATCCAATAAAAAAGAATGTAATTTAAAATTTTAAGAATTTTAAACTTAGAAAAAACAACCTGTAAGAAAAGAAAAAGAGGATAAACTGTTCAGAGTTGAAAACAATGAAAATAAACATATTTCTTTCAGGCATGACATTGCTTAAACAATTCAAAGATTATATACGTTATTTTCTGGTTCTACTGAAGGTGAAATATTTTGACAAAAGGCACATGAAATTTGACCTTACAACTACTATAAGACACTTGATGGAAATGCCAAACAAATTCTGCTGAAAAAAAAACTCATTAAATTTAGCTTAAACAATGCAGTAAGAGACCTTCAATCATCTTTGTTAGCAGAAATAGAATTAAGTAATTTGTGTGATCCATGATCATTTGATAAAAAATGCCACTATTAATGCTAGCAAAAGTTTATGGACACAACCAGCAACATCAAACTAAGTTCTTTTTGCTATAAGTTGTGTACAGTACATAAACCCTGTAAATATGATGACTATTACCCTGAATGAGTTTATTTTTTAAAAAAATAAGCAAAGTCAAAAGACTTTATTAAAGGTTATGATGCACCCCCTGAAAAAAAAAATCAAAGAGAGAGAGAGAACTTTAGCTTTTAGAGTAAGTAGAAAGACCATAAAGATATCTTCAAGTGCACGACTACTTTTTTGTGGTTTGTTCATTGTGTTCTTTTCAGTAGTACGAAATGGGATTTCTGAAGTTTAAATTGTCCAACTTCACCCGTAGCATTCTGTACTTGCTGGGAGCGATGCTGTAAGTCATTGTTGTCCTTAATGTCTTTTCTTAGCTCTTCCTTCCAACATAATGCGAAGTGTCTTATCTTTTCTATGAATTCCAATTTGCCTTAACTCTTTTGATGCTGTAACCGTTCCAGTAAAAGTTAATGCAAACTATTGATGTAGAATTTTTTTTTAACAAATTAGGTTTGTAAAACAGCCATACTGCTGTTTTTAAAGGTAGTTGATAAAAGTTGCTGTAATTTTGGCTTAAAAAAGTAAAAAACAAAAACAAAAAAGTTTAATATTTTAGATAAGTAAATGTTTTTTCTAAGCCAGAAGAAATGACAGATACAACAAAAGTGATATTTGTATAACATAAATGTAATTCAAGAAAGGAAAAAAGCATTTTCATATCTCTGAAGGAAAGAGTTCATATGCAAAGAATGTTGTTACTAATTTCTATATGAAGTATTTGTAAGCTTTTTAAAGGCCATAATATTGTTACAGAAAGAGATAACGATGCATTACCATTTTTAGTTTTCTTTACAGTATGCCAACATTGAAATTGTAAGAGAACTTCAGTAATACTGTATAGATCAAGATACTCCTTCCAGAGATAGTAAAGAATTGTGATATGTGACAGTAACTTAGATTGACAGAATTTAAACATTTAGTAACACATAGTGTGAAAAAATTATTATATTGACCTCATTACAACTTTTAAATGTAAAACTAAAATTTATGCTAATTTCCAAATTTAAATGGTTTTTAAAACATTTTCTTGTCAGCTCTAATTTCTACTACTTTAGAAAAGCAAGTTTTGTGCACTTTAAAATTAGCAAAAACTATCCAAAACCTACAGCAACACAAGAAAAAATACAAAATTTGGTATTGCTCATAGTAAAATAAAAATTATTTGAAAATATTGATTGAAAAAGATAATTAGTGATTTTTCTGGAGTAAAAGTTAAAAAATAAGCTTATGGGAATAAAAATGCATTTTAAGAAATGCATATATGTATATTCTAGTTCAAACATAAGCAGTCCATAAAAAGAATATCTAGACATATGCAACGATAATTCCAGACATCCTTCATATTTTACCAAATTTCAGTAATATTAAAACCATAACTTTATGTGCATTTTTCATTTTGATCTTAGGAAGATATATGTGCCTAAGTAATTTACCATCTCTTTTGCTTAATTTTCAGCTTTTATGTATTTATAAAAACATAGTCCTTTTATATTTCCCCACAGTTCACATGCATTAGGCGCAGGCAGGGTGAGCACAACTGAGTGTTTACCTGGGATAACACTTCTCTCAAAAAGCTTTCAGTTCCCATTTAATTACATATAGAAGGTCACATGCCTGCCCAACGATCTCTTTGTGTCCTCAAAGGTTTATATCCTCATACTTAGCTTTGGCTCCTGCTGGATTAGTTCCTTTACAGATTGTTTTGCATGCAAAGCACACTTTCCCACTCTTGTGTTCACCATGGCATGGAATCCACATTTCTCTGCTTCAAATTTCCCACATTTGGTGTGTATCAGACATTGCTAAAAGTTTGAAAAGAAGAGGAGGAGGAACATAGGGCTCAGATGTCACTGCTGAAGTTTTCGCTTCCCAGTGAGTGCTGATCTCCCCATTCTAAATTACAGTACCTCCATTCCCATGAGTATTTCAGAATTGCACCTACTTCTGACTGCTATTGACTCCTCTTTTCTTATTCTGTTTTAATGTCCCTCTCGCTGCCTCCCTCCATGAATTCTGGTTCTTGTTATTCTATAACACAGAACAGGCCCTCTCTAGTCTTTACTCCCAAACTCAACTTCAGGCCAGCTTTGCTGTACCAGAAACCATTAAAGTTCTTGGCAAAGGGGCAGGCAACTACTTTGGTGGCAAAAAAGACTAGCAGATCCCATGTGATCATTTTTATTAGGATTCAACCCCAAGAATAAAACTGATGTTTTAAGTAGTAGTACCCTTCCTCCCTCCCAGTTTTACCAAAATAATTTTATAATAGCACAAGAATATAGGCCTGTGACCCATCAGGACCTAAGCCTCACAGCACAGTTACTGTTGTATAGTATCTGTATAGGATATTCTATGTACCCCCAAGTCCTCATACTTTTGATGGGGCTGAGTCTGATGCTTGTGATCAGTTTGTTGTCTAGCACCAGGATTAATGACATGACTGCTACACCCGCCCAGGGGTGGAGCTGAGATACAGTATAAGGGAAGGCGGGTCTTCCTCTTGCTTGCTTCCCGGCTTCTGCCCTCTCTCTCGACAGCGCCGACTGCGGCTTGCAGCTTGCAGCCGCCATGAACTGTAGCCCCGTCATCCCATGCTGCCTTGGAGCCCACTTTATGGACTGAAACTCCCGAGAAACTGTAAGAATAAACCTTTCCTTCCCTAACTTTGGGCGTCAGATATTTTGTCTCGGCAACGAGCAAAAAGTAACCAAGACAGTATCTATTCAGAATCACACAATAACTAAGGCTAATGACATAGCTTTATTTAGGAAGAAACCTCACTGCACAGAAGAATAAATAAAAATAAAATGAAGGTTCTGTTGCAGATTTGAAGCACAGCTTTCATGGGCCAGTACATAGGAAATAATCAACAGGAGAAAGGGTGCTTATTCCTGTGATAGGATACCAGAGTCCTGGAGAGCAGTGAGAGTCTCAGCTCCTCCCAGGGAACCTCTAGAGATCAGGATTTGCATAAAGAGCAAGGTAATTGCCTCAGTTTACCAAAGGCTCTCCATGAAGGAGTCATTGCTTGCTGGCAGATAAGATCATCCTGGAAACATTAAGTCCTCATTACTCCTCCATCTCATTTGGAGGAAAGATGGGAACCACTCATGTGTCTTGCTACTCCCACCTCAACAAGACTCTTACTCGTCCTTTTATTAAAGTTCACCCTTATTCTTGATGCATAAATGCGCCAAGAATTCATTCTGGAATCTTCTGCTTCCATCGTTCCCTTAGGAATGAGAGTCAGGGACTATTCAGAAGTCCAGGCAAAGTCTCAGACTGGCACTGTTAGAGCTTCCTTCTCCGGAATTCCTTACATAATGCCACTATGCTTTTTAGCTTCAAGACCTTATCATCTTGAACGCCACTGATTGCACCAAGGAAAAAGTTGTGGATACACACGCATCATCAGTGTTTAACCACGCCCATGCCACTTCATACACCAACTGTCCTGAGCTCTAACAATATCTGCTTCCTCAATATTTCTACCTCTTTTCTGTTCTCTGCTTTCTTATCACCTACCATCTCTTATTTGGATTACTGGAAGACCTCAACAGCTAGTTATTTTTGTGTCAAGGGTTAATCTCCTTCTTCCAACAGTCAACAGAGTGATATTTTCAAAATGCCAATTGCATTTTGTCATTTCCATGGTTGAAAGCCTCCAGTGTCTTCCCTCTAGAGGCTAGTAAGATAAAATTCATACTTCCTGACATGATTAAAATGTCTTAATAAGCTCGGCACTGTTTATCTTAAAGTGATTATCTTTCTATAATTTCACTGGTCCTTCCTGCTGCTCACCATCCTGTGACCTACACTTTGTTACTTTCTGTTCCCACTACAAAAACTACTTTCTGTTTTCTAAACACGAGGTACACCTCTTGTTTTTTTTTTTCATATTATTGCTTTGTCCTCTAACAAAGATTCATAGCATTCACACTGCTAATGAATTCCTCCTTTTATTTACTTGTCATTTGGATATTATTTCCTAACAGAAACTTTGTTTGATCTCCTAGACAGAATTAAATATTTCTATGTGCTCTCATAATTACCTCTTAACCTTTCCCTCTTTCTGGGCTTTAAATTCTGTGTGCAACAATATATCTTCTTGCTTCCTTTACTCCAAAGTCTTGCCAAATGCCTAGCACACAGGGAGTACTCATTAAATATTTTAAAATTTTGTTTTTATTGAATATTGATAAATTATAATTGTATATACTTAGGGAGTATAAGCAATGTTTTGATAGATACAATGTGGAATAATTGATTCAAATATTGAATATAATATCCATAACTTCAAGTACTTATCATTTATTTTTTCCAACTGTAACCCTGTTCCGTTTGATCAGTTTCTCCCCATTCTCCCACTCCCCAATCTCTGTGACTACTATTCTCTCTGCTTCTGTAAGCTTTTTTTTTTTATTCACATGTAAGTGAGAACATGTAGCATTTGTCCTCCTGTTCCTGGATTGTTTCAGTTAGCATATTGACCTCTAGTCTCATCCTTGTTGTTGTCAATAGCATAGCTTCTTTCTTTTTAAGGAATATATATATGTATGTATATGGTACATATTTGTAATATAACATATATATAATTTTTCATTTTCTTCATCCATCCATTCATTGATTGAGTATACTTGTGTTGATTCTGTAATTTGGGTGTTTTGAATAGTGCTACAGTAAACATGGGATGGCATATATCTCTTCAACATACCAGTTTCAAATCTTTTGGATATATGCATAGAGGTAGGATTGTGGGATTGTATGGTAACTCTGTTTTGAGTTTTTGAAGCTCTTCCATACTGTTTTCCGTAATGGTTGTACTGGTTACATGCCCATAAATAGTGTGCAAGGATTCCTTTTTCCTCCACATATTTGCTAACACTTATCTTCCATTAGTTTAATAACAATCATCTGATGGAAGTAAGGGGATACTTTATTATGATTTTATTATGCATTTACTGAATGACCAGAAACATTGATTATTTTTTAAATCATTGAATTTTTTTTTCTTTTTGACACGGGGTTTCACTATGTGATTCAGGCTGAACTTCAACTCAATTTGTAACCCAGGCTAACCTCAAACTTGCAGCAAATCTCCTGCCTGAGGCTCTCAAGGGCTGGGATTAGAGACATGCATCACCACACCAGGAAAATTGAGTATTTATATGTCTTATTTTGAAAAATGACTATTAAGGTTCTTTGTTCATTTTAAAATGTAAAATTTTTAAATGATTTTAAATCATCTTTAAAAATATGGGGTTTTTTGTTATTGAGTTTTTTGAGTTCCTTATATATTTTGGGTATCTATCCCTTATAGGATATATGGCCTACAAATAATATCTTGCATTCTGCAGCTTTTTTGTTTACTCTGTTGATTTGCATCGTTTTCTGTGCAGAAGATTTTTAGTTTACTGTAATCCTATTTGTCAATTTTCATTTTTGTTGCCTGAGCTTCTGCCAAATTTCTTCTCCTCTTTTTATTTTTCTTACCTAATAGGTTGTTCATTTTACTTATCTTTTTAAAAAAATATCAGGTTTTTAAAAAATCTATCTTATTAATTTTTTATGTTGTTTTTGTACTTTTCATTTCATTTTATTCTGCTCTAAATTTTGTTATTCTTTTCATTCTACCAACCTTGGATTTGTTCTTCTTTTTCTAGTATAATATTGTGGTTTATTTGAAATTCTCCTTTTATTGGTGTAGGCATTTGTTGCTGTTAACTTTTCCCTCAGAACTGCTTTTGCTGTATCTCATATCTTTTTGCATATTATTTTCCATTATCATTTATCTCAAGATGCTTTTTAAGTTTTTCTTTGACCCTGTTGTTCTGGAACATGTTTTGTTTTTAAATTTTATTTGTACATATTTGCAGTTCATGTACCTTACAATCACCTTGAGGAATGGTCGCATATACGTATTACAGCATGTTTCTTTTTTTAAAAATCCCCTTCCCTCCTGTTCCCTCCCTTTACTCTACCCCATTTTTCATTCTTCTTGCTATTATTTGTCTTAGCTCCTGTTATGGCATATAATGTTTACGCTACCTGAGACTATTAGGTTCCTGCACATGGTATATCTTTATTCTTCTTATTTCCCCTTCTCCTCCTCACCCCTTACCTTTGTTCCCTTGAGCTGCTTATTGCAAGAGATCTATCTCCTTGTACTTTCTATCCAACCTCTGTCATTTTCCTTGTTTATACTTTGCCTCACTCAAATGAGTGATACCATATGCTATTTAAGCTTGTGTGTCTAGTTTGTTTCACTTAATATTACATTTTCTAGGTACATTCATTTTCCCACAAATGTCTCAAATGTGTCATTTTTAAAATAGCTGAGTAGTATTCCATTAGATATAGTTACCACATTTTATTTATCCAATCATCTGTTGATGGGTATATAGACTGCTTCCAGGATTTAGCTATTGAGTTTTGCTACTACAAACATTGGTATGCATGTATTACTCTAGTACGATGTCTTAACCTCTTTGGGGAAGATAACTAGCAGGGAGATAGCTGGGTCATACAGAATTTCTAATTTCAGTTCTTTGACGAATTTCCATACTGATTTTCATAATGGTTATACTAGTCTGTATTTCCACCAACAATGAAGGAGCATTCCTTTTTTACCACAGCCTCACCAGCATTTGTTAGTGTTTGATTTCCTAAGTATGACCATTCTTTCTGAAGTAACATGGAATCTTAGCAGTGTTTTTATTTGCATTTCTCTAACGGCCAGAGACACTGAGTATTGTTTCCCGTGTTTGTTGACGTTTTATATTTCTTTCTCTGTGAAGTGTCTGTCCATTTTGCTTGTCTGAGTCTTTAATTTTAGGTGCTTTAATTTTTTGAGTACTTTGTATATCCTACATATTAGTCCTCTATCCAAGGAGTGTTTGGCAAATTTTTTTCCCCATTCTATAGATTGTCTCTTTACCGATTGATTCTTTTGCTGTACAGAGCTTTTTAGCCTGCTATAATTCGATTTATTTGATCCCTGCTGCTGTTTCTTGTGCGATTGAGGTTCTGTTTATAAAATCCTTTCTATGCTTATGTCTTCAAGTGTTTTACCTATTTTATCTTCCAGAATGTTTAATATTTCTGTTTTAATGCTTAGGTCTTTGATTCATTTTGATGTTAATTTAGTGTATGGTGGGAGGCAAGGAACCAATTGCAATCTTCTGCAAACAGATAACGAGTCTTCTCAACACCACTTGTTGAATAAGCTTTCCTTCAACAGAAGCTTTTAGCCCCTTTGTCAAAGATCAAATAGTTGAATATGTCTAGGGAGGTTTCTATATCCTCAGTTCTATTCCAGTGACCCATGTATTTGTTTTTGTTCCTGTATCATGAGGATATCATTATTGTCCTATAGTATGGCTTGAAGTCTGGTATTGCTATGGCTACAGTTTTGCTCTTATTGCTCAAAATTGCTTTTTCTATTCTGAGTCTCTTTTTTTATTTTATTTATTTATTTTTTAAAATTTTATTTGAGCAAAGAAAAACAAAACAAACAACAACAACAACAACAACAAAAAATGACATATATAGTAAAAACAACAAGCAAAAGAGACAAGCAAACAACTAGAGTAAATACACAACATTGCAGGTTTACAAAACCGGAAGATAGAAGCTTGACAATGGTTGCAATTTGCTCATTGTTATCTTAAAACAAAACAAGACAGAACAGAACAAAGCAGATCAGAACAAAACAATGCAAGCAACATAGGATTTCAAAAAAAAGACAACAGGAGACCAACAATGGCTACCATAATGTCTTGTTTTCTTTGAAATAGTTATCCATATCTTCACACACAGTGAATTCAAACAAAACAAAATAATATAAAACTGATAAAAGCAAAAGAATGAAAGCATTACAGGCTCTCCAAACCAGGCAATAGGTAAATCAATAATGGCTGCCATAATGGCTTTTGTTCTCTTCAAAGTAGCTGTCCTCACTTTCACACACATTGAAATCAAATAATATGAAACAGACTAAAACCAACCAAAGCAAAGAATAAAAGTATTTTTGGACTTCACAACAATATGATAGGAAATTAGCAATGGCTACCATAATGTCTCATTTTCTTCAAAGTAGTTGTTCATACCATCACACATAATAAAATCAATTCTTGTAAACACTTTAGGAGAAGTCCTAGGCATGTATAAGCCTATACATGTACATCTACCCTTTCTGTATTAGAGAGAAAAACAAAACAAAACAAAACATAACAAATTACAAGAAAAGAAGAAACAAAACAGGGCATTAAACAACAATAACAAAAAGCCTGAAACAATATAGGCTTGCAAAACAAGGTGATAGGAACAAAACTAAGGCTGTTATTTTGTATAACAGAGTTACTCAAATTGCATATATAAACATGCAAAGTTGATCCAATCCTATGAATGTTAACTGTTTTGTTTCAAGAACTAATAGAATTAGTAATATAATCATTTTAGCTATCTTAAGTGCTTGTGTACAAATTTCTATCTTTTTTCTTTTCTCTTCCTTCTTTTCTCCTTTTCCCCCATCTGAGTTGTTTTTTCCCCTTTGGACAATTTGTTACCCTTTAACAATATCTACTGAAAAGTTTGTATCTTATTTACTCTTTCAGTTTCCTTTTTTTCTCTTTTTTATTTGTTTGGTCCTGTGAATCGAACTCACAACCTTGCACCCACCAAGCAGGCACTTAGGACACTGAGCTAAATCCCTGACCCTAATTTTTGAGACAGGGTCTCACTATGCAGTTCAGGCTGGCCTTGAACTCACTTTGTAGCCAAGGCTGGTCTCAAACTCAAAATGATCCTCCTGCCTCAGTCTCCCAAGTGCTGGGATTAAAGGCATGAGCCACCATGCCTGGCTTTCTTTCAGTCTCTTACACTAGGGAGACAATACGGTATTTATACATGTGAGTTTGATTTATTTCACTTATGAGTATGGTCTCAAATCGCATTCATTCATCTATAAAAGCCTCAATGGGATTCTTCATTATAGCTGAGTAGTACTCCATTGTGTAAAAATACCACATCTTTTTTATCCATTCCTCAGTTGTTGGGCATTTAAATTGTTTCCAAGATTTGGCTATTACAAATTGTGTTGCTATAAACATGGGTGCACATGTATCACTGTGGTATGATGTTTTCAATTCTTCTGGAAATATGTCCAGAAGTGGAATAGCTGGGTCAGATGAGACCTCCAATCCCTCCAGACTGATTACCATAGTAGTTGCAACAGACTACACTCCCACCAACAGTGGAGGAGAGTTCCTTTTTCCCCACAGCCTCTCCAGCATTTGTTAATGGCATTTTTCTTGATCCTGGCCATCCCTTCTGGAGTGAGATGGAATCCAGGTGCTGTTTTAATTTGTATTTATCTAGTGACCAATGATGCTAAACATTTTTTCATATATTTATTTGCCATTTGTATTTCTTCATCTGAGAAGTGTGTATTCAGCTGAGATGCCCATTTTTGGATAGGGTCTTTGAATTTTGGGAATCTAATTTTTTTTTAATTCTTTATATGTTCTAGATAGAAGTCCTTTGTCTGAGGGACAGTTGACTAAGATTTTTCCCCAATTCTTGGGGCCTTTTTCACTCTGTTGGAGATTTCCTTTGACATGCAAAAACTTTTTAATAAGATGAGACCCAGTTATTGATTCTGGGAAGTATTTTCCATGCAGTTTGATTTTTGTTCATGAATTCTCTGCCTATCCCCATGTCTTCAAGATTTCTACCTACTTTGTCTTTCAGAAGATTTAGTGTTCTTGTTTTAATATTTAGATCTTTGATACATTTTGACTTTAGTTTAGAGCACAGTGATATGCATGGGTCTAGTTTTAGTTTTCAGAATATGGAAAGCCAGTTTTTCCAGAGCCATTTATTAAAGAGACTATCTTTCTTCCAGTAAACCTATTTGGTCACTTTGTCAAAAATGAGGTGGCTCTGTGTGTTTGTAGTTGTGGTTGTATCATCTAATCTATTCCATTGATCTTCAGGTCTGTTTTGATTCCAGTACCATGATGATTTTATCATGGTAGCTTTGTAGTACAACTTTTAAGTCAGGGATTGTGATGCCTCCTGCCTTACCTTTGTTGCCTAGAATTGCCTTTGCTATTCTAGGTCTCTTCTGGTTCCAGATGAATTTTAGGAATGATTTCTCTAGATCTGTGAGGTATGCTAATGGTATCTTGATTGGGATTGCACTAAATCTGTATAACAATTTTGAAAGAATGGCCATTTTCACAATGTTTGTTCTTTCTATCCATGAACAAGGAATGTCTTTCCATTTTGTGATATTTTTTTCAGAATATCAAAATTTTCACTGAATAGATCTTTTATTTCCTTTGTTAGATTGATTCCTAAGTATTTTATTTTTTTTGGATTCTATTATGAAAGATGTGGCTTCTCTTATTTCTCTCTAAGTGAGTCTGTTGTTTGTGTACAAGAATGCTGTTGATTTTTGAGTGTTGGCCTTGTATCCAGCTACATTACTGAATTTGGTTATCACACCTGGAAGTCTTTCAATGGAGTTTTGGGAGTCTTCTATGTAGAGTATCATGTCATCTGCAAATAATGATAATTTAGCTCCTTCTTTTTATATCCTTATTCCTTTTATTGCTCTCTCTTGTCTAATCACTCTGGCTAATATTTCTAGAATTATATTGAATAGCATTGGTGATAATGGGTATCCTTGTATTATTCCTGATTTTAGAGTAAAAAATTTCAGGTTTTGACCATTTAATATGATGCTGGCTATTGGTTTGTCTTAGATGCCTTTTATCAGATTGAGGTAAAGACCATCTATTCCAATTTTCAGTACTGTTCTTATCATGAATGAGTGGTGGACTTTATCAAAAGCTTTTTTTTTTGCATCTATTGAAATGATCATGTGATTTTTATCTTTGGCTGTATTGATATGGCGTATTACGTTTATTGATTTGTGTGTGTGGAATCATCCCTGCATTCCTGGGATGAATTCCACTTGGTCATGGTGTATAATCTTCTTGATGACTTGCTGTATTCTGTTTGGTAGTATTTATTGAGGATTTTTGCATTTATGCTCAATAGGGAGATTGGCCTGTAGTTCTCTCCTGGTTGGGTCTTTCTCTGGTTTTGGTATGAGGGTAATACCTGCTTCCAGGAATGAGTTAGGCAGAATTGCTTCCCTTTCAGTTTCATTGCAAAGTTTGAGGAGTGTTGGCATTAAGTCTTCCCTAAATTTCTTGGAGAATTCAGCTGTGAATCCCATAGGACCTGGGATTTTCTTTGCTGGTAAGGTTATAATTTTCAACTTCATTCATTGAAATTGGGATATTCAGCAGTTTTACATCTTCTTGATCCAGCTTTGGTAATTCATATGTTTCTAGGAATCTCTCCAATTCTTCTGTGTTATCAAACCTATGAGAGTAAAGGTTTCCAAAATAGGTATTGATCATCTTCTGTATTTCCTCAGGGTCTGTAGTGATTTCACCCTTTTCATTCCTTATTGCATGAATTTGAGTTTTTTCTTTCCTTTTTTTAACTAGGTTGGCTAGGGGCTTATCAAATTTATTTATTCTTTCAAAGAACCAACTCTTTTATTCATTAATTCTTTGTATTGTTTTCTTAGTCTCTACTGCATTAATTTCTGCTCTGATCTTTATAATTTCCTCCCTTCCTTTGGTTTAGGCTTGACTTGCTCTTCTTTTTTTAGGTGTTTGAGGAGTAGCATCAGGTTCTTTATTTGTGTTTGTTCTATTCTCCTGATGTGGGAATTCATTGCAATAAATTCCCCTCTGAGGACTAGTTTCATTGTGTTCCACAGGTTCTGGTAAGTTATTTTTGTATTTTCATTTGTTTGTAGATATTGTTTAATTTCTTCTTTAATTTTGTCTGTGACCCATTGATTGTTCAGGAGTGTATTATTTAATTTCCATGTGTTTATGGAGTTTTTGAAGTTTCTTTTGTCATTAGTTTCTAGTTTCGTGGCACTATGATCAGATAATATACATGGAATAATTTCAATTCTTTTTTTTTTTTTTTTTGAACTCACAACCTCATGCCTGCCAGAGCAGGCGCTTAAGCCGCTGAGCCAAACTCCTGGCCCTAGTTTTTTGAGGCAGGGTCGCACTATGTAGCTCAGGCCGGCCTTGCGCTCGCGTTGTAGCCCAAGCCGGCCTCGAACTCACAATGCTTCTCCTACCTCAGCCTCCTGAGTGAATTCTTTTGCACTTATTTAAGCATGTTCTATGGGCTAGTATATGACCTATTTTAGAGAATACAACATGTGCAACTGAGAAGAATGTGTATTCTGATGTTGTTGGGTGGAATGCTTTGTACGTGTCTACTAAGTCCATTTGTTTACAAGTTTGATTCAGTTCTGCTATTTCTTTGCTGATTTTCTGTCTAGTTGATCTGTCTCTCTGTGTTAATGGGGTGTTAAGGTCTCCCATTATAATTGTGTTATTGCTTTTTTTTTCTTGTACTGGGGATTGAACTCACAACTTCTCTCCCATTAGGCAGGCACTTACACCAGTGAGCTAAATCCCTGGTTTGTTATTGCTTATTTGATTTTTCATTTCCATTAATATTTGTTTTATATAGCTGGGTGCTCCATTATTTGGGCATATATATTTAAGACTGTTTTCTCTTCCTCATGAAGTTTCCCCCTAACTAGTATGCAGTGACCTTATTTATCTCTTTTTATCATTCTTGGTTTTGAAGTTCTGCAAACAGAACAGCTACCCCTGCTTTCTTTTGGGTTGCTGTTGCATAGAGTATTGTTTTCCATCCTTTGACTTTCAGTCTATGAATTTCTTTTTGGGTTAGATGCATTTCTTGTATACAGCATATGATTGAATGCTGCTTCTTGATTGATTCTACCAGTCTGTTTCTTTTAATTAGTGAATTGAATCCATTTACATTAATGGTTATAGCTGATATATATTGGCTTATTTTCGTCATGTTTTCTTTCCACTGTTGTTTCTTTACCTTTCCCCTCTGTTTAATCATTTGCCTCTCCTAGTGTTTTTTTTTTCTGTTGGTGTTCTTGAAGTTGTAGTTATTTTTATGTCTACCTACAATATCTTTCAGTATTCTTTGCAGGGTTGGTTTGGTGATCATGAAGTTCTTCAGCTGTTCTTTGTCATGAAAGTATCTTATTTCTCCATCAATTTTGAAGGACAGTTTTGCAGGGTACATCAATCTGTGTTGGAAGTCATTTTCCTTTAGGATTTGAAATACCTCACTCCATGGTCTTCTTGATTTCATTGTTTCTGTTGAGAAATCTGCTGTGATTCCGATGGGCCTTTCCGTATAGGTGATCTGTTTCTTTTTGCTTATAGCTTTTAATATTCTGTTCTTATGTTGAATTTCTGAGATGGTGCTTATTATATGTCTGGGTGTAGATTTATTTTGGTTATGGCTAATTGGATTTCTGTATGCTTCACTCATCTGCGTGTCAGTTTCCTTTCCCATGTTTGAGAAATTTTCAGCTATTACTTTTGTAAATAGCCTCTTGATATAATTTGTGTTGTCACCTTCTTTTTCATTTATACCTATTAATATTATTTTGTTTTTCTTTGCATCATCGTATAATTGTTGAATTGTTATTTCCTGATCCCTTGTTATTTTTAAAAGATCTTTCCTGTTCACTAGCTGCAATCTTGTCTTCTAAGTCTGAAACTCTATCTTCATATTCATTGAGGTGGTTTTGCCAGCTTTTGATGGAATTTTTGATTTCCTGAATATCTCTTTGAATCTGTTTCATGCATTCTACTTGTTTCTTATATTGTTCAAGCTTTTCATTGTTTTGCCGTGCTCCTCTGTTTTTTAAACTATGCCTTCTTTAGATGTGTTCAGCATTTCTCTCATTATGTTTATCATTTCTTCTTTTACCTGGGAGATTATTTCTGATCTGAGTTTCTTTACAGCTTCATAAAGTTGCTTCTTTACTTCAGTTGCTATCATTTCAGAAGTTTAAGGTATATGGCTTACATATCCTTCTATGTCCATGTCAACTATACTTGTTTGGGATGGGTTGGAGGTCTGAGACTGCATTTTGCTGTTGTGCTTTGTCATTTTCCTGTCTTCCCCTGGAGAAGGTGGATGCCAGTTTTCAGTTGCTTGCTGAGTTGAGGATACCCATTTAACTTGGGAAACTCTGTGCAGTAGGGACAGAGTTTCCCCAGTTGAATGGGGGTCATTAGTCAGGCCTTACCAGGTCCCTAGAGGCACTCAAAGGCTCCTGAAATGTGGGGAGTATGCTGGGCAGACCTTCGGCAAACTCCACATGGCCCTCCAAAGCTCCCCAGCTATTTGAGGTTGCTGAGTGGGATTCTACCAGGTTTCTCAGTGGCACACCAAGACTCAACAGGTAGATGAAGTACACTATGAACACCTCCAGCTCAGGCCACATGGTGCACCATAGCTCCCGAGCTGACTGGGGTCACTGGGTGTGACTCTTCCAGCCTGCATGGCTGGATGGTATTTATTGTGCAGACCTTCAGCTCACACCACTGAGTGCAGGTGGTTCCCTGGACACTCAGGGTCAATGGGCCAGGCCCAGCCAGGCCCCACGGGACCTATTTGAAGGTCTCCAACTGATTGGATGCGTTGGACTGGTCCCTACCAGATTCTGAGTGAGGTGCCGAGCTTGCACGGCTGAATGGAGTTCGCTGTGCAGGACTTCAGCTTGCCCCCTGTGTCTCTTCTATTACCACGTGATTTTAAAGATTGTTTTGTGTAGATCTGTAAAATAACTTGGAAGCATGGCCATTTTGACAATATTTATTCTGCCTATCCAGGAGCAGGGAATATCTTTCAATTTCCTGATGTCCTCTTCAATCTCCTTCCTCAGAGTACTGTAGTTTTCTTTGTAGATGTCTTTCACTTCCTTGGTTAGGTTAATTCCTAGGTGTTTTGCTTTTCTTGAAGCTACTATGAATGGAATGTTTTCATAATTTCCTTTTCATCCTGTTGTTAGTGTACACAAATGTTAATGACTTTTTGTGTTTATCTTGTATTCTGCTACTTTGCTAAGGTTGGTTAATAATTCTAAGAGGTTTCTTTTTTTGTTTTGGAGTTCTGTGGGCCTTCTATGTAAAGTATCATGTCATCTGCAAATGATAATTTGAGTTCTTGTTCTATATGTATCTCTTTTATTTCTTTCTCTTGCCAAATTGCTCTGGCTAATGTTTCAAGTATTATGTTAAATAGAAGAGTTGACAGTGGAAGTCCTTGTACTGTTCCTTGTCTTATACCTGGGAATTCATTTAGTTTTTTCCCATTTTATATGATGCTGCCAATTTGTTTGCATAAATACCCTTTATCATATTCAGGTAGGTACTTATATACCTCTTTTTCATCATGAAAAGGTGTTGTATTCTGTTGAAAGCCTTTTCTCTGTCTATTGATATAGTTTTTGAACTTGCTCCTGTTTATATGATATATTACATTTATTGACATGTATATTGAACCATCCTTGCATCCCTGAGATAAAACTACTTGATAACGATATGTGATCTGTTTTGATAATGTGCTATATTCCATTTGCTAATATCTCATTGAGGATTTTTGCATGTGTGTTCATTAAGGAGACTGGCCCAGAGTTTTCTTTTTTAGTTTGGTCTTTAACTAGTTTTGGGGTCAGGGTGATACTGGCTTGCATAAATCAGTTTAGCAGTACTCCCTCCCTTTTAATTTCTTCCAAGAACTTGAAAAATATTGGAGATAAAGCATCCTTAAAAGTTTTGTAGAAACTTTCAGTGGTGAAATCATCAGGTCCTGCACTTTTTTTAGTTGGTAGACTCATTATTACTGTGTCAATTTCATTGTTTTTTATTAGGTTGTTGAGCATACTTATGCCTTCTTGGGTTAGTTGAAGTTGTTTGTGTGTGTCTAGGAATTTGTCCATTTCTCCAAAACTTGCTAATTTGTTGGAATATAATTCTTCAAAGTACTTACTATCTTATGTATTTCAACAATGTCTGTTGTGATTTAGCTTTTTCATTTCTAATACCATTGATGTGAGTCTTATCTATCATTTTCTTGGTAAGTCTAGTTAAGCATTTAATATTTTATTTAGTCTTTTGAAAAAACTGCTCTTCAATTTTTTGACTTTTTCATTTGCAGTTTTTATTCTCAATGTCATTGACTTTCATTTTTATCTTTGTAATTTCTCTCCTTAAATTTGGTTTGAGGGTGGTTTGCTGTTATTTCCCAAATATCTTAACATTTCTGTAGTTTCATGTGAAACATTCAAAGCAATCTGTAGTAAATTGTGAACTCCAAAACTCTTGCATGACTCTGCCTCTATGGCATTTCTGGTGGTTGTAGCTCCCATGGCTTTTCTCTTAGGCTTCCTTTGCTCAATCATTGCAGCCTTCCTTATATGATCTTTGTTCCTGGCTTTTCTAAACTTCTGGGGTCTCCGCAGCACTTTTGGCTTTATCCTCACAGCTTCATACATTACCTTCTTAAGGGCACACACCCAGGCCTTCATCTGAAATCTGGGTGGAAGCATTTTCAACCTCAGAACTCCTGCATTTTTCATGTACCTAAAACCAGTACCACATGGATGATGCCAAGGTTTGCTGCCAACTGGAAGAGTATCCAGGCTTTCTTCTCTCTTGGCTGGAGGGGTTGAGTGCCTAGATCACTGAGTACTTGAACCTGATTCTGAGGAATAAATTCTTTATGCCACCACCATTCTGGAACCTGGTGTGACTGCTGCCATTTTGAAACCTGGTGTGGCCACCTCTACCATTCCAGAACATAGTGTGGCTGCTGCCATTCTGGAACATGGTGCTCTGCAGCTTTCTGCTCAGAGTAGAGCCTTGCACTTTTGCAGTTTTGAGGCTACAAAGGGTGGAAACTTGCTGTTTCTTTTAATGCCTCCAGACCATCTTCTATATTGTGCTGCTCCTTCTCAGCAATCAAGATCTTCTCAGCTCTACCTTTGCAGTCCATAGTTTTACAGGAGCTTCTTTTCTGACCAAGCTCACATTTTAAATTATCCAGAAAGGCTCTTTGTTCTTGATTTGCAACATAAATCTGACTAAAATCCCCCAACAATAACCATGTCATGGCCTCAACTTTTGATTGCCTTGAAATTTCTTCTGCCAAATTAAATAATCCACCACCCTTAATCTTAGTCTAAGTCAAAGTCTCTGTACATGAACTAAATGCAGACGAACTTTCTGCCAAGTCATAGCACATATCACATGAACTCCAACAACCAATGAAGTCCTTCCTCTGAGCAGAATCTCCTAAGCCTGAACTTTACTAGCTTTCTGGTCTTTTGAGCTCTGACCAGAATCTCCCATGTGAAACAGTATAAAGCATTAAAGCTCTATCTACTCTTTCAGGTGACATCTCTGAATGTTTCCAAACTGTCTCACATGACTGTCTTTTATTCATGCATTTTTTGAACTTGACCATGTGGAGCATGGCTTGGAGCCAAAAAGCTACCCTGGGACCCAGGTTCAAAGGTAGAGCCCTTAGCTACAATTGTATTCTGACTGTTTATTACTTCACAACTGTGGTGGCAGGTGCTGGACTAAGGTCACTCACCAACTGTTTACTGTAGTAGGACACTTGGGGAACAGTATCCAGGATTTTCCTTGCAGATTCCAACTGTTACTGATTCTCTGAATCCCCATGAGCTTATCACTTCTTTGTGGAATGTTATACAGTTGACTCTAGATAGTGTTCTCTGGCTTATAATCTTCAAATCAGAATTCAGACCTGGTCACCTCATTGTGTTTGATTAATCCATCTCTTTTGTATCTTTCCTTTTATGATAGGTATTCCTTTTTGTGCTTCTTGTCGGTGTTCTCTGAATCTCTCTGACATGGCTTCTCCTCTACTCAGCTCTGTTGGATCTTCCAGATAATTCATTCTCAGTGGATCTTCCCTCAGCTTCTATGATGCAACTACCCCTCTAGTCATCCATGCCCCCTATTCCAGACTTTTGCCTTGTCCAAAATCAGGTTTGTTGTTTGGCTGGCACTTACGTTGTTCCATGTAGAGAAGAAATAACACAGAGCCAGAGGAACATAGTGTTTAATTTTTGTTTTTCCATGTTCTGTGAAGAATGTCATTAGTATTTGCAGTGAATTAACTAATGGTCAACTTGTAACATCCAGTTGAACTGAATCAGCATAGTTCTGGATGTGGGAGGCCCACCTGAGAATTGTTGCCAACAGCATAAAAGGAGAACTAGAGGGGTAGATGATATGATGTTGATTCTCCTGGAGAAGCTTGTCACACTGATTTTCCTGATACGGATTCAATTGTTCCCATTGTTGGAAGAGCTTGGGTCTTCGCTATCACTGAGGATGGTTGTGGTTCTTTTCAGAGGTCTGTCCTTACCTTGAGTTCCTGGCTCCAGTGAAGATCCCTCAGGCACAGATCCTTTATCCTGTTGGCACAGACTTTCTATCATCCACCACTGACATTTGGGCTTTCCCAGCATGGAACCTTGACACAGACATTCATGAAACACTATCATGGCTGAACTCATGGAAGTCATTGCCATGGGCTCTAGGTCTTCAGATGGACTCATGCAGGGTGTTGCCATGGGATCCAGGCTCTCAGCTAGATTCTTTGGATGTCTAGTGCATGAACACATCTCTTGCATTCTTCTGCATCTGACTTCTTGGGTGAATATTACAAAATAATCCTATAAATTATGTGTCCTGTATTAAACCTATCTCCTTGCAAACGCTGACTACAACAACAGTGTTTATACAGGAATGCCTTGAATCTATAGATCTCTTTTGGTAATATGGCCATTATGACAATATTAATTCTACCAACCCATGAAGATGGGAAGCCTCTCCATTTTCTGGTGTATTCTTCAATTTTTTTCTTCAATGTTCTGAAATTTTTATTGTAGTACCCTTTCACCTCCTTGGTTAGACTAGTACCTAGATATTCTTTAAGCAATTATAAATGGAGTTGCTTTTCTGAATTTTTGAGCAACTCAGATATTGGTATGTGGTAAAACTGTGGGCTTTTTATGTTGATTGTATGTCTTTAATATCACTTGACAATTAATTTTAGCTTTAGTAGCTTTAATAAATTTTAGTCATTGTATTTGAGGTGAAATAAATACCACAATTTCAATCTACCATAACATGTCCTTGTGTGACTTATATCATTGAGTTTTGAGCTTTCATGTTTTAAGTAATTAATTTACTAATGGTTTTAATATGCAGCTTAAATAACTTCTTTTGGTAATTCCTGTCTGAAGGACAGCTTAGCTGAGTAAAATATTCTTTGTTGATAACGATTTTCTTTCAGTACATTGAATGTATCATCCCACTATTTCCTAGCCAATCGAGTTTCTGCTGAGAAATATATTGATAGTTACAGTAATACCTTTATATGGAATGTGTTCACTGTCTCTTACTGCTTTCAGAAATTTTCTTTGTCTTTGACTTTTGATCATTTGATTATTATGTGTCTTGGTGAGCCATTGTTTGGAATGAACTTGTTGGGAGACCTCTGTGCTTCATATACACTGGATGTTGGCATATTTCACCAGATTTTGGAAATCTAGAATAATTTCCTTAAATATATTTTCTGCTATCTTTTCTCTCTCTTCTCAAAGCTCTGTAGTGCAGAGAAGTTTTTTCTTTTATTGGTATCTCACAATTTGCATATACTTCTTTATTCTTTTACATTTTCTCTGT
Organism: Dasyprocta punctata; assembly: GCA_004363535.1. Classification (NCBI taxonomy): domain Eukaryota; kingdom Metazoa; phylum Chordata; class Mammalia; order Rodentia; family Dasyproctidae; genus Dasyprocta; species Dasyprocta punctata. Next base: position 106,019 of record RJWM01000580.1, read on the forward strand.
GTTTGGTACTTTTAACAGATAATTTCCACCGGGCGTGGTGGCGCACGCCTTTAATCCCAGCACTTGGGAGGCTGAGGTAGGCGGAGCGTTGTGAGTTCGAGGCCGGTTTGGGCTACAACGCGAGCACAAGGCCGGCCTGAGCTACGCAGTGTGACCCTGCCTCAAAAAACTAGGGCTGGGAGTTTGGCTCAGTGCCTTAAGCGCCTGCTCTGGCAGACGCGAGGTTGTGAGTTCAATCCCCGGTGCCGCAAAAAAAAAAAAAAAAAAAAAAAAAAATCCAGATAATTTCAAATGTTCTGTTTTTGAACTCACTGATTCTTCTGTTTGGTCAATTCTACTGTTGAAACTATTCTATTTTTCAGTTGCCATTGCATTTTTCAGTTTGAAGATTTCTTTTCTTTTTTTGTTTCTATTTCTTTGTCAGCCTTCTGATTTTGGTCGTGTACCATTTCTCAAACTTTATTTAATTTTTAAATGACTATATACTTGTAGTATCCTGAAAACCTTTAAGAAAATTATTTTGAATACTTTGTGTTTCATTTCACAGATCTCTATTTCCCTAGGGTCCACAGTTGGAGCTTTTTCAGTTTCTTTTGGAAGTGTCATAGTTCCTGATGCTTTTTAATCCTTGTGTCACTGTTTTGGTGTCTACACATTTGAGGATATACCAACCGCTTCTGGCTTTTGTAAGTGTTCTTTGATGAACATAGAATTTTCATGTTTAGTCTCTAGCCTGTGATTCTGGAGGTCCAACTGGTATTGACCCAGAGATCTTGCTTTTGAGTTCTCTAAATAGACAAGGTGCCTCTTTTGCTCTGATTTTATGTGGTTCTGCTGTATGGTCTCTGCGACCAGAAGGGACCATGGTCTGAGCTTTGAAACCAGGCATATCTGCTGAATGAACACTACAATTTCCTCTGACTGAGTCAGCCACAATATATATTCCTTGGTCAGGTGGCACTGCTACTTATGATCTACAGTTGAACAGGAATACAGTCTAGACTGTGAGACTCTAAGCAGCATCACTACTTGAAATGAATAGGACCTGGATGTAGTAAAAACTTTTCCCTGGTTTTTGTTGAATTGTTCTGTGGTTATGATTTCTTTCCTTGTTTGGAGCCTTGTTTGGGCTCTGAGGCTGTTCCAAGTGCTCTTGCTCTTTGCGGCATTGTGCTGTGGCAAGTGTCTCTTACTTTGTGTTGCCTTAGGTTATATCTGAGGCTGGGCCTGGAGGTTGGCTATCAAAACAGATAGAACAACCCACCTCTTTCAACTGAGAAAATCGGTTGTGCTGTTAGCTGGGATTGCTGATCAGATGCCATTGCTAGGAGGCACAAAGCTACCACAAAGGTCTATGCATTGTTCACTGTGAATTCCATCTCTTAGTTTTGTTTCTATTTGAATCCAACAACATACAAAGAGCATGCTAGATACTAGTACTCCCACTGTGACAACAAAGATGACAACAACAAAAGAGATAAAAACAATTAGCAATATTTTATAGCTGTATCAAAAAACAGATTGCTGAACAAATTCTCACCCCCAAATCTAGAGAGACAAGTGAATCCAGAGTAATTTACACACACATATGCTTACTGACAGAGAAGCCCTGGAGCCAGAACTGGAATGCTTCAAAGCTAATTTTGATGAATTGCAGGAAGCTGAGTCACAATCATCTTGAGAGAAACTCTTGGAGGCTGCAACTTTAGGGAGCCCCCACATTTTTTGTGGATTTTGCCTCAGATATAACGTAGGTTTCTTATGATTTAAAGTACTGTAATAAACTTTCTTGGCTCTTGTGGAGGGAGGGAAGTAGTAACTGTGGTGAAATACAATATGGCTGTTTTCCATAGTGAATACGTACTCTAAGAGAAAAGATTCACTAAAACCTCACCATGCCTGGGGGGAAAAGCATTTTACAACAACAATCTACATTTGTACCTTACCAAGGATTGCTGACATCAGGGGACACAGTCCACTAAAAGACAGAGATTTAGTCATAAAATCATGCCATGGTCCCCATCCCCACATTCACAACTACATTGACTAAGCTTCTTCATGTAACAGTGGTCTTAGGGAAATCCTAATATTAATAGTGGAGACAAAAATAAAGTCACTAGAGGATTTCTATTTAAATTTTTGTTCTGTACATAGATAACATATATTAAACACAGCCCCATTCCTAGTTAGATTAATATAAATTCTCACATTAAATGCTGATTTAACTCACTTTCTATTATCCAATACATCGTGAGAGAGACAAGTGAATGTAGTGGTAAATGTGGAGGTGGGGAGCATGGCATAATTTTACAACAAATATGGAGTATGCTAAAAGATGGGGGGAAAGCACACTCCGAAGAGACAAAGCAAAAATCAAGAGGAGCTTTAGATACAACAGATTTCAGAGCTAAAAGAAAGAATATTTAAAATAACTCCGATAAGAATATTAAGCACTCCAGTTGAAAAATACATCACATGCAAGATACATGGGCAATATAAGCAGAGATAGAAATTGTAAGACTCAATAGAAAAACCCTAGAAATTAAAAAAAAATCTACTGTAATAGAGTTAAAGAATATCTTTTATGGTCTCACCAAGATCAGTGGCCATGAGTAAGGAAAGAACCAGTGGATTTGGATGATACAATAGTAACAACCTATAATGAAATACAAGAAAAGAAAACAGAAGATGAAGATAAAGATAAGAAGAAGCAGAAACAGTAGCAGAAGCAGAAGCAGAAGCAGAAGAAGAAGATGAGGAGGAGGAGGAAGGGAGATGGAGAGCGAGAGGAAAGATGAGGGGGAGGAAAAGGAGGAGGAAGAGGAGAAAGAGAAGAAGAAAGAGAAGAAGAGGAAGAAGGAGAAGGGGAGGAGGAGTAGAAAATCTAAAATTGTGGATCACACTGGGCATGGTGGTTCACACCTTTAATCCCAGCAATTGGGAGGCTGAGGCAGGAGGATCGTTGTGAGTTTGAGACCAGCTTGGGCTACAAAGTGAGTTCAAGGCCAGCCTGAACTGCATAGTGAGATCCTGCCTCAAAAAATAAGATCAGGGATTTAGCTCAGTGGTAGAAATGCCTGCCTGGTAGGTGCAAGGTTGTGAGTTCAATCCCCGGTACGAAAATAAATAAATAAATAAATAAAATAAAATAAAATTGTGGAACAATTTCAAAAGATATGACATACAAGTAACAGAGAATCAGAAAGAGAGATAAAACAGAAAAAAATATTTGAAGTAACAATGGAAAAAATGTTCCCAAATTAATGTCAGACTCCAAACTACACATTCAGTAAAGCCAGAAAACACCAAGAAGAATAAAAACCAAACAATTTACAACCAGGTAAGTATATCATTCAAGTTGTAGAAAATCAGACAAAGAAAATATCTTGGAAGAAGCCTGAGGAAGAAAAACCTTACTTACAAAGGAACATATGAGAATTACTGCAGACTCCTTGTCAGAAAGCATATAGGCAAGAAGAAAGTGAAGTGAAATATTTAAAGTTTTGAAAGAAAAAAGTCACCTAACTAAAATTCTGTATCTATCAAAACTATGCTTTAAAGATGAAGAATAAATGCTTTTTCAAAGAAATGGAAAGGGAGTTAATGTATTGCTAAGAGATTACCCTTGAAAGTAATTTTAAAATAAGCTTGTCAGACTTACAGCTCAGGCACTGGGATCAACTTAAAGATAAACAGAGCACAAGAAAATGAATAAGTGAAGATAAAATCTTATTTTTAAATTTTTCTTATTTTTAAATTATCTAAAATATAACAATTTCAAGTAATAATGGTAATAATGGATTGGGTGATTACAGCATTCTACTGCAATTAATCACAACAATGACATAAGAGATGGGTGAACAATTGAAAATACTTAACTATGAGGTACCACACTACACATGAAGTGGTGTAGTGCTGTAGTGTGATTTGCAGGGGAAGTCAGAGTAGTAAAGATGTACACTCCAAACTCTGCTGGAAGCCATCAAAAAAATTTTTACAAAGAAATATAAAATTGATATGCTAAGAGATGAGATAAAAGAAATTATTTAATACTCAATTAAAGCCAGACTAGGCAGACAAATAAGATTATTGTATGATATGGTTATTATTAAGAAGTTTCTGATTGTTGCTAGGTTTCAAGTCTTGACATTCTTGTTGTGAAATACTGCCATCAGTAGTCTAAGCCACTCAATCTTGTGTAAGAATAAACCATTTTGGGCACACACTGGGCCATATTCTCCAGAAACATTTATTGTATCCAAAAATCTCATGGTTGTTAATAGTGGCCCTGATTTTCTCAGAAGTCTGTTTAGAGCCTTTTAAATATTTTCTTTATTTACTTTTATTTTAAAGACAAACAGTAACAACAAAAACAATGATACAGAATTTCAAAAACAAGATAGTAGGAGATTAGAAATGGTCAATATACTGCATATTGTTCTCTTCAAAAAGTAGTTATTCAGGTTACAAGATATATGCATGAAAAATTGATCAAACAATATAAGCACATACTGTTTTTTTAGTTAACTAATAGAAATTAGTGACATAATTATTTTAGTTGCTATATGTGTATATAGATAGATAGATAGATAGATAGATAGATAGATATTCTCTTCCTTTCCCTCTTTTCACCCCCCTCAGTTGTTCTTTCCTTTTGAGTAGTTTCTTCTCCTTTCACAATATCTATTGTGTATTTTGGATCTTGTTTATGCTTTCATTTTCTTATGCTGGGGAGACAATATGATGTTTACACTTGAGTCTGATTTATTTCACTTAAAAATATGGTCTCAAATTGCATCCATGTATCTATAAAAGCCTCAAGATTATCTTTCTTTATAGCTAAGTAGGACTCCATTGCATAAAAAGACCACATTTTTTATCCATTCCTTGATTGATGGGCATTTGGGTTGTTTCCAAGATCTAGCTATTACAAATTGTGCTGCTAAAAACATGGGTGCACACATATCACTGTGGTATGTTGTTTCAAATTCTTCTGGGAAAATATCCAGAAGGGAAATAGCTGGGTCTAATGAAATCCCTGATCCTAGTTTTTTAGGTAACACTACACTGATTTCCAGAGTGTTTGTACCAGTTTACACTCTCACCAACAGCAGAGAAGAGTTCCTTTTTCCCCTCAGCTCCATCAGTATTTGTTATTGGTTGATTTCATGATGATTTCCATTCTTTCTGGAGTGAACTGGAATCTCAGTGTTGTTTTAATTTTTATTTTAGTGTTGTTTTCACAATGTTGGTTCTTCCTAAACATGAGCAAGGAATATCTTTCCATTTTCTTATATCTTACTCAGTCTCATTTTTCAGAGTACTGTAATTTTCAATTTATAGACCTTTTACTTCCTTTCTTAGATTGATTCCTAAGTATTTCATCTTTTTGGATGCTATTGTGAGGTGTGTTATTTCCCTAATTTCTCTCTCAGTGGACTTGTTTGTGTACAGGAATGCTATTGATTTTTTAATGTTGACTTTGTATTTATCTACATTACTGAATTTGCTTATTAAATCTATGAGTCTTTCGGTGGGGTTTTCTATGTAGAGTATCATGTCGTCTGAGAATAATGATAATTTAACTTTTCCTATTCTTATTTCTTTTATTTCTCTCTCCTGTCTAATTGCTTTGTCTAATATTTCCAAAACTATATTGAATAGGAGTTGTGATAATGAACATCCTTATCTTGTTCCTGATTTTAGAGTAAAAAGTTTGAGTTTTTATCCATTTAGTATGATATTGGCTGTTGGTTTGTCATAGATGACTTTTATCAGATTGAGGTAGCAACCATCTCTTTCAATTTTCTGCAAGGTTTTTATCATGAATGAGTGTTGGACCTTATCAAAAGCTTTTTCTGAATCTACTGAGATGATCATGTGATTTTTTGTCTTTGGCTCTGTTAATATGGTATATTATGTTTATTGATTTGCATATGTTGAACCATCCCTGCATTCTTGGTATGAATCCCATTTAGTCATAGTGTACAATCTTCTTAATGTTTTACTACATTCTGTTTGTTAGTATTTACTGAGGAATTTTGTGTCTATGTCCATTGGAGAGATTTGCCTATAGTTCTCTTTTTAGGTTGGGTCTTTCTCTGATTTTAGTATCAGGATAATACTTTGTCACCAATAATGAGTTAGGCAGTATTGCTTTACTTTCAATTTCATTAAAGAGTTTGAAGAGTATTGGAATTAAGTCTTCTTTAAGTTTCTTGTAGAATTCATCTGTGAATCCATCAGGACCTGGGAGTTTCTTTGTTGGTAAGATTTTAGTTACATTTTGAATTTCATTAATTGATATTGGGTTATTCAGAAGTTTTATATCTTCTTGTTTTAGCTTTGGTAATTCATATGTTTCTTTCATGTTTCCCATCCTATGCAAGTAGATTTTCAAAGTAAGTATTGATGATCTTCTAAATTTCCACAGGATCTGCAGTGATTTCACCCTTTTCATTCCTCATTGCATGAATTTGAGAAATTTTTTCCTCTTTTTTTTTTTTTTTGGATAAAGTTGAGTAGCGATTTACCAATTTTGTTTATTCTTTCAAAGAACCAACTCTTCAATTCATTAATTCTTTGTATTGTTTTCTTAGTCTCAATTGGATTAATTTCTGCTCTGATCTTTATAATTTCCTCCCTTCTATGAGCTTTGGTCTTGACTTGCTCTTCCTTTTCTAGAAGCTTGACGTGCAGCATTAGATTGTTTATTTGTATTCATTCTGTTTTTCTGATGTGAGAATTCATTGCTATATAGTTTCCTCTTAGGAGTGCTTTCAGTGTGTCCCACAGGTTCTGGTATGTTGTATCTGCATTTTCACTCAATAGTAGATATTGTTTAATTTCTTCTTTAATTTTGTTTCTGACCCATTGGTTGTTCAGGAGAGTGTTATTTAATTTCCATGTGATTATGTAGGTTTTGAAGTTTCTTTTGCAATTAATTTCCAGTTTCAATGTGCTATGGTCAGATAATATGCATGTGATAATTTCAATTCCTTTTTATTTACTTTAGCATGTTCTATGGGCTAATGTATGGTCTGTTTTAGAGACTGTCCCATGTGCAGCTGAGAAGAATGTGTATTCTGATGTTGTTGGATGAAGCACTCTATAGACACTCAGTAAGTCCATTTGATCACAGGTTTGATTCAGTTTTGTGATTTCTTTGCTGACTTTTTGTCCAGTTGATCTATCTGTTTGTGACGATGGGGTATTAAACCCCTCCTCAATACTATTTTGTCATTGCATATTTAATTTTCATCTCTATCACTATTCATCTTACATAGTTTGGTGTGCCCGTACTTGGTGCATATATATTTATGATTGTTATCTCTTCCTCTTGAAGTTTTTCCCTAATAAGTAGAATGTAGTGACCTTTTTCATTTTTTTGTTTTCTTTTTTTCTTGTCTTTCTTTCTTTTTCTTTCTTTCTTTCTTTCTTTCTTTCTTTCTTCCTCCCTCCCTTCCTTCCTTCCTTCCTTCCTTCCTTTCTTTTTTCTTTCTTTTTTTTTTTGTATAGGGGATAGAACTCACAACTTTGTATTTGCCAGGAAGGTGCTCACACAAGTGAGCTAAATCCCCAGCCCCTGTTGTGACCTTCTTTATCTCTTTGGATCATTTTTGGTTTGAAGGTCATATTGCCTGCAAGCAGAATAGCTACTCCTGCTTTTTTTCTGGGTCCTGTCACATGGAGTGTTGTTTTACATTCCTTGACTTTTAGACTATGAGTTTCTTTTTGAGTTATATGAGTTTCTTGTGTACAACATTTTGTTGGATCTTTTCTCTTGATTCATTCTGCCACCCTGCTTCTTTTAATTGGTGAATTAAGCCCATTTATACTGATGGATATAACTGATATGTATAGGCTTATCTTTGTCATGCTATTTGTTCCCTGCTTTTCCCCTCTGTTTAATTGTTTGCCCTGCTTGGTGATTTCTTTCTTTTGTTATTCTTGGAATTGTGGTCATTTTTATCTCTGTCTAGAATATCTTTCACTAGCCTTTGTATGTTTGGTTTGGTGGACATGAACTTCTTCGGTTGTTTTTTGTCATGAAAGTATCTTATTTCTCCATGAATTTTGAAATACGGTTTTGCAGGGCACATTAATCTGGGTGAAAGTTGTTTTCTTTCAGAACTTGAAATATTTCACTCCAAGTTCTTCTTGATTTTGAAGGTTTGTGTTGAGAAATACGTCATGATTCTGACAGGCTTTCTTTTATAGTTGATTTGTTTCTTTTCTCTAACAGTTGTTTATATTGTGTTCTTGTGCTGAATTTCTGGGATCTTGATTATTGTATGTCTGAGTGCAGCTTTATTTTGGTTATGGCTAATTGAAGTTTTATGTGACTCATGTGTCTGATGTCAAATTCTTTTTCCATGTTTGGGAAATTTTCTGCTATTACTTCTGTAAAGAGTTTTTTAATGTCATTTGTGTTGACTCCTGCTTTTTCATTGACACCAATTATTCTTATATTATTTTTATTTGCATCATCTTTCAGCTGTTGAATTGCTATTTCCTGATCTTTTGTTATTTTCAAGAGAACATCCTTTTATGATCACTAGCTGAGGCCCTGTCTTCATGATCTGAAAGTCTTTCTTCAATTTTTTTCAAGTGGTTTTGCCAGCTTTCAGTGGAGATTTTTATTTCTTGGATATCTGTTTGAATCCACTTCATGCACTGTATTTCTTTACTATATTTACATTGATGGTTTGCATCCTTTTCCTATCATCATTTGTTTTTCTAATCTATCTCTACTTTAGATTTGCTGAGCAATTCCTTTATGAGTGCTGACATTTATGTTTTTTTTAACCTGAGAGATTATTTCTGATCTGATCTTCTCTATAGCCTCATGGATTTGTTTCTTACTCTGGTTGCTATCATTTCAGAAATATCTGGTGTGTGTCTTTCATTTTCCTCTATCTCATTTTCTCCTGGACTTGTCTTGGGTGGGCTGGAGGCATGAATTTTCATTTTGCTTCTGACTCTTGTCATTTTCTATTTCAAAAGTTTTTAATATTTTAGTTGTTCTGATACTTGTAAGTTTTTGTAGCAGGTATCAAATCCTCTCTAGGAAATGTCTGTTTTTCATGGATGTCTTCTATGTGTAGGAGATTTTTGACTTGTGTCTGTTCCAAGATCTTACCTTGTAAGAGTAAGATGTTGGTATCTGTTTGGCTCAGTCTCCAGTTCTTTTGTGCTGGACTATGGTGAATTTATTACCCCAGGACTTCCCAGTGGTGTTAGAGAAGGGAAAACAACGGATTACAACAGATATGACATCCTATCTAAAGTAGTATAACTAGCAATAACAATAGCATCATGCACAGGTTACAAATTAATGAACTGTGGTAGCTATTAATTTGTACCTTAAACCATAGGAGCAAAACCTACAATTACACAACAGAACAGATTGTAATTTGGGAGTTTATATTCAAAGTGTTTCCCCTTGGTAGAGTGGCTTTACCCTGTGGTGAGGAGATTTTAGAAGGATAGTGGATTAAACAAAGATAACTGAAAAGAAAGTAGAAGCAAGACTGGAGCACAAAGGATGTTTATGCAAGCTTTAGGATACTAGAGGAAAGAGAAGAGAAAGAACAAGGGAGTAAGCAAAGAATTTTCTGTGCTTGATCTCTGGGTTTGGGGGGGGGATGGAATTAGTTTTCTGTGATTCGAGTTTTCCCCAGCTGTTAAGAAAAGAGAGAAAAAAGAAAGAAGAAAATAAAAAGTAAAAAGAAATAAAAAGAAGAAAAAAAAGAAAAAGAAAAATGGAACAACCAGAGAGAGAGAGAGAGAAAGAGAGAGAGAGAGAGGAAACAAGGGCAGCCTCACCTGCCTGCTTCTAGTCCATATGTCTTTGTCCCCAAGCACAATGCTAGCTCACATAACTTACCACCTGTTGACTGGTATTATAATTGTCACTTTCAACTTTTCATACCACTAGTCCCTTCTATCCATCTTGTGCACCCTGTTGGAACTCTACTGTGTCACTGGTGCTCTTTCTGATCTCTGGGTCTTCTGAAGTAGTTTACCTGAGTTGTGGCAGCAGCCTTCCAGCATGGTTCACCTGAGTTGCAGCTGCAGTGATAACAATGGAACAGGCCAACCTGGTTGTTCACCTGGGTTTAGCAGTGGAGTTGCGAATCCTTTAAACTTGATGATGTCTCTCACTTGTGCTGAGAAATGTATAGAAAGAATCATGGCAGAAAGCAATGACCTCAGTCAATCTGGTCCAACCCCATGTTATCTTACCCTAAGTAGAAGCTCTCGCCTGAGCCTGTATGTCTGAACTCATGCCCAATCAACTTCTAATTAGCAATGAAATGGTGGATTCATTACTCAGACCTAGTCTGTTCTTTAACCTGCAAACCCATTGCTAGAATACTCTAGCAAGGCCATTCTATTCATTTTCTAAATATAACTGAACGATTTATCACCATTTAGTAGTGAACTGAAATTTATTCTCATACAGTTGTGAATGTTAGAAGTTTGAACCTAAGGTGTTTGTAACGTCATATTTATCCCACAGAGAGTTCTAGAAGAGGCTTCTTCTTTGACTCTGCTCCATGGTGTTCCTTAACTTGTGGCAGCCTGACAGCAATCCCTGCTTTTGTCTTCACAGAGCCTTCTTCTTATGTGTGTCTGTAGTGGATTAAGAACTGGTGGTAAATATAAACACCAGCTGAACTGAATCAGCATGGTGCTGAGTGTAGATGGCCCACCTGAGGAAGTTGCCAGTATAAAAAGGAGACCTGGAGAGGAAGAGTGTGTTGTGGATTTTCCTAAGCATTGCTCTTGTTTGGGAGACATTAGGTTTTTTTGGAATTACTGATTCTCCTGGAGAAGCTCGTTATGCTAGCTTTACTGATATGAACTCAGCTGTTGTCATCACAGGAGCTCAGGATCTTGTTGCTGAGAATGGCTGTTTCACTTTGGTAGAGACTTGGTCCTTATTTTGAGTGTCATTTCTTGGCTCCAGTGCAGAATCCTCAACTTACTGCCACAGATCCTTTACCCCACTGGCATAGACTTTCTAGCTTCTACTGTGCCTTCACAGCACAGATCGTAAAACAGACATCCATGAGTCATTGTTGTGGGCTCTAGGCCTCCAGCTGGACTCATGGGAGGCATTGTCATGGGCTAGGTTTTCAGCTGAACTTGTGGAGGACATTGCTGTGGGATCCAGGCCCTTGGTTGAATTTTCTAGGTGTAAACAGATTTTCCTGTACTTTTTTCATATTTACTCCTTGGGTGACCATTATAAATAATACTATAAATTATGTGTCTTATATATAATCATTTTCCTTGCAAACCCTGACTACAACAGTGCCTGTGTCTTTTTTTGTCTCTTATAAGAATGCTTGTCACCTGAAAGAAGGATAAATTTCATTGTGAGATCCTTACCCTCATTATAAATACAAGGATCCTTATTCCAAATAATGCACCTTCTGAAGGTCTAGATGAATCTACCTTTTGGCCAAGTACCATTCAAACACTCTGGTAATCATTCTAAGTTCTGCTTTTGACCTAGCTTTGGCCTGCTTTGACTACTATATTATTCCTTATATATGTTCCAAAAAGTTATGTTTGTATCTTCTTCAAGATAGCATAGGATAGCCAGATGTCAATTTTCTTTGCTCACTTAGGTTTGTTTCACTTATGTTCGGCTGTACTTATTCAACCTGGAATTTATGTTTTTAAAAAGGAGACCAGGAATTAAGAAACACAATTCACTTGGAAAAAAATCAAAATTTCAAAGGTAGTGTAATTTCAAGAGGAGATAATGAGAGGACTCTTTGCTAAATGTGATAAACTTAAACTCCTGACCTGATAATCCTGCCATGTATATTTTACTACCAGTACTTATCATCCAACTTTGATCAATATAAACAGACAGAAGGAAATTCCTTTGAAAAATAAAACCAGACTGGCCTTAAACAATAGGAGCGACTTTATCTTCATTGTAAACCTGAATGAGAAATGTTTGCTTAATCAGTAGTTCCTCCAAATTTTGTTCTGAAAGATGGGAAACCATTAACAGTGTGCTTCCTAGCCTATACTAACCTTATTTTGAAAAGTCGCTAAAGCTAATGAATTCCTTTGAAGCAAAAAGTTGGGTAAGAGTATCTGGACATTTGAAAGAAATTGTCTCCAAATTTTAGTGTGCTTCACTGCCAATGAAAATTGGTAGCAGCAGGAATTTCTGCTTAGAACTTAATTGGAATGAAGAATCAAGGAGAATGAATATTCTGTTTGGATGGAGGAAGAAGTCATATTGAGGAGAATGAAGGAGAATTTTTGACTGGAAGAAAAAAAGCAATACTTTATGAATGACCATGGAAATGAGGGATTTATGATGTAAGCCATAACTATGGCCAAAAGCACTTGTTGGTGATTAAGAAATAATAGGCCATATATTCGAGGCAAAGTACAAAACAACAAAAATAGTGTCCTATCAGAAAGAGAAATAGATGGGCTCAACTTTAAGAGACTGGTCATCATTTGGTAGATAGTTGTTCGAATGGTGTATGTATAAAGTGTGTAAAAAATAAACTGATTTCCCAGAGTCACTTAAAATTTTTGAGAAACTGGTACCTGAATCAAAGGCCTCCATTCTTAGCATGGCACTCCTTCCTGTGCCCCTTCTGTTTCTGAGGACCCTTTTTGTCTTTCCCATGAAGAAGACCAGTTATGGGCATACAGATTGAGGACTGCAAGGTTCTTTTCTCCCTGGTGTTCACTGAACTTTCCTCCAATGCGCTAGGGAAGATAACTTCAAAATGTACTAAGCAAAATTTTGATTGTTATACACCTTCAGATTCTCTCACATACATGGTCATTTCAGTTGTCCTTTTAAAATGGAATAGAGACACTCATGAGAACAAAAGATAGGGGAATGTTCAGGCCCTAATCCAATACTAATACAGGTGAAGACTTTTATGTTTTCTGTCGTGCCTTGCTAACAATATATGAGATACACGCTCCCCTCATCTCTCTATTCTTAGCACAAAGAACAGATGCCCATGTTATAGCAGGAGGTGAGTGAGATGTCTTCAAGAAGAGGAACTGCCCTAATCTATAACTTATGCTAGGAAAAGAATAAACCATTTAAAAACACAGAGGGAGATTTCTAGAAAATTTTCCTACTAAATCCCAACCCTTTACAGTAACTGGATAAAAGCTGGGCCCTTTCTTTGTCAAGGAAAGGTGGGGAGTTTCTGGTTATTCTCTGTTAATGCTGTCCCTCTCATCCCTTTTAAATTTCTCCATTAATGCTTTTGCCCATGATTTAGTGATGTTGCCTGTTTTAATTTCCATTACCAATGAAGCAAGTCCCCACACACATGCTGTATCACTTTGATATACCTAAAATTGCTTATAATTGATTTAAACTCACTCTTCTTTTGGAAATGCAAAATCCTCTTATAATTTTGCCATTTCAACTCCTTTACCCTGTTTTCCTGCATCTATTGTCTTTTCCTGACTCTGCACCAACATAGAAGTCCTACCCATTTCCCTTGTGATTCAGCCAGGTACTTGTTTTAAATAGCAAGACTTGTAGCAGGAGGAATCCAGGAATTTGCATTATATCTCCACATGGTAACTATTCCAATGTTAATATTGGGTAATTCTAAAATTCTTCAACTATCTCCCTTCATTATAGTTGCTCATTGTACCACATTTCTCCATAGGACATTAGCAATGCTGTGTTCCCCAACTTCTCTCTACACCTCCTTTCTGTTCTCTGTTTCCAAAGGATCACCATAAACCAGGACATTTTAAAATACAGAACAATTTAAAATATCTGTATTTATCCCTCTACAAAAAGTGACCTGGAGTGTGTTCAACATTATGGCACTACATGGTTACAAAAAATGACCTAAGAGGGAAAAATTCTGTTTGCTCTTGAGAGAAGGGACATGTGGTCAAAGAAACAGCTTTAAATGACCTTGCCTTCATGCCATTGTATTTTATTTACTGTATGTTTCATCATAAAATTCTAAGATAATAAAATGAGATGAAATCCTAAAACCAGAATTGTCTTCATTTTTCTCATCAACTAAAAAAATAGGCAAGCTAGAATTTAACTTCAATTCTCTGTTTACGGATACCTAACAAAGAGTAGGGTTTTGAATACATGAAAATGAACAGATAGTTAGAATAAGAAAAAGCGATTTCTTATAAAAGGTTTGTGCTGAAGAGAGAAAAGCTCAAGTTTCATTACCTACTTGGTAAATCCACTCTGAGACTGATCTTACTACTATAAGATCTTCACAGTTCACCTGAGGTTCAGACAGTGCACAAACCTAATTACGATACAAAAGAGCCATCCTCTATGCTGGTCTAACCCACAGTACTCAGATGCCCTATTGCACTTAGAAAAAACTACTGTGTATACAACTTTGATGTTTGTTAATTTTAAAAAGTTATAATAGCTTAGGAATTTTAGTAGTTAGAACTAGTAATGGTATAAACTTCCTTCCTATTTTGATCTTGTTTTTGTATTTTTCAGTGCTGGCGTTAGAACCTAGGACATTGTACATGCTGGGCAAGCCCTTTACCACTAAACTATGTCCCCAGCCACAACTGGCCTTGATTTTAAAAAATCTCACTTAGTGAACAGCCTTCTTGAAAAATAATAAATTAAATAATATTTTTTAAAAAAATAATGAAAATACACTAAACTCTAGTGAATGTTAGACACAAAGCAAAGACTTTATTGTGGATTACCTTATTTAGACTTTACAGGATTCCTTTTAGTGTATATTTTGCTTCATTGTCACTTTGCAGTAAGATTATCAAAGTTCATGAAGACTTTATTTTCCCAAGGGTGTAGAAACTGGAATGTGATGACAGAGATCATCACAGAAACTCTGTGATGACAGAGATCAAATGCTGACCAACTCACAATACTGTCCAGTGATTAGAAGGAAATTCACATTTCCCTGGGACACTACTTCATCTCTAGTACTAAGAGCATGACTTCTTTATATCAGTATTAAATATATTTATCAATAGACTTGAATCAAAAACTAGCCCTATAGAGAACAAAGCCAACTCTCTTCACCCTCAGTCTTTTATTCTGAGGACCGTCATTTTCCAGTCTTTTATAAACTCCTGCCTGAGATGTTAGCCCCATTTTCTGATAATTCCCTGTACCTAAAATAGTGTTTTACTCTGAAAATGGGAGGATTGAAAAATGACTGTCAAAAAGAAAATATCTGCCAAAATGGCATAACTTAAGTCTGATCATGAAGAAGCATCAGCTAAATCTAAGATAAGGAAAGTTCTACAAAGCAACTGATATTCAAAATACGAATGCCATGAAACATAGGGAAAGATTGTGGAACTGTTCTGGGTAAAAAAGGACTAGAGCTATGGCAATGACATGCAATGAAGGAGTTAGAATTTTCTTTTCTTTCTTTTGATATTAATTGAATCAGTGGTAAAATGCAAAAAAATTGTAGATTATATTAGACTATTGTCCTGATTTTGACAATTGTTATGGGATTTTATAGCACAATATTTTCCATCTATTACTTGTGATTTTCCCACTAAGGGAATTTTTGACATTTAAGTGAGATTAATTTCCCCCATAAAAAAAACTAAATACTAAGACATAAGATTTTGTTGAATGGGGTTAATCTTGGGAGTATCATAGGTCATAGTGATCTCCGAGATTTGTTTTTGCTTACAGAACCAATTTTTCTCCTTCGGGATGATACCATTCCTATTGAAAATGCATGATATCAGAGAATATTGTTTTTAAGAAATGTATTCTGAAGTATTTAGTGATAAAGGATTATCTTATCTGCAACTACTTACAGATAAAAAATGTATGTATACATGTGTGTGCAGAAAGAGAAACAATACAAAGGAGAAAGGGGAAATAAAACAAACAGTAACGTAATACTTAAAAAATCTAGTTGAAAAGTGTATGAGGCATAAGGACTAATGCATAGACCACTGGAAAAAACACAGAACCCAGAAATAAACTCTTGGTTAATTGATTTTCAACAAGGGGGTCAAGCCATTGAGAGAAGGCCAGTGTTTTGAACGAATAGTACTGGACATAGTATATATCTACATGCAAAAGAAGGAAGTTGTACCCTTACCATTCTCATGGTTTGATATTGCTTCTGAAGTTCATGTTGAAACTTAATATCTAAGGTGATATGCTAACAGCACTTGAGAAATGGAGTATTTGGCCTTAATCCATGCATTGATGGTTTATGAAGGGACTCGCTGTGTTATAAGTGACCTCTCTCTTTTATACTTTTTCTGTTTTGCTGTTGGATGCTGCCCTCCATGCCGTGATAGTTTCAAGGGTCTCACTAGATGCTAAAGCAGAAGGCAGCATGATACTCCTGAACTTCCAAACCTCCAGAGTCATGGGCAAAATAAACTTCTATTGTTATCAATTATTCATTTTTTGGTATTCAACCACAGAAACAAAAAACAGACTAAAGCAACCATATACCATGCTTAATTTAGAATAGTACAAAGGCTCAAGTGTAAGAGCTAATGCTGTACAACTCTTAAAAGAGAACATAGGAAATTTTTTCCTGACACTGGATTTGGTGGTGATTTTTGGGATGTATATATCAGAAGCTTGAGCAACAAAAGAAAAAGTAGATTGAATGGACTTTATCTGGATTCAAAAACTGTGCAAAAAAGGGCGTAATCATGAAAATGAAAAGGCAACCTATAGAAAGGGAAATGTTTGCAAATCATACGTCTTACTATTTGATACAGAGTTAATATCCAAAATATATAAAAACTCTTCCAACTAAAATTGGTGAAAAGTGAATAAAGAACTTGAATAGATATTTCATCAAAGCAGACATACAAATAGCCAATATAAGCACATGAAAAGCTACTTAGCATCACTAGTTATCAGGGAAATGAAAATCAAAACCAAATGAAATACTGCTTCACATTTATTATGAAGGTTATTATATTAAGAACTATGAAAAATTAGAACCTTGTGTATGACTGGTAGGAAGGTAAAATGGTAAAAGTTAAGCATAGAGTTACACTATGATCCAGAAATTTTCTACTCCTAGGTGTAGCCTGAAAGAGCTAACAATAATGACTCAAATAAATACTTACACACCAATGCTCATAACATATTCACCATAGCCAAAATGTGGAAACAACCCCAATATCCATCAGCAGGTGGGTAAATAAGATGCACACACATTACTTTTCCTCAAAAAGAAAGGAACTTCTGACACATGTAACATCAATAAACCTTAAAAATACTATGCTAAGTGAGGTCAGTCAGATACAAAAAGACAAATATTTTACGATTCATTTATATGAAATGTCCAGAATAACCAAATTAATAGAGACAGAGAAAGTGGTTGCTGGGGAATGGGAAAGCAGGGGAAATAAAGAGTTAGTTTTTATGGATACCCAGTCTGTCTTTGGAAGGATAGAACTTATGGAAATAGCAAATAATAGCACAACAATATGAATATATTTAACTCCACAGTGTGCACATTAAAATGATCAAAGCATTAAAATATACATCACATACACTTTACTACAACTTAAAAAAATTTGTCTTATATGAAAAGGTGTTTATGTTACTCCTGCAAATTCTCCATAAGTTTGAGATTATATTAAAATTAAAAGTTAAGAGAAAAAAAAAGCCTGCTGATTCAGGATAATGTCATTAGAGTAGGGGCCTCTCATCTCCTTTGAGAAGAGCACATGCTTTTCACAGGACTCATTCCACACCTCTGTATCAAAGGATTGGCTCTAACTGCCTCCGAAGGACCCTCGTTTCTACCCCGAGGTGCTCTTTACCTTCTCACCTGAGGCCTCTCTTGCACCTAGCAGTTCCATGGTATAGATGAACCTCAGCTGGTGCCCAAGGACAGAATGTAGGAGAGTGGGTTGACAGTGCTTTCTATACGCGCACAGTAGATAGAACATCCGCCTCAGTTTGTGCTGGTACACAGGCTATTGTCTAGGCCTAGGTGCTGGAAAGCAACAGGCTTTAGCCATGGGTGAAGCTGATATGTAAGATTCTACTAGAGTGACACTACGTAAACAACATCTGTAAAGATGAAAATATTCTATCAACTTTGTATCTACTGTATGTTCTTTGTTAATTATTTTCGTACAGATCTTCCTGTGTATTACGGTTTACATAGGGATTACCATTGTGTGCTATTTTGTTTCCATATGATAAGGAATTAAAGACCGTCTAACATAAACTTTCTTCCTTCCCTTTCCTATGTAGCTCTGTCACCTGGGTTTCAGACTTACTGAGTGCAATGAACAAAGTTAGTGAAGCCCCATCCATGCCTTATTTCTTTCACACCTGGTCCCTGGTAATTTACTCCTGAGTCAGAAAATTCTCCCTGGAGAATCTGTGTGGCTGCTAATGAATAAATATGATGTTAATTATTTGTGTTGAACTATGTTTTAGTTCTCCTGAGTCTATCATTCCTTTTTTAGTAAGAAGTAGAAAAGTTGAATTGTTGATGTGAACAGTACATACTTGTTATGTGTGTTATATCCTTCCTGATCTTTAGTTATCTGTTAGAAAAAGGTCCTAACTGCATTGGTTTAATGTCCCTAAAGCTGTCATCTCAGCTACTAAGGCTCACATCTCCTAAAATTATCATTTTTAAGGGAGAGATGGGGGTTAATCACCATGCATTCCTCTGCTTAATTTTGTGTAGGCGGAAAAGAAAGAATACAACTTTCTTCTCACCAGGTACACTGACAATATACATTTATCTATAATTTACTAAACAAAAATATTACCTTCCAAATAAAGGATATCCAGTGAGACTTTTGGTTCTCCTTTGCCTCAGATGAGATAATTGCACTAAGATTTTTTTTTTTTTGGAGACAGAATCGTATTACCCTCCTTTACAAAGGAGGTAATTGACAATACACAACACATGTATATGGAATGATTCACTCTGTGTCTCATAGTAAGTCAGTGGCAGGTTAGAAATAAAATGCAAATGTCAGAGAAGGCGCATCAATCATTCTCTCTGCTGAAGAAGTTGCTCTCTCTTTTCCCCTCGCTTTTTATAGTTTTCTATTGTTTAAATTTAAATGCACAAAATGATGTTTCAATGTATATAGCGAAATAATTTCTATGGGTAAACCATTTAACATATCCATCATAGTTGTCTTTTTTCGGTATGTGTATTATATGGTAAGAACGCATAAACTCTACTCTTTTTGGAAATTTTCAATATATAATATTAATTATAGCCCTCCTGTTACACTTCAGATCTTTAGACTTATTTATCACACATAACTGTAATTTTGTATTCTTTGACTTAAATATCCTTTGTTCTTTCCCCTTTCTGCCCTGGTAGCCACTGCTTTCTCTGTTTGTATGCATTTGACTTTTTTTTTTTTAAGACTTTGCATATCTGTGAAATTATGCAGTATTTTTTCTTTTCATATCCAGTTTATTTCACTTACCATGATGTCCTACAAGTTAATTGATATTGCTGCAAATGGCAGTTTCTCCTTTTTCAAAGCTCAGTAACTGTACTGTATTTCATAATTTTTATTCATTTATCTGTGGACAGAAATTTCATATCTTGGTTATTGTGACTAATGTTGCAATGAACATGAGAATGCAGATATCTTTTTGAGGTATTGTTTTCATTTCTTTTGGATATGTATCAGAGAGGGATTGCTGGATCATATGGTAGTTCTATTTTTAATTTTTGTGGAAACTTCATACTGTTTTCTTAAATGCTTTTCTAATTTATATTTCCACCAACAGTGTGAGAGGTTCCCTTTCTTCTATGTCTTTCCCAACGTTATTTTTTGGTGGAGGGGTAAGAGCTATCTTAATAGATACGATGAGATGTCTCTTGCAGTTTGGATTTGCATGTCTCTGATGATTAGTGATGCTGAGCGTATTTTCACAGGCTATTTTTACATAATCTTTAGAAAAACAAAGTGGTACCTCAGTTCAGGAACTTGATTCTTTTCACGATTCTTGTTACAAACTGAGTTGGAAAAGAACTGACTCAAATTCAATGATTAGGTTCAATGCTGGCCTCATGGGGAAATTAGATTTAATTCTGGTTTGCAACCAGAATCACAGAGAAAATTGAGTTATTGAACAAAAGCCCCACTGTATCAAATCCTTTGCCTAGTTTTGTTGTTGTTGTTGTTGTTGTTGTGGCACCGGGGATCGAACTCACAACCTTAAGCCACTGAGCCAGACTCCTGGCCCTAGTTTTTTGAGACAGGGTCACACTATGTAGCACAGGCTGGCCTTGTGCTCACGTTGTAACCCAAGCCAGCCTTGAACTCACAAATCTCCTTCCGAGTGCTGGGATTAACAGTGTGTGCCAACATGCCCAGCTTGCCTAGTTTTTAATTAGGGTGTTTTCTTGCTATTGAATTTCTTATATGTTTTGAATATTAGCCCCTTATTTGTGCATATGGTTTACAAAAGTCTTCCCTCAACTCATAGGCTTCTTTTTCATTTTGTTGATTTCTTCCTTTGCTGGCAGAAAATGTTTCAATTTTTGTAGTTCCATTTGCTTAGCTTTTCTTTTGTTGCTTGTATTAGTGTGGTAGAAAAAAAAAGCCCTAGAAAATCCAAAACTAATTGCTAAGGTCAACAACATGGAGTTTGTCCCTTATTCTTTATTCTAGGACTTCACATATATGTGAGATCATTCTAGGAGCTTTATAGTGTCAGGTCTTTAATTCATTTTGAGTCGATCCTTGTGTACAGTGCAAGACAGGGTCTAGTTTCATTCTTCTGCATGTGAATATCCAGTTTTCCCAACATTATTCATGATATGATCCTTACAGACATTCCCCACATAAAGATGAAACCAGGTCTTTATCTACTAAAACCAGATCATGATGAATGGAATTTTTGGAAAACCCTAATTATTTTCCTGTCACTAATTATTTCTTTAGAGAATATGTACTTTGATCAGAACTTACATCTAAAAGAAAACCATAAAACATCATTTGCATTTTTTATTGGTGCATGTTTATAGTACATGTTTTCATCCCTCTTGGAGGTTGGTACATGAACTTAACATCCCTTCTAGAGGTTGGCACATGAACTTGGTCTTAATTCTTTTTGTTCCCCTTCCCCATTTCTCCCTCTTCACTCTCTCTATCTCTGGGCCGTCTTTATATTTGCAAAAGATCTATCTCTGATTCCAATTTCATGTCTTTCAGTTTGTCATTTTGAGAAACTTATGAGAAAAGAGAATAGTTCATTTCTGACCAGATCATACAGAAATCTGAAGTTTTATTTTTTCATTACTCATATTTATATAACATCTAAAATATCTAATCCCATAACTAATACCATATAGTATATATAACAACTCCATGAGGTAGTTGCTTTTTTAAACTCCCATTTTATAAAACAGAAAGCAGAGACTTGTGAAAATATATAAATTTCTGACAATCACACAGTTAGAAAGGGGCTAATGTTACTACCATGTAGCAGCTGAGCAAGCTGTCTTTTCTCTGACTTTAGGGATCCCAACTGCATAAAAATCATTTGTCCCATTTTCTCTCACCCCTCTTCATCCCCATCCTAAAATATCCTTCCATAAAAATCTGCCAGTGTATCTGTACCCCATTTTTCTAGGTTAAGAGGTTTTCCCTCACTGGACCAACACTTACTTAAGCCTCCCAAATGAATTCTGAGATCCAAGAGGAGCCCAGGGGTCGCAACAGTCCCAACGAAGGGACAGACCCAGCACCTGGCTTCTTGTACTGTTCTGCCAAGGACAGGGCCTTGTTCCAGCTGACAGGGCACAAGTTTAAATGATGAGTATATGGAGAAGATGAATAAAAATGTTTCTGTCTCCTTGAGCACCTGTTTCAGGTAGTGTGGCTGTCCTGTCTCCTTCAACTTCCCATTTCCTGTTTTCTCCTGGGACCATAACCTGTCAGACCAGGAAAAGGACTCTGTGTCTTAATGAAGATACACTGATGACTTCTATCTGTGTTTCCAGACCTTTTAACAATGTAGTAACATGGAGGACACTTTCCCAGCAGTTGATTGACATGATTCACTGTGTGGCTTAGCTGTTGACTTTGACATGCAAGCAAGGGGAAAGATTCTGCTTCTTCACCTTGTTGCTTGTCAATGAAACCTCCTGAGACCCAAAAGTGGATAGAAGGTGAGCACATCTCTTATCCGGGATCAGAACCACCAGTTCATCACTCATCCACTCTGGAAGTTTAGCATTGCTAAGTGAGGTGGTAGTTTTGGCCACTATACTGTTTTACAAGATTTTTACTCTTAGTCATGTATTCATTTTATAGATACCTCTAATATGTCATCGACCAAACTTAGGGGGTATAAGAAACATTCACATTAAAATGCAATTTAATAGGGAATATAAAAATAACCACTCAGGAAACTCATAGGAAAATTATCTTTTAAGTTAAAGATAATAATTATGAAGAATTTAAATTTATGAAAAATAGAAAAAATTATAAAATTATACATTAGATACTATTTATTTACCATGGTATATTTGTCATTATGGTTTCCTATCTCTTTTTTATAGATAGCAGCATTTATGAAAATTTACTCCTGTTCATTGCCCTTACCTCCTTCATCCTCAGGATACCCATTATATTTAATGTGTATATATTATTCCTCTCTATGTCTATACCTTATTACATATCTTGGCATAAATATGTGGTATTATTTTAAGTTTTTAGATGTATCTTGTTTTTGGAATTTATTCATATGGATTGTCAGAACTATCTTAATCTAATAGATATTCTATAGCACATCAAGCTGTTTTTAGTACTTACTTAAATCCTTGGAAAGTAAGCATTTGGAAACTAACCTGAATATTATTCTTAAAGGTTGGATTTTTTAGGCTCTAGATGTCAAATACAAGAGTCAAAATAATCAAAGAAATTTTTGTACATTTCTGGTTGCTATGGTTTGTGTCTACATGTGCCCCCAAAGTCTCATGCAGTTTTAGAAAGAGTTTTTTTTTTTTTTTAGAATCTAGAGGGTGTAATGCTGAGATTAAGCGTGTGTAATTAGTAAATCATTCCACTGATTGGTTTGGCATAGTTCTGACTGCTATTAATGGTGCGAGTGCTATACCTGCCCTAGAGTGGGTAGCCTGCATAAAATATAAGGGACAAAGAGAGTCTTGTCTCCTCTCCCTTGTTGCTTTTTCTATCTTGTGGGTGCCATAAACTGTTCTCCTCTGTGATGCCCCTCTGCCAAGCCACCCTGCCTTGGAGCCAGCCAAGTGTGGACTGAAACCTCTACAAGCTGTGAGCCAAATAAATCTTCCCTGGCTTATCTTTGGGTGTTGGGTATTTTGTTTCAGCAATGAGAAAAGTAACTAAGACACTGATATAACAGAAAGTAGTTAAATTTCAATCTTCAATTTAATGCATGCATTTTTATCCCCAAGCTAAATGTGATGCATAAATATCATTTTGAATTAGCTTATGAATTATATTCTTTATTTCATAATTAATTTAAGGTTAATTCAATAGTAGGAAATGTTTAGCTAATGTAAGTCAGAGTTGTCTTTTTTTGATATGCATTACAGATGTTATTAAAGACTGATACATTTACCTAATTTATAATATAAACTTTAATTGCAATATACTGACATAAGTGACATATTTTATGACTAAAATTTTTATCTTGTATGGTGCAAATATATGCCAAGAAAAGCATTTTCAAAATTCTGTGGATTCTTTTTGTATGGTACTATCAATGTAGTTTTAAAATTAAAAGAGAGAGAGAAAGCAAGACTGATGAGATCAATCCACCAAGATGAGTCTCTTAACATCCTTTCATCCAGTCACCATGTTTCTGACTCATATATTTTTCCTACAATTAGAACACAACCTGATAATCCTTTAGCTGAGACTAAAGGAATCACTAAATCCAAAGCACCAGTCCACAGACTTGTGAACTAAGTAAATGCTTGTTATTTTAAAAACTGAGTTTTAATGTAGTTTGTTGCACAGCATAATTTAAAAATAGACTGCCACAACCATAGTCACTTGCAACAGACAACCTTAACTCATACGGCATCTTTTAGTTCTTCTCATTAGCCTGAAAACTCTAGAGCAAATGCTTCTTCCATAAGTAGTTTTGGAGCTGTTAGTATAAGCGCAGTCATAGTGAAACGTTTCAGAAAGTTAAGCAGTAGGAATACCATACCTGACCCATATGTTCTTGGATTTTAACATTTTATAATGTGTGATGAATAAAAAGAGAAACCAATGAAGTAACTTTCACCAAATGTTCATTGGAGCCTAAGAAATAAGCACTAGCACAAAATGTAAATAAGTTTATACTTCAGAAACATAGATCACTGCAGATCAGCGGTGGCGAACCTATGGTACAAGTGCTGCGGTGGGCTGTTTGCATCATCGCAATCTCTAAAAGGTTCTCAGTCACTGACATTGCTTGTTTGCAGACTCTAAGCATTATTTCATGATTTCCTGAGATGGGTGCAGTGTATTCAATAAACCCCAGATTTCCTAATGATGGCCCAGTTCCAGGTAAAAGGCACCATCTTAATGTCTAACACCTTGGAGTTCTTTTATAGAGAATTTGGCAGCTTCAGCATTGAGACCACAAGAACTAGATCTTCACCCTGCCACATTCAAGGGATCTTGCAGCTCTGTTAAATTTCATATCTACTTGAATCAGTGCAGGACCTCTTATGATGATACCTCAGCCCTTAAACAAAGGATAGAGAGTGATTCCTCTGGCACTTGCACAAATATGCTCATGTTAGAGTCCTAAAAGTAGATAGTATATTAGTCAGATTTCCATTGCTATAACAAAACACCTGAGACAAGCAATTTAAAAAGATGAAAGGCCTATTTTGGCTCATAGTTTCAGAGGTTTCAGTCCATGGCTGGTAGGCACTGTTGTTTTGGGGATCATGGGGAAACAGTACGTTCGAGCTGGGAGCACATGATAGATTAAGCTGCTTACTTCAAAGTGGCCAGAAATCAAAGAAAGTGGAAAACAAAGAGACTGACATGACACAGTCCCTTCAAGGACATCTCTCCAGGAACCTAAAACCTCCCACTAGGCCCCATTCTTAATAGTCTCCATAATCTTCTAATAGCACCAAACTGGAGAACAAATCTTAAATGCGTGAACCTGTGGGAGACACTTAAGATCCAGACTGCCATTAAGTGTCCCTTTAGAAGGACACTGAGCCTCTTTACTTGGAGTGAGGGGATAGAGGAGCCCATAAACAGGACAGTTCACAAGGAAATAGAGCAATTAAAAGAGAAAGGGAAGACAGATGTAAAATGGAAACAATAGACCAAAAGGTAAACATAAGGTTAATTTTTAAACAATATCCCAGTTGAGTTAATATTTATCATTCATAACTTTGTCTTCTGTTGCCAGAACAAAGGCCTCACCTATGTAAGCACAGTATGAATAGCCAAGCACTGAGTATCTCTGCACTGTAACCACTGCTGCTACCCTTCCCTTTGCTTCTGCAGACTCATTGAGAGCACAATGGAGAAGCTTCTTCTGGGTTCCCTGCTCCTCTCCATCCTCTCAGTGAGTGTGACACACGCAGGTAGGTCCAACTGGGAAGGACCTCTGAGTCTCAGCGGGTAAGGTACAGCACCTTTGCTGGTATTGCTGCTGCTGCTCTTTTTAGGAAGATGTGAATGAAAGGTGGCATCTAGCTTATTATCACTGCCTGAGAATTTATCTCAGAATGTAGCCACCAGAAACAACAAACATTTGTTATCTCATATTTTCTGTGGGCCTTAAAAGGGGTGTAACTTAGCTGATGATTCTGATGGTGTAGTCGATCAGCCAAGGTTGTGCTCTTCTCTGAAGATTCAGCCAGGGAGGATCGGAGTCCAACCTCGCATGCATAGAGTCAGGATTCAGCCCTTTCCTGGGTATTGTGTTGCAGACCTCAGTTCCCCACTGTCTATTGTGGGAGGCCCCTTTCGTTCCCCACCACAGCTCCAGCCCTTCTGTAGAACAGCACATGGCTCGCAGTTGGCTCTTCCTATGATGACTCATCCAACTCAGGGAGAGAAAGTGTCCTGTGCACAAGCAAAAGCTTTCTCAGCATCTAATCTTAGAAAGCACATACCTCACTCCTGCTGTATCCTAATCCTTACAAGTGAATCAGCCACTACCCAAGGGGAGGAGAATTATTTCAGTTCATATTTTTAAAGCTACCACAGATGCAGATGCATCCCAGGGCTGGAGAAAGAAGAACAAGGGTTTTGTTTGTAGTATGTGAATGCCACCACCATTCTCCTAAAGGAGTAAAAAGAGATGCGAGATTTCTGCTAGAGAAGACACCCTCTGATCCATTTCAAGCATTTAGTCTGCGGAGCACGAGACGAAATAGGAAATCTTACAAGTAGCTTGAACTTTAAATCAGAGAACCAGTTTCTCCCAAACAATTGAATGAACTTTTGTGAAGTTGCTAAACTCTGAGCCTCAGTTTCTGCATCTATAGAATGGGAATAAAGATGACATCCACCTCGGAAGGAATTGTAATGAAGACTGGGTGAGATTAGTTAAAGGCAAATGTACTTTGTGATAGGCAAATGTACTTTGTGATAGGCAAATGTCATAATAGCTGTTTTATTAACTGTAATAAAGCTTCAGTTTGTGGCACACTCCCTCCCAGCCGCTAACTTTGTATTATTGTCACTAAGGAGGACAGACTCATCTTCTAAAGTTTGACACATTCATTTCTCTCCTGTATTAATACCAGCAATACAGTTTTTAAAAATCTCACTTTCTGGTTAACCATGTTATTTTGCTACAGGTTTGTGTGTTGACAAGATTACAAATCACAAGCATGTAGATAATTAGATCACAGTATAAATGCATGATTTCCCTTTCTATCTTCCTAGTTCCCATTGTATTGACAGTTTAGATGCCTCCCTTTCTCTCTCTCTCTCTCTCCCACCTTCCCAAAACACCACACATACATAGTCTCTTCCTAATGTCCTCTCCCTAAGTGCTCTGTTCCTATCCTCTGTCCAGGGTAAGGACTTCTTAAGTAGCCCTTGTCTCTAAGGAAAGATGTATTCATGCTGTTTTTCCATTTCCTACTATGGAGCAAAACTAACCCAATTCAAGAGTTCATATTACTTCTAGGCTTGATTCAGTTAGTCATTATTCTTTAATTTATTTTCCAGACCATAGTATTTGTTAAATTTACTTTTCTCAGCAATAAAACACTAGTTTTTATAATGATTATGCCTCTTCTTCTCTTGGGATTTTTAAGAGAAAATAAGTTAATGCTAAGTGATTCCATAAATTTGATGTTGCAGCCACAGGGAAACAGTGGGAAAACTGTCTTGAACTGGCACCCAGGAGCTGCCACAGAGAATGTAGAGCCAGGTAGGGGTGCTGCAATGGTCTGGGCCATGTGGTTTGCACATTATTGTATTTCTCAGACTTTGTGCTAACCACAAGTGTTGGTCCATCATAACCAAGATAAACCATTAAAATTAGATCTAATTTCATCCACAAGTGTCCCATGGGAGAAATCTCAGAACTTGAGTAGTGGTGGGAAAATGTGGAAGGCTTCATGTTTGATCCATTATAGTCAGTGAACTAGTGAGTCAGCTGCTTTTCATTTTCTGTAACTGACATTTTCTCTTTCATCCAGATGTGATCTGCGAGGAAGATGTAGGTGGGCTTGATACACAACTCTCTCTTTTTTTCCCCCTATTGGGTACTGAATCCAAGGCCTTCTCACTGAGCTGTATCCCCAACCCTTTTTATTTATTATATTGAAATAGAGTCTTCCTAAGTTGCCCAAGTTGGGCTAATACTTGGGATTCACCTGCCTCAGTCTCCTTGAGTGCTGAGATTACAGGTGTAAAACCGTAACAGACTAATATGGGACATCTTTAATTTTAATTTACAACAAGGTAGCTGAACCTAAAATGCTTTTTTTAATGCTGACGGTAGCCTAGTGTCACCAAGCTAATGCACGCACAGGAAGTCTGTCAACCCTAATGTGCGGTCAGGAGGCAGTTTAAGGTAAGAGCAAATCAAACAAGAGTGTTGACAGAGTTTTTGTCACATTGTCTTTCTTCTGCAGATCTGAGAGGGAAGGTGCTTATTTTCCCTCAAGAGTCAGCCACTGCCTATGTGTCCCTGATACCTTCAGTGAAGAAGTCCCTGCAGAACTTCACGCTGTGTCTGAAGTTCTTCACGGATCTCACCCGCCCCTACAGCCTCTTCTCCTACAGCACACGCTCCCAGTACAATGAACTGCTTCTTTTTATTGAAAAGACTGGTGAATACCAGCTGTACATTGGGAATGCTTTGGTCAGTTTCAAGGCTCCTCCATCCCCTTACAACCCCAGGCACATCTGTGTGAGCTGGGAGTCTGCCACTGGGATTGCTGAATTCTGGGTGAATGGGAAGCCCTTGGGGAGGAAGGGCGTCCGGAAGGGGTATACCGTGGGGGCTAAGGCAAAGATCATTCTAGGACAAGAGCAAGATTCCTTCGGGGGAAATTTTGATGCCAAACAATCCTTCGTCGGGGAGACATGGGATGTGAATTTGTGGGACCATGTACTCCCTCTAAAAGGCACGTATGACTACAGTGATGGCGGCAATATCCTGAACTGGCAGGCCCTGAAATATAAGGAAAATGGTTACGTGGTGACTAAACCCAATCTGTGGGTTTGAGCTTTGTTCTCTTCTGTCATGATTTGTGTTTAGTGATAATCACATCCTCTGTGAAATTAAATGCATTAATTTTCTTTTCTGGCTCTGTTAAGATGGTATAAACTGCATTAAAATAAAACAAGGGATAAGTAAGCTTTCAATATATGTTATTTATTGTTGCAAAAATTACTTTGGGTGACTGTACCACAATTCGCTGTGGCATTAAACCCTGGAAACTCAGGGGAACCTGCTGCTTTCAGTACCGGGTACCAATCTTATAGAACCCTGTGACATCGTGGGAGCTCCCGTAGGGATGCCAGCCACTCAAATTCAACAACCTATGAAAACAATGCACTTACTGGGAGAGCCCTAAAGAATGGGCTACTTTAGTGAGCAAGACCTCCAAAGAGAATCTTAAAAGGGGCTTTCTGAGGAGCTAGATTGTGAAAAGTGTTTCCTCTGTACCTACCCCAGAAAGGACTGAATTGAAAGGGAATCTCAGATAAAGGCCAAGATAAACTGTCCTGGAGGTCCTTGTTGTCACCCCGCTCTCCAGGTGTACTCTTCTAAGTAGGTGTCTGTCCTGCGGAGACAAATCCTTTATTCTTCCAATCCATAAGCATGCAGATTTCCCTCCTTAACCTTCTGTCACCAGGGAATCCAGGCTCTTTGTTTCATGGCAGTGTAGATTTAATGCATTTAGGAAGGGATCCCTTGGATAGTGGTATGTGGGAGTGTCTTTCTTTCTTTCTTTGTTTCTTTCTTTGTTTCTTTGTTTCTTTCTTCTACATCAGCCCTTTAGAACTAGAAGATACCTTGAAAATTCTGCCTCTTTTTTTCCTCCAGGCCAAGTAATTCTAAAATCTTGAATCAGGCTAACCTCTCCCTTTAGAAGACAATAACAATGGAACTTTGGAATCTCCCAGATTCTTGTTCAGTAAAGTGCTTATAGTTTAAAATAGGCACCCAACAATTCACAGAAAATAAGACCATTAGTAGAGCAATGAAAAGGGTAAAAACAAGACACAGGTATCAGGTCATGTCCTACACAGAAAAAAATTAGAAACATGGGCTAATTTCCAGGTTCATTATAACAAGAGTTAGCTAAAAGATGCCATTAATGAATTTAATTTCAAAAAACATTGTCAGATATTCCTAGAGTTGTGAATTCAGTGAAACATGTGTTGTCCCCACAGAAAACATACACAGTATGTGTAGTGAAAATCAGAGGTCAGATGTGACAAAGTTGTTTACTCTTATATTGAACATACTGGTAATCCAGGCTACTGAGGAAATATTCTATTGTGAACCTCAACAAAATTGGGGGAAAATTTTTTTGATTCTCCAAGCCAGGTAAGAATGTTCAGAGCTGATATTTCTTCTAGAGTCTCAGGGTCTGTTACTTTTGTCACTACCAAAAGAAGAGAGTGTACATCATGTACATCAACCATGTCCTCTTTGAAGTTTTAGAACTCAATATCTATTTGACATTTAGTTTGATCTTTCATCCAGCACTTCAAATGGGAATTTGACAGCTCATTTTTCTGCCATCAGTCAACTATTAACAATAAGTTATCCCTTGGCTTGTGATTCCCCCCTCGCTTCACATCTTGGAAGCAACATCTGACCATTAACCTGGTGATAACCGGGAGACTAACCAAAGACTCAGTAGAAAGATGATAAAAACAAGAAAGCAGGAAGTGTAGCCCAGTGGCAGAGCAGTTGCCTAGCACAGGCATGGCTTTGTGTTCAATCTTTAGCACTGCAAAATAATAATAAATAAGCTTAAAATAAAGTAAGAGTTAAGTCTAGGAGACTCCTGATTTTTTACTGCAACCATATCACCAAATTTTGCAGTCTCTTGGGGTATAGTATGAATGATAGGATCACTTTTGTGAACTTACAAAAATACCCAGACTTTGACATTCTGTACAGCAGACCAAACTTTGTCTGTGGGGAATAAGTTACAAGGTCCCGGGGTATGCCTGAAATTTAGGATGGTATTGAATCCTATCTCTGCTGTTTTTCCTATTCACACACACCTGTGATAAAATTTATTTTGTAAATTAGATATAGCAAGAGTTAAACAAGTGATGATTAAATAGAACAATTATAATAGTATACTACAATAAATGTTATGTGGTTATGAGTTCTTTCTGTCTCACAAGATATCTTAGTACATACTAAAGGGTGTGTGCCCATATACTACACTGATACACCGGAGCAAGGGAAGATTCATGTCCCAGGTGGAGTGGAAAACTGCACAAGATTTTATCATACTGCTCAGAACAGTGCATAATTTAAACTCGTGAACTGTTTATTCCTGGAATCCTTCATTTAATATTTTCAGACCAAAATTCCCCAGTCCACTGAAACTGCAGGTAAGGAGGGACTACTGCAAAAAAAAAAAAAAAAAAAAAAAAAAAACAACTAGGCAAGAGGTTTTTTAGCAATAGCACGGTAAAGGGCATCCTTGACCTCCTTGTTCCTCAAAGTGTACACTACAGGGTTAAGGAGTGGAGTAAAAATGGTGTAAGTCACTGAAATCAACTGGTCCTCATCTCTGGTGTTCTCTGATTTGGGCTTGAGGTAGGCAATGGAGGCACAACCATAGTGCACAATGACCACAGTGAGGTGGGAGGCGCAGGTTGCAAAAGCTTTCTTCCGGCCTGCAGCAGAGGCAATCTTGAGGATGGTGGAGATGATGAGGATATAGGAGATGAAGACCAAACCCATAGGCACCACAATAACCACTGAGCTGATGATAAAATTAATTATGTCATGTACAGTGGTATCAGCACAGGAGAGTTTCATAACTGGGCGGATGTCACAGAAATAATGGGCCACTTCTCTATCACAAAAAGGCAGCCTGAACACAGATGAAATCTGAATTATGGCCACAAGCAGCCCAATACTGCAGGCTCCCCAGACCAACTGGACACATACTTTTTTGTTCATGATGACTGAGTACCTCAAGGGGTTACAGATGGCTACATAGCGGTCATATCCCATTGCTGTGAGCAAAAAGCAGTTGTTGATGGCTAGAGTGATAAACAGGAACATCTGGATGGCACAGCCTGCCAAAGAGATTGACTGGCTTAGGCCTACAAGACTGGAGAGCATTCGTGGTACAATGACCAATGTGTACACAGTCTCCGAAGTGGAAAGCATACTAAGAAAAAAGTACATGGGAGCATGAAGGTAACGATCAGCGCTGATGATTATCACAATGACAGCATTGCCAGCCAAGGTTAAAAGGTACAAAGTAAGAAATATCACAAAGAGGATAAGTCTGTGCTCATGAAAGCTGGAGAAACCCTGGAGAACAAACTCACTCACCACTGTGAGGTTTTCTCTCTTCATGAATAAATTCCAGATCAAAACTACGGAGATTTAGATCAGTCAGAGCACACCAGTGCTCAATGCTTTAATAGGAGAAACTCAAGGAGGAGATAAGATTCTGTTCCTGTATGAATATTAAGTTAATGAGGACTATTGTATATCTGTGAATAAAAAAAATAGAAAAAAGAAGCACAATAATGAAGCAATTTCATTTATGGTAGGTTACACATGAAGGTATGGAAAGATGAGTAAGATTGGAACAGGATGGAAGAATAGACAGTTGTAACAAGTTTGGGCAAATTTTCTTGGTGAGATACAATACAGATGCTGGGGGAAATTAGGCTAAAATAATAGAAAATGAATAGTCAACTTTGAAAAGAATCTTGTTTTAGGTTATTCATTCAGATTTTGTTGCTTATGATGTGTTTAAACCGGAGCATTGATCGTCTTCGTAAAGATCTTCCCTTCTGAGTTATCCAACATAGCAGTGCTCTTTTCAACTTAGCCCAGGTGTCTACTTTCTCCCCGTTATATTTGTGTGCATATTTCATGAATCCTTTTCACAAATCATTCAACAGCTTCAAATGTGACTGTCCCCCACAATTTTTAAATAAGAACAAAATTTTGCTCCCTATTTATTCAATACCCAACTGAAGTTTCCTCTTCCCTGAAAGTCTTTTCAGGACTGAATGCAACCTGCCCTTTCCAGCTCCTTGTGCTGCTGAGTGTTGTTTAGTAACTTGTTACTCTGGACTCTACAGTTCCATGCATTTTCTAGCTTGAGTTTAAATGTAAATTTTCACAGGTAGTCTGTTGCTCTTCTGGACTAAATGTCTTCTAATTTTTCAGGATTATAAGCAAGGTAACTTTGGAGAAACCAAAAGACACTACTTCTATTCTCTGGAGACTTACTGGGAATTGAAAAGCTCTCACTGTCAGAAAAAGTTACAATAATAGTAATAAATATTATTATGACTTTTTAAAACTTTTTTAAAGAATTACTCCATTTATAGTTTAATAGCATAATAACCTATATAATTACCTGTATAAGGTAGCTATATCTCCCATATTGCAGATAAGAAAACTATCCCTGGGGTTCCATGATTTGCCCAAATTAACTCAGTCTTCCAATTCTAACACTACCATGCCTTGTTGTATGACACTTCAGTTATGAAAGAAGTATCATGATGAAAAAAAACCAGATAGGAAAGAAGGTACTTCTTTTTTTATTTTTACTGGAAATAATTAATGTACTTTCCATGAGACTATATCAGGGAAACATCTGGAAAAATCAAAGAAACTGAAAAAAATTTTAGGAATTTTTCACCTAGATTAGTTGAGGAAATACGGAAGCATTAGTGACCACCAATAACCATTCTACTTGACTTAAGTATTTCTACTTTGGCTATTTATTTTGAGAGTGATCATAATCAGTGTAGTCACACAAAGCTTTTCACATTATTTATAATAGTGAAGACCAGAACAATGTAAATAAATAAATAATTAAATTAATTACCATATATCCTTGTCATCATAACTATGCAGTCATTTCAAATCTAAGTATTGCTGATATTAAAACATGATAGGTAGATAGGTAGACTGTAATTTTGTACAGATAAAAAGAAAAGAGACACAAGAAAGAATTGAACAAAGAAAGGAAAGACATTGACACAAATGCAGTAAAATGTAAGTATACAAAAATGCAGAAAATGTTTTTTCCTGAATAATGTGTGAAGAATCTGAAATTACCTTCTCTTCTGTGATCTGTATATAGTATATATTTTTAAGCCTAATTATTCTCTCATAAACATAAAAACAAAATAGCTAAATGTTTCTCCAAAATGACTGCAGAGAGAATTGAGGAGGAAAACAGAAAAGAATGAGTTAATTTACCTTGGAGAGGAAAATGTTGACACTATAATGTATGACCAACTTAAAGTCTCTGACTAGGCATTGTATAGAAACTTGACCATCTAAAAACCAGATGCAGAGGAAAATAGCTTCAATGTTTAAAATTTGTAATTATTAAAAAAGAAAAACTTTGTAAACAGTCCTGGGATTAGAATGTGGCAAGTGAGACCCTGATTACATATTCAAAATTTAAGGGAATAAGAAAAAAAAAGTCGATGACAAAATGAATAAAATTTTAAGGCAATACTAAAAACAGCAACAACATTCATTATTGACCAAATATCATAAGGCACACTTGATACCATTACTTCAGCAGGATGCAAGTAATTGACTAAAAACAGATTTTTGAAGTTCCTTACTAAAGATATTGAAAAAGAGAAAAGTAAATTTCAAAACATCAAGAAAAATGTAAAGCCAAATATGTGCTTGTTTTCCTTAGAAATGTAGAGATAGGATAATCTTTAACCATTGCTCTGTAACTGGAATTCATGAAATATTAAACATAGTAAAACAATGTTTATGCAACTGGAAAGTCAGTCCTAGTCACACTAAGGAGAATAAAACAATAAATAAATGCATTAAGTTCTAGTGGAGAAAACATTAAAATGAACTCAGCATTCCTGACTGCTACTCTCCATTTCATCATCTCCCAGGAAAATGATTCATCCAGATGAAGAGACTAAAGGAGAGGTGACACTGGGATAGTAGGACAGTGACAGCCAAAAATATAAAATTGAAAGCATCTCCTTTCTGGGAATTTCTGGTCCTGGGTCACTGAGAAACACTATGTCTCACCTCAATGTCTTTTCCAATGGATTCTGATTGTTTGGCCAAAATTTTTCTGTATAATTAAA
Source organism: Dasyprocta punctata (assembly GCA_004363535.1). Lineage (NCBI taxonomy): Eukaryota > Metazoa > Chordata > Mammalia > Rodentia > Dasyproctidae > Dasyprocta > Dasyprocta punctata. Next base: position 140,795 of record RJWM01000580.1, read on the forward strand.
GAACTTTCTCCTGGAGAAATTACTTTCTGCCTGGATCTGACAAAAGGTTCTGAGCAAGAGGTTAATCTTGCTCATTGCATTATTCAAGTCTTTCCCGTTGGAAGCAATCTAGAAAAAACTCATGATCAGTAGTTTTGAGTCTGCCAAATATAAACCCAGAGTTAGGAGGCAATGCAAGAAGCACAGCGTTCCTCACAAATAGTCCCCCAAATTCTGCTTCAGTGCTTCCAGTGATTGGAAACTCATTATCTTATAAGTTAGCATCCTCCTTTTTTGGTATGATAATAAGTTTACTCAGAAAAACAAAACTTGGCTTTTTAAATTGCAAAATGCTCATGGTAGGGGGAAGCCATCTGTACAAAAGGGTATAAACAAAAAGTTAGGTTTTTCTTTCCTTACATTCTCTGGTCTAGAGGTATTCATGATTCTTGTTTTGTTGTTGTTATTTCTATTAATTTTTTACTATATAACTATACATTTGCTATATCATTTCAATTTTATACAAATGGAATTAGGTTGCACATACCAGTTCACTTCTAGCACTTTTTTATTGAAGATTGTATCTTTGATACTTTTGAAGGCAGTATTACGCATCTGTTTCACTCTTATCATTTCTTGTGGTACCTACTATTCCACTATATGCATCCATACAGATGTCCTAAAAGTGGTTCTATTTTTATTACCTTTAATTCTTAAATGTTGTTTTCTACTGACTTGACATCTATCTTCTTGTTCCTCTCACATCATTCCACCTCCTATTTCTCCTCAACATGATAGTTTTTCAAATATTGAAGACTATTATCATGTCATCACTCAATTTCATGTCCTTGAATCCACTGCCCTAGCTAGATACCGACATAATGTAACATAATGTAACATTAATGAACATGACATTTCATATAACCAGCTGAATACAGAAAACCATAGGGAAAGAATAGTAAGATTTTGAAAAGTGTACCTAGTATTCCATTTTCACTTACTCCTTCCAATGTCCACTTATTGCTTTTGACCTTGGCAATAGGAAAGAGAGGGAAGTGCTTTCCAGAGAGTGAAAAGTGTCTTACCTGACTCAAGGCTGCAAGTGAAAAAAATTTACATTCGAAAGTCATTTACAATGGATGCTAAAACCCATGAGGTAAGAAAAATCTAGTTCTCTCTCAAGTATCAAAAAGAATCTCAAATTATTGCCATGTCCGTTGAGGTTGAGGCACTGGTTCCTTTGGCCTAGCACATAACCTAGGGGAAAATACAGTCTCATAAAGTGCAGATTTAAAGAGTTTTGAATGCTTATTTTCAAAAAAAAGAAAAAAAGTGAATCCCTCTGCCCCAAATCTCCTAGGACCATTCCTTTGAGAATTCCTCTGGGATGCTACCGGGTAAGGACGATGGAAGCTGGGGGCTGGTCTCAAGGGTTTCATTAGGAACTTGCGGAGCTGATGAAAGAGATACTTTCATTTGTTTACTACTTTGGGGCATTGTTTGGGTTTCACATAGTAAGATTGCACTGAGCTGTAGTCAAGTAAATACATGAATATGAAACTGTCTTACAGCGGGAAACTCTAAATTTAGTTTATCAGCACTAGAGAGCATCTAGCTTCATAAAACTTATTCAGATATATAAAACAGTGTCAAGCAAAGGGCATATAGTAGCCAGGACTTTTCTGACTCATCTTCACCCTATAGTCAGTCTCAGGTTTCACTTATAAACACCTCAGTTTGACTGTCCCTTTGAGAGAAATTCATAACCCTCACTGAAAAGCAGGGAAGACACTGAGAGCCCCTCCTTGTGGTCCATTCTGTGACATTTCCGGAGAGAGAATAGTACTAAAGAGGATCTTCAAGAAATCCAATTTCTGATTTCCCATCAAATGACCTCCACACTCATGGAGAAAGGGAGAGTAAGTATTTCAACTCTACTTTGCAAATAAGGATTGCCATACAGGTCTTCAATTCAGACTAACAATTTCAGTTCTGAAACGACAATGTTTCCCCACTGATTAGAAATATTATGTAACTTTGCCAGAGAAAACACCGAAAAGGAAAAATAAGATCACATAAATGACTTCTAATCCCTAATTTAGAATAGACATCATTAACATTTTGGTGAATAATTTAAATATTTGTACACATTCATGTGTTTCTGTTTTTAAGCACATATATTTAAGTTCATTGGAATGATTGCTATTTATGTAGCTGTTATAGTAGGGGTGTCTCCCTCAAAGTTCAGGTGTTGAAAATTTAATCCCCAAACCCGTATATTGATGGTTTTTCAGATGTGAGGTCTTTGGGAGATAACTGGCATTAGATTTGGTCACGACAGTGGAGACGTCATCATGTTATCAATAACTTTCTCTGAAGAGGCAGGGGAAACTAAACTAGCATGCTTGCTCCGTATCGTCATCTGGTGCCCTCTGCCACCTTATGATGTAGGAAAAACGTTCTCGCCTGATGCTGGTGCCCTACTCTTAGACTTCCCAGCCTCTAGAACCATGAACTAAATAAACCTCTATTCCTTACAAATTATTCAGCCTATGGTATGTTGTTATAGCAACGAAAAATGGATTTAAAACAGTAGCTTCTCTTTTTAATATGAGGTCATGCTATCCAAGTGTTTTATATCATTTGATTTTTTTCTGTTAGCATATTGTGAAGCATTCCTATATCAATAAACATTTTCCACATTATAATTTTAAGTAGCTGCCTTGCCTTCTATTATAGGAATACTCTTTATTATAGTATGGCTTGTTTGAATCAAGATTCAAACAATCACTACACATTACATCGAATTGTCAAGTCTTTAAAGTATCTTTCCGTCTACCCCCAGGGTTTCTCAGCAGTAGCACAGTTGATATTTTAGGACCAATTGTTTTTTGGCATGTGTGAACAGGAGGCAAGTGGTGAGAAGGAGAGGTTACCTTGGCTATCACAGTATCCATGGCCCTAGATGTCAGTAGACGTCAGATGTCAGTAGCATCCTTCTTCCTTTTTCCACCGCATTGGAGAAATTATAAACATCTCTAAATAGTACCAACTATTCCCTAAGCGGGGGAGTGTGCCACCATCCTTCCACTTTTTCTTATTTCATTAAGATGTCAAGAAGCAGAATTGGATTTCTGCATCACTGTTTCTTCCGGGTTTTTTTTCTATAAAATAAAAAAAGTAAAAGAAACCAAATCGGGTCTCGAATTCTAAATGCCACTTATTTGTTGTGTCATTAAACTTGTTCTAGCTCCTATACTTCTTAGAACTTACAAGTTAATTCTATATACTTAATTGAAATTAAACTTATTAAGCTATGTTAAATTAGCAATTTAATTATAACCATGCTATAAATTGTATTATAGTATATTAAACTGTGAAGTATGTTAAATCAATAATAAGGATACATACAGTCCTGTGCTTCCTACCTAGGCTGCATATAGAGTAGTGGTCCCATGCAATTATGTTGCCTAGTAACTCACAGCCACCTTGGTTTGTGTAAGTGCTCTATGATGCTTGTGCAATGACAAAATTGTCTAATGACACATGTCCCAGAATGTATCTCTATCATTAAACAATGCATAAGTACATAAAATTTGTCACATATACCAATTATAAATCTCACAATCAAGTTAGTTTGTCAGACATAACAGATAAAATTGTAGAATACCAGTTACATTTTAATTGAAAAAAACCCTATTTTTTAAGAATATGTAAAATATTGAATGGGTCATACTTATACTGATAATAAAGTATTACTTTTCTGAAATTCAAATTTAAGTAGACTTTCTGTATTTTTTCTGTCAATCCTGAATAAGAAATATACAATTTATAATTGCTAAATATTGAAAAGGCTTATATGTCCATCGTCAGATGAGTAGATAAAGAAAATGTGATACTTATATACAGTGGAGTATGATTATACCACCAAGAAGAATAAACTTGAGGCATTCACAAGGAAATGGATGCATCTTGAGACCATGATGTAAGTGAAATAAATCAGACACCCAAGATGAAACACCATGTGATTTCTCTTATGTGAAAAACCCAAAATATAAACAAAGAGGAAAATAAAGGATAGATAATAGGAATTAGGAGGCTCTTCTTCACGTGGAAAAGGGGAAAAGAGGTAAGACAGAAGAAAGGGAAAGGATTAAAAAAGAAAAGAATGGAATAGAGCTTTATTCAAATAGAAAGGGGATCAAGAGTGGGAAGAAACAGGGAGGAATAAGAAGGGAAACGGACAAACAATTTAAAATGTCCTATGTACATGAATAAATTCCCCTAGATAAATGTAATTATTATGTGCTGTAGACATGTACTCATAAAAAGGTACATGATTTAAAAAGTCAATATATCTGACAGTTAAAGAGGCATATATTGTCTTGTCGTTCGACTTTAAACAAACTAATTTCAAAACAACCCATTGTACCCCCCAACTACAAACAATTATTGTTTTTTTCTAAATAATTATTGTTTGTTAGTTTAAAAACTAAAATTTAAACACTTACAAAAACTGATTAGCTTTTCAAGTGGCATTAGTCTGATCCTTCATTCAAACTGATCTAATCAACTTTTGATCACTTATTTAATCTGTTGATAATTTTTGTGTAAATCGATCTTTTATGAAGGTTTATAAAATATTGCTTTATTAGGGGATTTTCTTCACTTATTCAATTTAATACTTTTGTATAGAAGATTCTTTCATCAAACTGGTCTCTGCTGGAAACTAAGAATGAGTAGAATTGGAACCCAAGCCCGAATCTTCTGAGTCTTGTGTGCATTCAGTCACAAGCCATGGGGGTAAAAACCATACATCTTTTATTTGTTAACAATGCATAACTCTAAAAAGTCCAGCCAATGTATGCTTTATAATCAACAGAGATGTGAGACTGCAAGAATATGCCATGGAGAGGAAGGGGTATACAAGTGATTTCTTAAACAGAGAAAATAAAAGTTCTAAAAACAAATTTTAAATGATGCTGCCCAGAAGAGAAAAGAATGATGCACACTGAAAGCATTTACAATTTCCTTTCATTTTGGTCACGAATTCTGAGAAAAGCATTTCAAAATCACCTTTGCAGCCAAGTACACAGTCGTAGTCATGGATGTGCCATTATTAATTAATTAAACAATCAAATTGCTTAGATTCTTTTATTAAGAACTAGGGTTTTTGTTCATGAAGACACTACACTGTAAAAGACAAACCAAAGGGAGTCTTTTCTCTCCCCCCACGCTGTCTCTCTCTGTCTCTGTCTCCCTCCTACACTCCTATACTTAGATACAGCAATGCTGTATCATTGAGTGACCTCCCCATCCCAATTCCTCTTTGAGACAGGGTATCACTAAACTCCCAGGCTGACCTTGTACTACAGTCCTTTTGCCTCAGCTTCCCAAGTGACTGAGATTACAGGTGTGAGTTTCTGCTGTTTACACAGAAGATTCATCTTTAGCTGAGTGATTGGAGTGAGGAGTATCTAAGGATTGAAATTTGGCAGCACAAGGAATTTCATTTTTCTTTTTATTTGTTGACATTTTATGCTGTATTTTCAGTAATTAAATTTATAAGTAAATACCCTTGTTAGAACAGTTGGAAAAAGACCACAAAGTCATATCTGTCCCATGTTTTACGTGTTCTAAAGCAAACTGGCAGGCAGACCATCAGTCATAAAGAAAGAAATTCTGATACAAAATATCAGCAGCATTAACTGAATGGTATGTCCTGGGGATGGGTTTTCCTAAGCACAGATGCTAAGAAAAAATGGGTAATTCCCACAAAGGAAGAACAATTAGAGATAAAGAACTGCTCAACACTCTGTAGTCTTCTTCAACATTTATACATAATTTTAGAAATACTTGTCTCTAAGGAAGGGAAGGATGATTTATTAGACTGCAACATCTTGATAGAATAATCAATGAGTTAATTGCTCATTTATCACTCTAATAAATATTTATTGAAGAGCTAAACATGCCCTGCAGGGTGCTAAGCACCAGGTAAAGAGCAGTGAATCAACATTTCTAGTCACTGATTTCAATGAGTAGGTGATGAAGAGCCAGACAAGAAAAGATGTGATTTCTGTGTATTGTGATACATACTATGATAAGTTAAGAATGAACTAATAGTATAAAAATAATAAGTAGCCATCTGGCATGCATTTTGGTATACTAATTGCTTATATCAAACAGAAAGTAAAAGCCATGGAGTGAGAGATCTGGTATATTTACCAACAAAATGGATATATTAGCATTCTGAGTTATTCAGAATTTGATTAATGACTCAGACACTGGTGGTTTGTCATTGAGATCTGGGCATGGCAAGGTGGAGACAGATCTCAGATCATAGAAGCTACCCCAAGCTTTTTTTTTTTTTTTTTTTAACTACCAGATTCCTTATGCTGTTTCTGGTTCTTTTCCTACTTGCGAACTGATGTGATTGGCGTAGTTCAACACTCTCTGTCTTGATGGTGTGACACTGTCATCTCCCAGCATTGGTGCTGGAGAGATTACCAGGTGTGTTTATCTGAGATGCAGTGTACATCTGTCAGTCTGTTTTGCAGATGGAATGGTGAGTATCATTCAGTCTGGTGAGTGGAATTGTCAAGAGCGATTCTTTGCACTATTACTTCAGTGTTTGCTTAGCCTACATATCAAAATTAACCACTTGCTCTTTATCTCATGACTCTAATTTAATTCCCTGCTTGTTAATCTCTGATGTGCTTTGTTCACACATCTGTTCACTTCTTCAGTGTCTTTCTTTCCACACTGGACTATACATTCTTAAGAGCACTTGGCCCCCATCTTTGTTTTCAATGTTAAACCTTCAAATAGAGTGGCCACTACTACCACCACGAGAGCCTCATGATTCAGTTTAGTATTCTCCACTGTTTAATTGTTTAGACATATAACTCACAGTAAACCATTCTGTGGAGTTCAGGCTACTCATTCCCTAAAATGAAAGAATTTATATTGCCTGCCTAAGGTCTTTTTCTATTTTAAAAATGTATAGTATCTCCCTCCTTTAGGACTTACAATAAGCACTGGGAAACTTAGAATTGCATCTCCCTTCCTCAAGTCATCTTTAACAAATGTCCCATAGTAACTTCAGTCCTACCAGCCTCCCACTACTCTGCTTTTAATTTTTTTTCTTTCTCTAACTTCTGCTTTCGAATCTATCACTACCTCCTGCTGCTCTTCTTTTCACCTCTGCCAGCTCTGAAATAGAGGCACAGAAGGGAAAGTTGCTCTCTATCCTGAACTGTCAATGTGGCAGGCCAGACAGGAGAATAAGGGTTCAACTACCAGACAGCAGGAGTCAGAGCCCTTTGGGACCCACCACAGGACCATATCCAAGTACATAACTATTATCCTCTTGAACTCTTATGCTCCTAATTGCCAGACAACAGTCAGTTGTTAGACTTGCAGAAGACCTTACAGCACGCATAGCCCAACCTTTCCATTCTGTAGACATAACCTCTTTGAAAGATGTCTCACCTTATAAGATGTAAGCATGAAATCATTAACATTTTCAGTAACTACTATCATGACCCCATTCTTCTTGGGCAACAGGCTTCCTTAAGGACATCTTGGACCAACTCTAGAACTTGTTAATCACTTTGTGTTGCTAAAATAGTCTTATCACAGTTAACAAACACAATTCTGTTCATTTCAAAATTCAGTTTTCTATACTACTGAAAATTCTGTCGAGCCTTCAGCATTCCCTCTCCCCTACCACCAGCCATTTAGCATAAGACAAGTTTATGTCTCTAGTGATTTGATGTATGTTGGGAGATGAAGAGTGGTGACCACATCATCCACATTCCTTTCTCTTCCCATCACCATCCTTTTCTTATTTGGGCAAAGAGCAGAAATAATGAAGAATAAAACAACTATCCATAGTGATTAACTATCAGTCCTTTGGTTCACTGTAACTTCTGTTCTTGTATTCAAATACAACCTTGTAAGTAAAGGCAAGTTCATGATGGTGTCCTCTTTGTGTTACTTTGTCATTATTTCTCCCACATCATTGATTGTTCCTTCACATTTGCAATTATTCAAAGGTAGCTGTATTGTAAGTTTTCCATAGGGACCTAAGTCCTACACATCTGCAAAGCTATAAGAATGACTTATCCATCCAAGGCTCAATCAATTTCTACTTTTATCAACCTTCATTGCAAGCCACTCTAAAATCTCTTGTTGTCAGAGTTCTCACCACCCAGAGTGTCTTTTTTGGCTTTTTTCTTGCTTGTGTGGTAGCAGGGATTAAACCCAGGAGTACTGTATTGCTGGGCTACATTTTCAGCCCATTTTATTTTGAGACAGGTCTCGCCACTTTACCCAGCTGGACTCAAACCCATGATTCTCCTACCCCAACCTCCCTCAGTCCTAGGCTTATAGGCATGCTCCTCCATGCCTGGCTAAGAGTGGCCTTTTTGAGGGAAATAAACTAGACAATTTAAGCCATTATCACTTTTTGTTATTTACACTTCACCTATGGGACACTTGAGCAAGTAACACCAGAAATGTTAACAATACAGGCTAACTCCTTGCCCCTCTGTTTCAAGCCGATTACCTCCTGCCTGCTTCTGTTGCAAGCTCCAGCTGCATTAGATGCTCCATCAGTATAACAACTCATGAATCTCAAAGAAAAAAATAGACACAAGTTCTCAGCTTATTAAAGAGGGAATGAATGGTTCAGTTATCTTAAATGTTATGGCAATAGAATTAAGGACCATATGGAACAGAATATCTTTTTTCCTTATGTTTCAGACCCTGGCCAGTCAGACCTCTGAGGTTTAAACCTGGCCTTTGGCACTTACTAGCTATATAATCATAACGTCTGTGTCTCATGAAGATCAATGGTGCTAATAGTACCTAATTCATAAGATTCCTATAAGTATTAACTAGGATAAAATAACAATGTCTGATATGCAGTTAGGGTTCACTAAGTGTGGACAACTATTATTGTTTCTACACTGTGTTTATGATTTTTATTAGTACCCTTCATTTTTTCCATTATTATCTCTTCCAATGGGAATTAAGATTTTATAGTCAATATATTTAGAAGCAGTTTCTTTTCTGTGTATCTTTGTATCTAACATGGCACTCAATATGTCATTATGCACATAGCAACTGCTTAACACATCGAGAAATATACTCACTAGAGTTTCTTAGATCCAGTATCTATTTGTGAAATGCAAATGATTCCATATATTATTGGCAGACCAAGGAATAATGTCAAAATTTAATACAAATTTCCTTTATCTTTTTAACTGTTTAGTGTGTTTAGAAGAGTTAATGTTCTTGCATGTTATGCCATAATCACGTTTCTCCTTAAACTTATTTTTAGTGTAAGTGTTTGCAGAATGCAAGAACTTTAGAAAAACCAAGTGACTGTAACATATTAGGCAGAAACACTGAATTGAACTGAATTGAATTGAATTGAATTGAATTGAATTGAATTGAATTGAATTGAATAAATGAAAACCATTCTTCATAGTTTCTTATACAAAGGCTTAAAAGCTACTCAAGTATCTAATTTTTTTCTTAACCACATTTTCTCTCTGGATTATTCCTGTTAAAAAAATAATACCTAACATCTCCATAAAATAAAAACCCTACCATAACTCTATATATTTCTAACCGCCACACTGTGTTGGTTACCTTTCTCTTATTATTGAGGCAAAATATCTGATGCCAAAAATTAAGGAAGGAAAGGATTATTTAGTTTACAGTTTGTGGAGGTTTCAGTATATACTCCAGAGGCTTTAAGGCAGGGTGGCACATGGCATAGAGCAACAGTTCATGGTGGCACAAAACAGCAAAAAGAGCAAAAAGGGAGGAGCATGAGAGAAGACTTTTTTTGTCCCTTATATTGTATGTAAGCTACCCACTCTAGGGTGGGTGTAGCACTCACACCCATAATCTCAGCATTGAACCATAAATCTAATCAATCACAAACTCTAAAAGCCTACCCCCATGACTGCATGAGGCTTTGGGGGGCATCCAGATACAAACCATAACATTCTGCCCCTGATCGCCCAAAGACTCATGGTCATCCTTTGTGCAAAAGGCATTTAGTTCATCTCTAAGAGTTGCCAAAATCCTAAAAGTTTCAGCATTGCTGAAAGGCCCAAGTCCAAAGCCTCCTCAGACATGTAAGGCAAACTCTCAGCTGCAAGCCCTTGTACAAATGAAAAGAAAGTGAAACACTTCCAGCATACAATGGCACAAGATAAACATTACCATTCAAGAAGGTACAAACCAGGGGATACAAAACATTGGGGCAAAAGCAAGTTCAAAATCCAGCAGGGTAAACATCAAGTCCTGTGGTTTCATGTGGTATATCTGAAGCAATCTGTGGTAAGTTGTGAGCCCAAAAAGGCTTGCATGACTCCACCCCAACAGCAGGTCCAATGGTTGTAGCTCCCAGGGTTTCTCTCCTGGGCCTGCTTTGCTCCCTCCTTGCAGGTTTCAGATGATCCATGTTTCTGGATTATCCACATTTCTGGGGCCTTCACTGCACCTTTGGCTTCACACTCCCAACTTCATACATTGCCCTCTCAGGGGCACATTGTCTGGGCTCCTAGGCCTTCTTCTGAAATCTGGGAGGAAGCCTTTTTAACCTCAGGACTCTTACATTTTGCATGAACCTGAAACCAGCACCACATGTATGCTGCCAACTGGAGCAGTAGCCAGGCTTTCCTGTCTCTTAGTTGTATGGGTCAAGTACCTAGATAACTGAGACTCTGAATCTGATTCTGAGGAATAAATTCTCTAAGGTGCCATCATTTGGAACCTGGTGTGGTCACCCCAATTTTGGAACATAGTGTGACTGCTACCGTTCCAGAACACAGTGCTCTGCAGCTTTCTCCTCAAAGCAAAGTCTTTCACTTTTCAGTTTTGAGACTGCAAAGGGTGGAGACTTGATATTTCTTGTGATGTCCCCAGTCCATCTTTATATTCTTCTACTTCTTCTCAGAAATCCAGATCTCAGCTGTATCTTTGAAGTCCACAGCATTAATGGAGCTTTCTTGTTTGCCAAACTCACAATGTTTCAAATCATTCTGCTGGAGTCTTTGCTCTTGATTTGCAATATAAATCTGGCTAAAATCCCCAACAATAGCCATGCCACAGTCTCAACATTCAACTGCCTTGAAATTTCTTCCATCAGATTAATCAGTCTTCCACCCTTAATCTTAGTCTCAGGCAAAATCTTTGGACATGAGCAAAATGCAGACAAACTATTTGTCAAGCCATAGCATACATAATCTAGAGTTCTACAGCTGATGCAATCCTTTAGCAGAAACCTCCTGAGTTTGGACTTCACCAGTTTTCTGGTTTTCTGAGCTAGAATCTCCTGTGCAGAATGACCTAAGATTTTCCAGCTCTACTCTTTCAGGAAACATCTGCAAACCTTTCCAAACTCTTCCTACAAGCCATTCCCAATGACTCTTGAACCACATGGTCAGGTATAGTTGCAACAACTACCCCACTTCTCTAGTACCAAATTCTGTGTTGGTTACATTTCTTTCATTGCTGTGACAAAATACCTGATGCCCAAAATTAAAGAAGGAAAGATTTATATAGTTCACAGTTTTTGGAGGTTTCTGTCCACACTTGACTGGCTCCAAGGCAGAGTGGCATGTGGCAGACAGCAATAGTTCCCGGCAGCAGAAAACACCAAAGGCAACAAGAACAAAAAGCAAAGAGCACAAGAGAAGACTGTTTCTGTCCTTTATATTGTATGTAGGTTACTCCCCCTAGAGTGGGTGTAGTACTCACACACATAACCCCAGCACTGGACCATGAATCAATCACAAACTCTAAGAGCCTTCCCCCATAACTGTATGAGGTTTTGGGGGGACATCCAGACACAAACCATAACACACCATAGCAAAACTTCTTAAAAACTTATCTACATTTATTTTCTCAACTTATCACTTTCTATTTACTTTTTAGTCTACTTCAGCCTGGCATATACAGATACCACTCCACGGAAACTACTATCATTAAAGTCCCAAAGATTTCCAAATTGCTAGATCCAAAGTATAATTTCATTCTTTCATCTTTCTTCACCTCTTAACAATATAATAAACCATTTCCTCTAGAAGTATGTTTTCTTCCCAGCTTTAGTGATACAATCAGTTTCTTGAGAGTCCTTAGGGACACAATCAGCTTCCTGAGAGTGGTTCCTATCTTACCATCTGTTTTCACTATTCTTGTTTCTGTCTTTTCTCATTCTTCCATGTTCAAAATTTTCGAACTCTGTAGAGTTTTATCCTAGTTTTTGCTCTTTCCGTTAGCTACATTTTCTCTCTCTTTAGCTGACCTCATCTTATTCAGTGACTTTAAACATATGCCAATGATTTTCAAATTTATATCTCTAGTCAAGATATTTCTTCTGGTCTCCAAATTTGTACAACTGCCTATTTAGGATAAGCATTTAGATAAAGACATATCACACTAAAACTTCTCCAATGTGGGACACTTGATTTTCCTCCTTAAATCTGATCCATCTCCTAAAAATAGTACTTCCCCAGTGTTTACCATGTAATACATGGTCTCATATTTCATCTGGGCAGAAAATTAGGAACCATATTTTATGCTTTCTTTACCTTCCAATTCATCAATAAATCTTGCTAATATCATCTCCAATATATACACTGAACTCATCAAGTTTTCATAATCTGTACTCTGACCTCCCTTAGCCAATCTATCATCATATTTTAATGTCAATGAAATCATATTTTATCCATCTCCTAGCATTCATGCAAAAAATCTATATTTTACATGATTTTGTGTCTATATATATATACATATATGCATGTGTTTGTATACACATGTAATACTCATGCACATGAAAAACCTTCCAATTGTTTTAAGCAAGGAAAGTTATATTTGTGTGGATATATATATGTCTGTATCTATATATGTGTATATGTGTGTTCTCTTGCTTAAAACAATTTGATAAATTTTCATTACCTTTCTAATAAAGTCCTCGCACTTGACCGTGTTGTACCAGGTCCTCGTGATCTGGCCTCCACATACTTTCAATCTCATTTTGTGCCCTTGTCTCCCTTGTTCCCTGTACATCAGTCCTACAGTTTTGCTCTTCACTCCTGAGAATGCTCCAAAGTCTTTCTTGTTATGAGGACTTTCAACTCTCTACTGCTTGAATTCTTTTTGCAGCTTTTGGCATGGACCATTCTAACTCAGGTTTTAAAATTTTCTTTAGATGTCATTCCATTGAAAGGTCACCTGTCTAAAATAGATTACCTTTGTACTTCTGCATAGGAATATTATTTACTTTTTACAAAAGTCTGTTACCAGTCTTTGCTATTTTATTTGTCTGCTTAATTACTGTGTACCGTCTCCAACAGAAATCTTAACTTACTCTATAAAGGATAATATTTTGTCTACTATTTTTTGCATCACAGGCAAATAAAATAAAATAAAAGAATATTTGACACCTAAATACCTATGAAATAAAGAAATGAGTATGTAATTAATAATATTCTTGTGCAGAAACTAAATTTTGTGTTGGGTTTAATGGAGGAAAGTTAAAGTTAAGAATCAGGTTTACATCTCTATTTAAGCCATATATTTTATCATAGTAATTCAAGCTTAGAATTGCCTGTTGGGAAAATATATTATAAAAAAATTTTACTAATGAACTTCAAGATTCAATTTGTTCATTTTGGGAAGAGTATATAATTAATCATAACCTTACCAACAAGCTATGCTTAAGTGATAAGTTTAATGAGGTACCCTTGATAATATTGTACAGTTCTTTTTTTCTCTTAAAATAGGATTAGCATTATGACATTATTGAACTACATAGTAAATTAGTATAAATTAAGTTTAGGAATTTAATATCTAAAATATTATTTCATATTTAGTGTTATACATTCATTCTAATTAATTATTGCTCCTTGAGTCATATAAAGAGAGTTTTCTTCATATATATTTCTGCAGCACACTATTAAGTACAATAATGAAGGTTGATTTGTGGTTGACAGCCTATCATATGGTAGTTTTTGTGCTGGTTCACTCTTCTTTCCATTTTTGTCTATTGAAACAACCTGAAACTCATATTCACCAGTGTAACAAGACAATTTGACAGTCAATGGATACAGTTATGAATTATAAAGAAAAAACTACAAATGTGGGCACTGAAACCAAGTGGCAATGTTGATTATGAAATGGTCATCTGAATAATCCATAAAATTTATACTGATTAATTTTTATTACTAATAAAAAGGTTTTTATTTTCCCATGAAAAAATTTACAAATCCCTGAGTATAAGAAACAGTGGTCTACAGGAATGACCACGAAAATGTCCTGAATTTTCTGGCAATGTATCTATTTCTAATATCCAGTCCAAAGTTCAAATCAGATGTCAGACTATCAATTTTAATTTTTTTACAACCTCATTATTTATTTGAACCTCTAGTAAATGATGTTTTACCTGTTTTGGAGGAGAAAAGGAGAATTTATGATGGAATATCCCTGGGACTATGTTCAGGATCATGCTTTATCTCCTTCTGTTCTTTTTCTCTTCTTCAAAATCTATACAAGAGTTCTCCAATATTGCCACACTCCATTTGCTACTGCACATTTTATAGCACTCTCTTTCCTAAACTGATAGATTGTGAATGGACCTAGCACAGATAGTTACGTTAAGGTAAATGAAAGTTGGGCTTTGGGTTCCTTCCCTCATATGGGTCCCTCTGAGTCACTCAATAAAGCCTATGGCTTTGCAAAGTTTATAAAACTAAGATATTTGCATTAGTCAGCTCTCTGTCACTGTAACAAAATATCTGAGATAGTCATGCTTAAAAAGAAGGCTTTATTTTGGCTCAAGTTCTTAGAGGTTTTAGTATATATTAGGTTAGTCTTCTTGCCTTTGGGCCTGTGGCCAGCAGTGTGTCATGGTAGGAGTGTACATGTTGGAGGAAGTTGCTTAACTCCGAGTGACATTGTCTAGGAAGCAAAGAGTGAGAAAGAATAAAGAGATGGAATCTTAATGGCCCCCTCAAGGTCATGTCCCCAGTGTTCTAAGGCCTCCCACTTGGCCCCATATCTTAATAGCCCTAGAACCTCTAGAAAGCACCATGGGCTAGGAACTAAGCTCTTGCCCTTGTTGCAGCACACTCAGGGAATACTTTATCCGAATCACACCAACATTTTAGCCATGCAGACAAGGCCACTGTCTTGTCTCATTCACACTTTACTCCATCACATTTCTTTCCCCAGTGGAAGCAAGAAAACTGCTTCTGGCAGTTTTTAAGATTCAGTTGAGAACTATTGTTGAAGATCAGTTTAGTCCTGGCTTAGTGGAACAGAAGTATGTGGTTTGCAGTCACTGTCAGGTATAATAATACACTGTAAGCTGTCCAAAACTCTTGCATTAAAGAGCTAGTTCTCCTGGTTTCATGATACAAAGTGGATGGCAAAATGTCATGCTCTGGCATGAATGTATCCTCTGTTCTGGGCACTGGAAGTTGGTGGGAAGCGAAACAAAACCAAGGTCAAAATAATTGGAGTCGGAAGCCAATCTTATACAAAAAAAAATATTTCCCAGCATCAGGTGTGTGTAAAATTGTTAGCAGAGGTTATACATTTTTTCCAAGTCTAATGAAAAGAGAAATTGCCTCCTATCAGAAACCTACTCAATAGTGCAGAATATAAAATTACAAATACATCACAGTGTTTTTGCCTTTTGTGATGGGAATCAAGCAGTGTAGAATATATCAGCATGCCTGTGTTTGTGAGGCACAAGCCTGTAGAAGGACTGCAAGGGGAATATTGCATGAGAAATTTCATTTTCTATGCACTCCAGCTATCAATAATAGAAAATAAATGTTGATCAATGATGTTGGAGGAATGAATTACATTTCTAGTTTCTTTACAAAAATTGTATGTATAAAAAGTGTTGCTATCTGATAAAAAGGAGATCAAATAGTATGTATCAAAAATATGTAGAAGAAAAGTACATTAGTGTAATATGTAGGTGAAAAATTGATTATTTTTTCTAGATCTTGTAATGCTCATGTAGTTTGTCAGCTTTCAACCTTTTTAATTTGTGTTGATTTATTTTCTTATTCTAAATAAGCAGTCCATTCTGGTACCTAAAATTTTATTCAAATTTTCCATTTAAATGTTTAAGAAGGACTCCCTAAATTGTTTAAATTTTGGGTCCCTGAAACTAGACCATTTCCCTGTGTTATTGACACTGAAATATATACTTTTAAATCAGTACAATTCCCAGTTTTCATATAAAGAAGCAATAAAATGAGAAAAAATATAATAAAAAATGTCCATGATAAGTAAGTACTACACAGATAAATCTAGCATGAACAATGTAGCTGTTGGTGATCTGATTTTCTGAAACAGTGAGGAATTCAAGGATGCTGTGCTAAGCAAAGAATGATCTTCCCTCAATATACCTGAAGGTTTGTTTCTGGTAAAGCCTGGTATGTGTGAAAAAGTGCTTTTGTACTTATTTGTCAAAGTCAGGTTCAAGCCTAAACTATATGAAATATCTAACTGAATGCAGAAAAAGGTGCAGAAGCAGAACAATTTTTAGTATGCCAAGATCCCCTGGTTATTACAGGGCATTTGGTTACTTAATGTTCTTAAAAAACATCAGTGTATCGGTCACTGAGACAAGCACAGCCTTCCCCAATACGCAAGCATGCGCACACACACACACACACACACACACACACTTCTAAAGGCCTCCTACGAGAGATAACACTTTCAGGGAGTACGATGATCATGATGGAAAAGACTCAGAACAACTCCCAGCCTCCCTCCATTTCCCCAGCTTCCACTCATACCCACTTTCAGCCCCTGGAAGCGCAGTAGTCACAGTACTGTTTAGCTGGGGTCCTGAAAGATTAGGGCTTCGCGAGTTACCTATTAAAATGCAAATGCTCCAGGCTGGGCTAAGACCTCTTGTCCTTATCTGCTAACAGCCTAAAGGGATTCCTTTAAGAAAAAGCTGTTTCCATTTTTTAACTGTGTAATTCTGTCAGGAGCATAAAATAAACCTGACCTACACTACATTTGCCTGGAGGGCTGACTCTGCAAAACCAAAATTTCTCTGTCTATGACCACACCTAGAAATGATCTTCCAGCTCCCTACCCCCATCTCTGCAGGCCTATGTTATGTGTGAGGGAGTAAATCTTACTGGCAGAAAGATAGGGAAGGAGCGTTTTTGTTTGTTTGTTTGTTTGTTGCTACTTATAAGAGTCTAAGCAATGGCTTCTTACAGAATAATAAACACACCAGTAAGAGCTAATGTATTCGGCATGTCCTGTCTGCCGTGCTCTGTTCTAAGCACACTGTGTTAACTCATTTAATACTCACTTATTACTTAAGTGCCACCCTTAAGGGAGGTACTCATACTACCTCTATCTTATAGGTGAGGAGTCTGAGGCAAGGATGGATTTGGTAGTGTGCAAGAGACAAGTAGTCAGCCTGGAGTGGTGATGCACCCATGTAATCCCAGCACTCTGGAAGCTGAGGCAGGTGGATCACTGCAAGTTCAAGGCCAGCCTGGGCTACATAGTGAACTCAAGAACAGTATGACCCATGCCATGAGATTTTGTTTCAAAAAAAAAAAAGAAAAGAAAAAAAAAAAGAAAAGAAAAAAACACAGAAAAAATTAAAGACATAAGTAGCCAATAAGTGGTATCAGCTAAGGCTCAAACTGAAGATCCTGTTCACACCCTGGACTCTTAATTAATCCTGAGCTTAATTTCTTTGAAACCTGCATGGTTAATCATTAGTATTTTCTTTTATTTCTTAAAATTTAAGATAATATTCTGACACTGAAAAATTTTTCTTCCTCCACTATGTCCCTTGAGACTCTTCCTCAGCAGACTTATAATACATTTTCCGTATTCTAAGGGAAAAATCAGCTCCTTAAATGTTTGTATCTGTTGAAGGACATGAAAGCAAACCTGATTCCCTTTGAGTCTCTTGGCTGGAACACAGATGAGGCAAAATCACAGTCGGTTTGCTTGAGTGCATCTGTGGCTCAGACTCCCCCTTTAACTACAAGATGCCACACAGAAGTTGCATCCGCACGGTGTGAGTGACTGACTGCCCATCCTGAAGACAGAGAGCTTGACGTCACAGATGCCCACACCTACACACCATAAGACAGATTATGGTATAGAAGAGATTGCCCTAAGTCAATGGCCATCTCTGAGAAATTTTAGGGAACATGTAGACAGATTTTCTGTTATGTGATAATTTAGGTGAGACTTAGGAATTCTAATACCAGTAAGGGAATCTTTTTCCACTTCATTGAGTTTTGATATCCAATCAAAAAGTGGCTATGTACCTGAAACTTTAACCTCTTAGTTTCCATTGACAACCTTCAATTCATTTATCTGGTAGGACCTACTTATAAACAGTCTGCAGTAAGTGAGCACTAGCTGTATAAATCTGCAATTTTCAAGTAGTATGGTAACTCTGAATTTTTAATGAAAGCATTGTTATTAAAGTCAATTGCTGGTAATATAACTCGTAGGTAGCCTCCATTAAAATATTACCTGCAAAATGCTCTACCTTCCATATTAGACATACATTAATCTAAAAAAAAAAGTGGAAGAGAAAACATCATCTTTGGGGTTATTTCTTGAAGTTTCATTTTTCTTTTCCTGGGGGGAATATCTCTACTTGTACTGAAAGCTACAGTTTGTATAATCCTTGTCTTCATCTCTTTCTCAGTGGCATTTACTTTGGGAGTCCTGGGAGCTTCCATTTATTTCTCTTATATATATTTTGGACGCAAAGTAGGTAACCATTTGGGTCAAGGCAAGAAATAAAAAGTATAAAGCCATTGACTTTAATGTGAAAATTCACCCAATAGTCAGCACCTATTACTGAGTGTGCTTCCTCAAGCCAGCACCCATTCAAGGTGGCAAAAAGAAGAAAACAGCCAGTTCCCTCCAGGACCTAATAATCTGTAAGACAAAGACAAGGATTTTTGTTTCCCATCTTCCATTTATAAATGTTTATGAAATACACAATAAATGTGCCGCCAGTGCCAAAAACATTGTGTGCCTATAGATTGAGAAGTCATCCCCTGAATTGAGGAAAGGAAACTGTGGAACACAAAACTGAACTAACTAGATCAATGATTTCTTATGTGCAAGTTATGAATTCCTGGGAATCCAAGGAATTTTTGCATGAGTACTGTGACTCTACATTCACTTCAATCATAATACATAGACTGACTGAAGATCTATTTATCTATTGTTATGACTTAATTATGAAGCATCTCCCAAAGAATCATGTGTTGAGGGCTTTATCCCTAGTGCAGCAAGGTTTGGGGTGAGGGCAGAGAGATAACTAGTACTCATGAAGTTCTCACTTGATCAATGACATTTACTGATAAGTTCATAGGTAAATGAGTTTATTTGGAAGTAAGGCTCATTTGGAGGAAGTAGGTCACTGAAGGTGCATCTTTGAAAGTTAAATCTTTTTCTGGTGCCTTCCTTTGTTTCTCTAGCTCTCTTTATCTCTCTCTCTCTCTCTGATTTTTTGCTCCCCTGAAATTAGCAGCTTTCCTCCTCCATGCTATTTCCATCTTGGAGCCAACTGACAGTGAATTGAAACCTCTGAAACTGAGCCTAATTAAACACTTTCCCCTTTAAATTATGTTTGTCAGGTACTCCCGGCAATAGAAAACTGACTAACACAGTTGTCTGACTACCTATCTTTCTAACTGTCCAAGAATGCAAACTCTTCAGTCAAATGGTTTGGGTCCAAAACCAAAGATTTCACTTAGCAATGAAAACTCCTTCAACAAGCACTTAGGGTCTTTATGACTCAGTTTCCTCATTCTTAACCATATAGAATTGGCAGGAAGAACAAAATAGATGACATGTTGCAAACTTTCATAAAGCTAATATTTATACCTTTAGCAGACAGGCATTTTTTTACTTTAATCATTTTATATCTAATATTATATGGACCTTGGTTTCATAGAATTTAAAATAGACAGAAGCCAGCAGATTGGCCCTTCTGCTTCCTACTTTTGGAGAAGAATATAAAGACCAAGAAACAGAGCTCTAGTACTTCCTCCACCAGTCATTTCTGAAAATTAAAGTTTTTGTCAAAAGCTTCTCCTTCAGAATCCAGCTACAGGGACAACTCAAATTCCACAGGCCCTGTTGTTTATGCTTGGCTGCTTGAGTTTCATTTCTGTACCACTGCTACAAAATGTAATATAGATTAAAGCTTTTGCAAACCAATATCAAGTCAAAATTTGGGCAGGGGAATTCTGCTGTGTACTGAGTGCATGGGTGCTCAGATTCAAAAGGTTATTGTAAGAAGTGATATCAAAACATACCGGTTTCATCATGTTCTTGACATGGACAGGTTAGGTAGAAGAAATGAGCAGCCCTCTCCACCTAGATAGTGGATATAAATTTTGGAGGACATCACGTCAATATATAAAATTTTTAAATGTATGGAAATAAACTGGTGCATCAACCGGTTCTGCCAGGGTAGGGTAGAACTCTTGTCTAGTTTTAGTGTTTATGTGTTTCTTCTGAATTCTTGGTTTGTTTCTTCCAGTACCTGTACTTACCTACTTTGGGGATTAGAGTATGGTTTGTTCCATCATATGTTTATGCTGTTGATTGACCTTGTTTCTTATTTCTATTTTACATTTTTACTGGAACACTGTGTTCCAGTGTTTCCTGATCCTACTCTCTTCTTTGCAACTACAGAAAAGACTAATAAGATTAGTTAGATAAATTGTACTAGCATAAAGTACTTGTTATTGAACAAAATATCCTATGTAGATTTCTGGTTGTCTCAACCCAGGCAACAGCCATATTTCTTCTAAGAGTATTTAATAAATAACAGCAATGAAGGAATAAGATATATTTACTAAACATGTTTTATATGTCAGATATTATGTGATACATTTTAGATGTTTATTATCTTATTAATCTCATGATAAAGCTATGATCTGGATACAATTATTGTCCCAATTGTACAAGTAAACCTCAAACACATAAACATTAAGAGTATTTGAATTCAAGTCTCTAAACTCACTACACACACACACACGGATGAATGCACCCACACCAAACCAAAGCAAAATATACTCTTTACACTTTTCAAAATATCTTTCTACTGTGTTTAAAATCTGTCACTAAAACATTGTATGTCATGCACAGAAATTAGTCACTAATAATTCTTATCTAAAAGTTTCTACTTACAAGTTTTTTTAGCCCTGTATTCTCTCATCCCATAGAAAATTATAAGTTTTAGACAGTGTTTTATGGGGAGTGGCTTTGAGTTTAATTGGATAGACCTAATTTAATTCAATTCAACAGCCTCTGAGGAAGAACATGGCATGAGGTCGTAGTGAGTACCTCAGTTGCTTCAGCTATGAAAGGGGTTCCTTCCTACTCCAGAATTTTGGCAAATATCAAATTAATACTGTATGTTGAAAAAAACTTAGTAAATGGCAACCTGTTATAGGTATTTAAGACATTACTATCTCTAGTGTCATCAACAACACTGACCTGGTGCTAAAAAGATAAAGAATGAGTCAGAGGGGTCTTAGAGAGGGAAAGAAAAGAAGTGTATGTAAGAAGAAATGGTGTTTGTGATGGATGATTATAAAATTAAAAATTGATCAAATCTGGGAAATAAAATAAAATAGGTTAAAACACCTAGATCCTTGTTCAAAGGATGGTTAATATCTGCTTTCCTGTGTCATGAATCAGATCAGAACCCAACAGAGGAGGAGTCTCTAAAAATCTCTCCCATTTGGACAGTGAGGTACAAGATCACCCATGAATCAGGTAAAATTATGTTGATTTGTAGATGAGTACAACAGCAGGAAATTAAGTAACAAGATGATTGGTAGCTCAGACGAACCTCAAAAGAATTTCTGCAATCACTGGCCTTGTGCTGGAACACTCACTAACAGTATATCATAATGACTGAGAGTTCAACTCTGGTTTTGGATTTTACATCTTTGAACCCCATGGTAACCACTTACTGGGCAGTATCCTAAGCTTTCCTGAGATCCACTTTTCCTATCTACAAAGTGTAGACAGTGATAGCACCTAAGTCACAGGAGTATGGCAAAAAGTAAATAAAATATGAGATATTTAGCAAAGTGACTGGCATATATTAAGATACTTAGTGATTAACTGTTACTTTGCTCTCCTCTGTATCTCAGTTTCCTAAATTGCAAATTGAATAATTGTGCAGGGATTGACAGACTAAGGGAACCCTTGGTCTGTGCTTACACTTATGCCTATTCTCCCACCCCCATTTTTTAGGTGTGCGTGTGGAGGTATGGTGGAGAGTAGAATAAAGGGATAAAGATAAAATTTCTCTGAGTATTATCTCTGGAGAAAGAAGCAAGCCCAGGCATAACTGGGTTAACCAGATATGACACATACAACATTTCCTTCTCCTTTTTGGTTTCAAGCTTATTATCGAGGCTATAGATCCTGCCCATTTGGCACCTGGACACAAAGAGGAGATGGCTACTACCATGGATGGGTCTGCCTTGCTCTGGATAGCTCTGCTGCTCTTTTGTAAGTAGAGGGTTTGTTCCTCCTCCTCGAGGGGCCACAAGGAATCTGGGGGGCAGCAGGCATAGGAACTTAGGCAGTTTTAGTGATGACTCTTTTTAGAACATATTGAAATGGTGGGATATTTCCTAGGGACTCTGTGTTAGAAACAACTGGAAAGCAGAGGAAACCAGATTGAGCAACAGCTAAGGGGAAAGCAGACCGAGAGCGTGATTCTTTGCAATCACCTTGGCACCTGCTAGAGTGCAAGATTTCTAACAAGGATGGGAGGGTAGAGGAAAAAGAGAATCTCATTGTCCAGCTGGGTCAGATTCCTGAGAAGGTGTTTGGCCCTGAAAGTTCAGTGGACGTGGATCTCAATGCCAAACCCAGATCCCAATCCTCTTGAGTCGTAGGGGCTGGGAGATAAATGCTAACTTACTGTCTCTGGGTTTTTGCAGCTCCAGATGGGATGCTGATGGGTGAGTCCTGTCTCCTTGTCCCCTCAGTATTTCTGAGTGTCTGGGCATTCCTCTCCCCTCACAGTTTGCCTGCATTCCGTCACTTCCATTTTCTGATAAGAATGAATCTGCCCCTCCCTGGTCAGCCCACTTTCCATCTCAACCTTCTCCCCTGTTCAAAAGCTTCTCATATGCCATTTCCTATTCTCGTCTCCCCCTCTGTTTAAGCCAAAAGACATCTACTGCCCATCTATATGTCTCAGCCTCTCTTCCAGGGTTTTTGATTGCTTCCATTCAATTTGCATTATTTTATAATTGAGCATGCTCAGACTAAGTCACTTGCTGGCGTTTACACATCTAAGAACAAAAAATATGGATTCCAGCACAAGTCTTTTGTGCATAAATCCAGTTCTCCTTCAACTATAGCACTCTTATGTTGTCACCATCTAGCCACTTTCTTGGCCTTTGTTCAAATCTGCACCACATCCCTTTGCTCCTGGATGCTGTTAGAGTGTTTCACTTCCTTGCAAAATGGACATATAGTTTTCACTTCACATTCACTTACAATTAAATAGTCACAAAATTTAGATCTTGGAAAGACCACGTATATTTCATCAAGCCCAATCAATACATTTTTATTAGTACATGTTTGCAATGTATAATGGTTATAATTGTTGTTTGAAGTTGGTATATGAACATAATATATCTTAATTCTTGCATTTTAATTTTTTTCTCTCTTTTCGCCCCCTACCTTCCTCCTTCCATGCTTGTTTCAACTAGGTCTCCCTTCCTATTTGCAATGCTCTATTTTCATCATTTTCTCAACTTCTTTCCCTCTGCTGTATTTTTTCTACTTTCCCCTCCCTTCATTTGAGAAAGCTCTCCATATTTCCTATTTACCTATGTTCTATTTTGTTTCCTCCTTCCCCCCCAAATATATGAAATATTTAAGCTTGTGTGTCTAACTTGTTTTACTTAATATTAGTCTCAAGTTGCATCCATTTACCCACAAATGCTTCAAGTTTATCTTTCTTTATGGTGGAGTAGTGCTTCATTGTTTCTAAGTACATTTTCTTTTTGATTCATCTGTTCATGCTAGCACAATACATTTATCCATCTAATTTTCCTGCATTCATTCACTTGATAAGTATTTAATGAACACTTACTGTGTACCAGCCCTTGAGCTGAGCAGTGGTTGAGTGTGACAGTTGGAGTCTGAGAAGTGCCATTCTCATTTATAGATTCTGAAATTGAAATTAATAAGAGAATTAGAATGAGTGATCTCAATTCACATAATAAATGACTCTGTTCTTAAGTCTCCTGCATTCGTGTCCTGTCCTCCCACATTGGGAGGTTTCTAGGGTCACAGCCCTGTTTCCCCAGCCTATAATGCTTCCCTTAGGAATTAGGTTGGAATACAAGCAGTACAAGGGTAGACAAGTCGATATTGACTCTTGACATATTTGTGGTTTTTGATGACTTTTCCCTTCTATTTCTCTTTCTGTAATTTTATCTTCTTGAAGCCCCTCGGAAATCTATGATCACCTTGAGCTCCCCATGGTATAGAATATTTGAAGGAGAGAATTTGACTCTTACATGTAAAACCAACAATTTCACTGAAGACAGCCCCACTAACTGGTTTCACAGTGGCACCAGCTTTTCAACAAACACTTCAAATTATAAAATTGTGAATGCCAACTTTCAGCACAGTGGGAATTACCGATGTTGGAACCAAAATTTGTACAGGAGTAATCCTGTTTACCTGGAAGTGCTGAAGGGTAAGTTCTAGGGATATGGAAACGAATGTCTCTCATGTGAGGAATGGCCCATTGGAAGATGGGGAAAAGTAGGTTATTATAAGGGTGAGAACATCAGGGTACTGTTCAGGGCTTCCCATTCAAGACTTCTCCATCTCTGTCCTGCACCCACTCCTTATGCCCACCTTTTCATCCTCTTTCAATATTCTAGTCACCTCTCAATATTATTACTATACTCTATTTTTCTTTATCTTTTCTACCTAGACACAGATGTGCATTATGTGGTCAAATGGCACAATGGATTTATGAACATTGCAAAGCTATGTATCTGGAATAAGGTCAAAAGTCCTGATTTAAAGATTGACTCTGAATAACCCATGTGTCATGACTTAAATATTAGGTTAATTATGAGGGGTATCTGTGTACATTCTTCATGTCATTTATTGGTACTCAAAAACAGTTCTTATGTTTGTTTCACTCACCTCTTGCCAACAATTAACAGCACACTCACACATTGGGTTAATCAGTAAATGTTGGATGAACAAACTAATGATTTCATTTGGATGGATAAGTGAGTGTTACATTTTTCTCTCCACTGAAAATAAATTTCTTAAACATCTCTAAGTAAATTCCATTTATGAACTAAATCAGTGTAGGACACCATCTTTACTTCCTTCTACTAGATTATAGAGAAATCCTTAAAGATTTCTCCTAATAAAATATGCTTGCACAAGTTAACCATCTTCCCATTTGAAAATTTTCTTTTATCAATGTTGTTCAGTTATTGCAATGAGAATGACTTATTGATCACAAATGTTTTTTGAGTATGTACCAATTCCTAGGCATTGTGTTAGGCACTGGGGGTAACATGTAGAACAAGACAAGGGCCCCAACCTCATGAAACATAGAGTTAAATGGGAATAAGAACATTAGAATAAAAATACAAATTAGGTTAAGAATACAAATAAATAAAATTTCTGCATGTGTTTTAAAGAAGTTTTGAAACCAACTATGATTAACTACAGAGTTGTGAAACTTAAATCAATTAAGAACAAAATGGAGTCTCCTGAGCTACAAATCCCTGTTTATTTTCCCTGTAGTGGCTGGAACTAGCTGTAATAATTCTGAAGGGAATTCTGGGTTTCAGGTCTTCCATGTATGAGTTCAGTAGAAAGGCATGAGTGACTTTATGGCGCCATTTGACTTTTAGGAGAAAGTATTTACCAGTAGAGAAGACAAACTCTAAGCATTATTTTGTATTTACTTTTATTTTATGAGTCAAGAATTGAGTTAATGATAACCTGTGATTTCTGACCCCATTCTACCTGTAACTCTATGTCTATCTATCTATCTATCTATCTATCTATCTATCATCAATCTACTGATGATATATCTGCCTCCCTACCTATACATAATTTATCTACTGATAATCTAGCTAAGTACCTACCTATAATCTATACTATCACCTACATATTGATGAGCTATCTATAATCTACCTATTTATGATCTCCTCCCTTCTTTCTTCCCCATACTCCTGTTCTCCTTTCCCTCCATTTGTTGCTAAATGAATAACATAATGACTGCTCTTCAGACTGGCTGCTCCTTCAGACTTCTGCCAAGGTGGTATTGGAGGGTGAGTCCCTCTCCCTCAGATGCCATGGTTGGAAGAATTGGACCATCTACAAGCCAATATACTACAAGGATAACCAAGCTTTCAAGTACTGTTATGAGAACAGTGTCTCTGTTACCATTGAGACTACGGCAGTCAATGACAGTGGTGTCTATCATTGCTCTGGCTTCTTTAGCCCCAAGCACTGGGAGGAGGATTATAGGTTCTTCTCCAAGCCCCTCAGCATTTCTGTCGTAAAAGGTGAGTTGGTAAAGGAAAAAGGTGATAGTCCATGGCAGGGAAAGGAAGAGTGGCTGTCTGAGCCTGAAGTGTTTGCAGCTTGTAGAATGGGGGCAACGATGATAACTTGGAAATGTAACTACCTTTGCAGTGAGGTGACCAAAGCTGTAGTATGTACCTCAATGTTAGAGTCCTTTTTTGTTAAATGGTGATAGTAATACCTGCTCATACTGTGGAGTTTCTATGAAGATTGGTGTGTTATTATTTACAATATTACTTTGTAAACTGTCAAGCTCTGTACCGACATGAGAGATTGTGAGTTTAAAAAAAATCTCAAACCCATCTGTTTCTCCTGGGGGACATATTTATATTTATCAAATTGGAGGGTTGTGAACAAAGGTTGTGAAGAGCTAGAAGAGTCTATTCTAGCTTAGTAAGGATAGAAAAGGAAAATAGCCAGTCAGTAAGTCATGTGCCTGTGTCTTGCAGGGCAAGGAAACAGGCTTGATGTGGAGCGGGTAGGCAGATAGGCTGCCTTTATGGCCCATATGAAAAACTGCTTTTCCCAAACTTTCTATACCACAGGGAGAATCTTGGAAATAGTTGCCTTGCAAGGAAGAAATTAGGTGTGTTTTTCTCTATGCTTGTTGGTAATTATGTCTAAAACACATGAGACCAAAAGTCAGAATTAAACTTTGCTGAGAGCTCTGTTAATTTGAGACAAACATGTCATTTGTTTCTGGGTTTCACGTATGTAAAATAGAAAGTTTGACCTAGACCCTGCTGGCATTACCTAAGCAACATAAGAAGATATTGATACCCATGTCTCATCTTAAAATCTCATTTATTTGGTTTAGGGTGAGACAAGGGCATCAATGCTTTTAAAGGGACTTGCAAGGAATGGTTTTGTGTAGCCACTGTTGAGAAACACTGGTCCTTAAGTGATTTATCTCTGTGATAGTTGGAAGCTCTGTAATTCTAGAAAAATATTACTGAGTAATCAGAATAATAGAGGCACAAAACAGTAGAGTTGGAAGGTAGCATAAGTACTCTGGTACTTCATATCACCAAGTAGTTGTGCAAGAAACTATGGTTGATTAATTAAGAATGAGGTATCAGTGACCCCCTGATTTCACTCTGTCTCCTTTTAACCTCCAAACTGCAGATGGTGGTCATGTCAGCTTCAAGAAAAGGTTCATTTTTCCTGTGACTTTCCTCCTGAGCACATTGATTAGAGGAAAGGTTTTGAACAGGAAATATTTAGTCCTCCTTGGGCAGCCACAGAACATGGACTGGGTAACCTAGTCTCTTGAGTTTTTCCTATTTGTTCCTGGAGGCCATGTTATGCTAAAAATAAAGGATCATGCTTAGTCCTTTTCTTACAGAAGATGAAGCTCTGAATCTCATTCTTCAATTTCTAATATGAATCATGTTTCTTGTTGCATCTGTGTTCCACTCTAGTTCATCAGAGCAAGGATATCTGGCTGCAACTCATTATCCCTCTGCTGGTGGTGACTCTGTTTGTTGGAGATACCTGGTTATTTGTTTCAACTGAAAAACAGTTCAAATCACTCTTGAAGATGAAAAAGACTGGGCGGAAACCACATCCTGTGGCAGGTCCCCGAAAGAACGATGTCGTTGCTTGAAAATCAGTTTGCAATAGCAATTTTTTTTTTTTACAGCATACAGAATTGCTTTCAGTCTCTCAAACACAGGTCTCAAAATACATAGAAAAATCTGTGGTCAAGGATTTATAGAATACCTCTTTAAAAGAAATATAACTGGCTATGTGACATGTAATACTAAGTGCTCAATAAAAACTAGTTGAATGAATGCAACAATGAATAGATTCATTTATTATTAGCCTTTGCAAAAGGGATCAGAATTTGAATAAAATAGGTATGAGACCACGTAAGATGATGCCTCTGAATATTCAAGGCTCATTTGTCTATTTTTTTTTTAGTTCTAGAAGCAAGAACTATGAAGACCTAGATCTAAAATATATTCTTATGACCATTATGAGCTAGAAATGAGGCAACATGGTAGGAGGTTGAAGTTGATAATGTTTATTTTCTCTCACCAGCTTATTATATATAAGCTTCTTTCTTTTGGCTGAATATTGTTTTAAGGAATTGATCCTGGAAATGAAGTTCAGTCCAAAAATTATATTATTATTTTACCCCTCTAATATATCTCAAAATTATTGTAGGACTGAATAATTTGTCAAAGAAAGGAAATAAACAACTTTGTTGTGTTTAGTTTCACTTTCAGTGTCACCATCAAAGACCCAAGTCTATCACACAGAAAGAATGTAATTAAATTTCTCTCCTAAAATGTCATCCATTGGAAAGAGACAAAACCATACAGGAAAACACATGACTCAAAAGACCCTGACTCTCCTGCTTTCTAGGTTTGTGATTTGGGAACACATTCTTTTACTACCAAGGGTGATAGTATGTCATTGCTAAAATAGGAATCATAATAGTCATCCAATCTACCACTCTCCCTGACCCACTGTCCATGAACATGGTTAGACTGAGGTCTTACGGAAAGCCCCAGTGAACAGAGGTAGATATTATCAGGACTCCACAGGAGTTCATCCCAGGGAATGAGCTGAGGGGGCCTCTAGTTCACTCAGGCTCCACAACAATTAGTAGAGGGCAGGTAGCTGGGAGAGAAATTTATGAATAGTATCTATTAGACCTACATGTGCCTTGCTTAAAAGCAATGTTTCTAGAGTAGAGACAAGAAAGAAATTATGTGAGACTTTCTTTTTGCTTAGCTTTATCCCTCCTTCTACACCAGTACCTGGTATGAACTATTTTTTATAGAGTCCTTCCTTTTTGTCTTGCTTTACTCATTATAAAAAGGTAAGAAATGGCCAGACTTCCACTGAACAACCTGTCATTGGTTTCATGTAACAAGGATTGGCAAACGGAGGGTAGATGCCTTCCGAAACAATGGGCCAGAAGTCCCCCTAGGATATTCTCTGGTGTTCTAGGGAAAGATCCCTGCTAGTACTCCAGTGCTTACTTCTGCTTGTAACCTTGAGGCCAGCACAGGCATTCAGGACACCTTGCTCCAGTGATCTCTACAGGAGTCAGCATCACATGGAGAGAAAGTTGCTCAAACTTTGTGTTAGATGTGGGTCTGAAGCCAAATGACTCAGTTAAGACCTAAAACCTACTTAATGTGGGTAGAAAGTTCAATCTTGATCGGCTTGAGGTACATTTCCTGAGAGTTTCTTCATTCTTGAGTGTCACAGTTCACATTTGCCTTCCCTCTTGTCCCCAGTCCAAGCTTAGAGGGCTATGGATAGAGAACAGATATGGAGATTCAAGCTACCCCTAACTACTTGAGGGGATGGCCAGTTCCTTGCCAGTCTCTGAGATTCTATTTCCTCTTTGTAAACTGAGAGATTTGGGAAAAGTTTTCTGTAAGGTCCCTCCAGCCCAGACATGTATCATTCATTCCTCTGTCACTAAGTTGCCCTGTTGTTATCCAGGCCCAGAGTGGCCTAGAAGCCTTGCCCAGGAAAGCTGCAATGTGAACTTCTTCTCAAGCTCCATATCTTTGTCCTTCCCTTCCTCTGCTCACTCATGTTTCTAAATTCTGTGTTGATTTAAGACTCATGCCTGACATTTCTTTCTCCCTGTTACCATCTTGATGGTTATTCAAGAGTTAAGAATTAAGGATTTTGTAGCCTTCATAGAATACTATGTCTAAAGGGATCTTGTTACTTTAATACATCTAAAATATTTTCTATCAATACCAAAGAAGGAGTATGTTATAAACATTACTAGAAGAATCCATCCCAGATTCACTCTTTTGGCTCCTGAGTCACCTCTGATTTCTTAACTGATCAGTCTAGCCCAGAGCACAGCACAACTTTTGCTCTCCCTGAACAGGCCACCAAAAATCCACATGAGTTCCCTATTATTAGGTGCTGGTTTCTACAAATCAAGGCATTATCTGTGGCCAATGGGATAGAAGTTTCCCAGGATATATCCAGTGTGGACACTCAGTAAGAAGACTTACCTGGTTAGTAATCTGGGGAACTGAGAGTTCAGGAAAGGCTATGCTCTTCCTTCTACCTGCCAAGTGGGAAATGAAGAGAGCAGAAGCATCTTTCTGAACCTAGAGATGAATCTTTTTCTTATAGGTGGCAGAGGCACTTGAGGATATCTGAGAATTCTCCAGGTCTTTAGATGAAATCAGAGAGTATAGTTGCCTTCCAGACTTAAAGTCTTTGTCCAGTTCTGAGCAGTTACATTCAAGATCACATCCTCATCTGGTACATCAACCTCCACAAAATTCTTACCCAATTTCTTTTGCTCTACAAATGTGCCCAGGATCACTATCAAGTTCATTTATTTACACAACTGATAGCACCCACACACACTTCCCCTCCTGAAAACTGGAAAGTCATAGCCCCACTTTCAGTATTTCCTGTGATGGTTGAATTTCAACATAACTCTGAGAGTGGTCAGCAACCTTTCTGCAAGTTCAGGGTACCTGGCTGCCATGGAGCTGAAATTACCCTCTGTCAATTGAAAGAGGAAAAAATTCAGATTTTTATTTTCTGAAAAGATAACACTACACAACTGCCATCTAAACTGATTCGCAGTAAATATAACTCAATAAACAGAATACAAATATTTTTTAAAATTAAAATGTAAAAGCCACTTATCTACCCTTACTAAAATATGTTAAGACTACAAATTTTACTCTTTACTCATGCCAATTTTTCTAGAAATGGGATGCTAAAATTGAGTTCTCAGTTTACGCCAAAATGGAATGCTAAAATTGGGTTCTCAGTTCTAGAAATGGGATCTTAAAATGTTGCCTGTTTTCATCCCCAAGAAACAGATTCTAAGACCCAAATTTCAATACAGGAACTTTATTCGGAGTGATCTCAGTCTCTGCTTCTGTGCACGACTGAAGGAAACAGGGTGGAACAAACACAGACGCTGAAGTGTGACGCAGTGACAGGGAACAAACGCCTCAGCCCATCTCACAGAGGACAGCTCCAGACTGGGGAGAGTCCCTCCTGCTTATCTTACAGACAATTCCCTGAAACAGACAAAGCCCTGGAGGCAGCATATCCCTGAAAAGACAGAATAAAGTAGGAGGAAGTATCTCCATGGGAAGGACGGCTCCTGAATTGGAGCGCACAGAGAGTTCTCAGCCCATGTTTCTCCCAGCTGTGGGGGAATGCACATGTAAGTTCTGAGTGGTACAACCTTGGTGTGGGTTATAATATCCCATAAATTCATCTGCAGGAAAAAGATGGTGTCAATCATTAGACATTTACTCAGCAGCTTTGAATCAGGTTAAACAGAACTATTATGCAAGACATTTTTAAATTTTGTTTTTGACCAACAGCCCAAGAATGAACTGGTTATCATCTCTGGAAGTATGACACTAAGGCAAAAATATCTTTTATCCTCAGCAAGACTGCACAGACCAGTTTTTTTTTTTTCCCAAGTGGCATATGTTATCTGGAGTTAAGGATTGTTTCATTTCCACTGGTTCTTCTCAACCTCAACAGCTTCAGTTTTGATGGCACTACCACAAATGATGTCTTGCTTTTATGGGCTCATATCCCTGGATCAGATGGATTCTGCATGTTATAAGTAAACTATGTGAATTTAAGTAAACTATGTGACAGTCTCATTGAATAGAAGGCTAGAGTGGAGTGGGAAAATGAGACAGAAATCCTTCCTTATCCCAGCATGCCCACTTTCATATTCCATGATGCTCAGGCTGTTTAGAACTCATGATGAAAGTTAGTGGAATCTAAAACAAAACTTACAGCAAGTAACCACAATAGCTTTAAGAACTTCTGCAAAAATTTTAAGTCAAGCTTTGCACTCCTATTGATTAATAAATATTGTCCACAATTGTTGCTAAAATGCTCATGATTATAATACTATTTCAGAGAGTTTAGGTCTATCCCAGAAAAGGAACTTTTCAAAAACTACCCTATTTAGTTCCATGCTGAAAGTGTGAAAAGTGCTTAACATTTTGGCCTGGCTTCCTTTTCAACATGACTTTTCTTATCTGGACATCTCAGGACTATGGACAACCCACACTGTGTTCTCTGTGACGGATGCTTTCTGCTATCTCACATTGCATTTCCTATTCTTGGGTCAGTTAGGACAGTTCCATCCACTTAAAAGATGTGCATTCTGGCTTTATGAAGATTTCCCGGGTATATGCATGTGTGCCTCCTCACTTACACGTTACAATGGTTACATAAATTACTCCAGCATCCTCATAAACAATGAGTCTTTCTGAAATGGCTTCCAAACCTGATCTTCATCAACTTTAGAACTTTGCTGCATTTGGTGTGTTACTGGAATAGTATGATTATGGTCCCCCTAGTTGTCTGATGACAGAAATCCATTCTGATAGATATATTATTGGATAATTTCATCATTATGAGTATCACCAAGTGCACTGGTAGGAACACAGATGGTGTAGTGTCATATCCACCTCAGTTATACAGCATATACCACTGCATCCACTATCACCTTACTATATAATGCATTGCTGCAACACAAAATGTTCTCATAAGTATAGCTGTGTGGATGTGCATAAAAGCATGTACAAAGTTTGGCTTTGGCACTAAGGCAGGTCTATATTTGAAAGAGTTGGGCAAAGAATGGAAAGCTGCAAAAAGTCAACCAAGAAGCAAGTAGATTGGATCAAGATCTTCAAGTAAATGTGTGTCCACCCTCTGTGTTTGTTTGGTTCCAGCATAATTTTCACTCTACATTCATAAGTGTATGGAAGTAATCTTCCAATTACTCTGGAGCTGGGCACAGAGAACAGGGACTGAACCAAAGGAATTCTCCAGGTTAACATCTAATGAATCTCACTCTGCTCTTTGTGATCTCATACATGAAGTCATTATTAAAGTAGCTTTAAAAGATAAGTAAATATATATAAATATCCATACCCTAAAAGGAGAAGCCTTCATAACTTTTCCTCATTACATGGAGTTTGGCTTTCTTCCCAAAGCTTTGCACAGAGCATCTTTGACCTCCTTGTTCCTCAGGCTGTACACCAAAGGGTTCAGCAGGGGTGTGATGACAGTGTAGGTCACTGAGATGAGTCTATCTTGCCCCAGGAGACTCTGGGACTTGGGCTTGAGATAGATGATTGAAGTGCAGCCATAGTGGATGGTGACCACTGTGAGATGAGAGGCACAGGTGGCAAAGGCCTTTTTCCTGCCCTCTGCTGAAGTGATCTTGAGGATGGTGGAGATAATGAGGATATAGGAAATGAAGACCAGGGTCATTGGTAGAACAAGGACAAAGATACTGACAACAAAGTTGATGATCTCATTGACAGTGGTATCTGTGCAAGCCAGTTTCAGCAGGGGTCTCACATCACAGAAGAAGTGGGGAATGACAAAAGCATCACAAAAGGGCAAACTGAAAACAGATGTTACCTGGACAATGGCCATGCTCAATCCAATTCCCAGTGATCCCAAAGCCAACTGGACACAAGCTCTCTTGCCCATGATAACTGAATATCTTAAGGGGTTGCAGATGGCCACATAGCGGTCATACCCCATGACCATGAGTAAAAAGCAGTTGTTGATGCCAAAAGTTAGATAGAAGAAAAGCTGGGTGACACAGTCTTGAAAGAAAATAGTCTTCTGAGGATTCAGAAGACCATAGAGCATACGAGGAATGATGACCACAGTGTAGCAAGTGTCAGAGATTGACAGTATGCTCAGGAAGAAGTACATGGGTGTATGAAGGTGACGGTCCAGGCGAATAATTGTCACAATAACCACATTACCAGACAGAGTTACCAGGTACAACATTAGAAAAACAACAAAAAGACCAGCCTCTGCTGCCACCCAAAACTGGAAAAGCCTTCAAAGAGGAATTTAGTAACAAAAGTGTAATTAGGCTGTGGTATCATCATAGCAATTGGTCCAGGTTTGAAGGAGCTGAGAAGACGAAGAAAAGATATGATGAGTCAAATACAAAGTGCATTAGGCTGGGTCAAGGTGTTCAGTCCAGAGAGTGTCCAGCCTTATACCTTGCTCCAAATCCAGGGGTTCATTAGAGATAAGCTAGTGGCCATCTTCTCAGTCTTCTTTGCCCAGTCTCTTCTTTGATACTGTATGTGTGCACTCAGGACCTTAGCACTGAGGGCATGGGCAGCAATAAGATGGAGAGAAGAAATAAATTAGAAGAAATTTGCAGAAACAGCTAACTGATTTTAAATTCTTGTTTGTATTTCCAGAAATGAGATCGCTGGCATATGGTACTTCTATTATTAATTCTACAAGCTACTTTCTTATACCACTTTACATTCACCCAACTACATGTAAGTGCTCCTTTTCTCCACACACTTTTTCTAGCACTTGTTGCCTATATATATATATATATATATATATATATATATATATACAATGATTTATATATTATTTCATCCTGTTTTGAGGTGATACTGTGATTCACATTCGAATCTCTCTAATGAGAGCATCCTTTCATATAGTTGAATTGAAAATTGCAATAATGTCCTTAAAGAGATACTTGTACATTCATGCTCATTGCAGCACTATGCATACCTAGTAGAAAATTATGGAATCCACTGATACGTCCATTGACAACTGAATGAATAAAAATGTGGTATATATTTGAATTGGATATGATTCATTTGTTAAGGAATTTCTGCCATGTTCACAACATGGACAAATGTGGTAGGCATTGTGTGAGCAAAATAAGCATGGGCCCAAAAGACAATTATTGCGTAATTAAACCCATAGGAGTTAGTTAAAATATTTAAACTCATGGGGTGGGGTAGTGGTTATCAGCTGCCAGAATAGGGGAAATGGAGAGTTTTTGTTCTGCAAAAAGATTCTGGTATCACCATGAATTTCTTCTTGAAATTTGCATTGCAGAATAATAAAGTCAACAATATTTCATTTTAAGCTTAAAAATTTTTCAGAATATAGATCTTAACCTCAAATCGCAAAGCAAAACATGAAGACACAAGGACAGTTTGAAAGAGATAGATGTCTGTCATAGGTTCATTAAATGTATATGTTAACTATATTCAGGTTTTTAGATAGTGATTATTGTTTAAAGAAAGAACTGCTTGGCCATTGGAGTGTTGGTTCTAGATCAATGAAGGAACAAGTGAAACATTAGAAGTGCCCAGGTCTTTTGCTCCTGTTATTTTCTCAGTGGTCCAATGAGACTCACACCCTACCAGTGCTGCCAGTATCATTCAATACCAAGTTCTCAGAAAGGTCTCTGCAATTACTTCTCCTTCCCAGGACCCTAATCTAGACCTTGTCATTAATAGATTTCCTGCAAGATCATGAGAAATGATTCCCTATGGCACTGCTGCAGGTATTGAATTTGTCTCCTTAAATTCTAGACACAGGATAGAAGGGGAAATAAATTAAAGCTGAAAGTCATCCTAGCTATCTCTTCCCTATTACACCAGCCCAATATTAATGCCTCCTAAAACACCCTGCTTTCTTCTTGTCCTCTTTATACTTTCTACTAAAACCTGACTTCTGAGAAACATCATTGTCTCTGATCACTGGAATGGTCCCCTACCTAATTGCTGTTTTTGTTGGTCTTAGTTAATGTCTTCCTAGTGAATATTGTCATTGTGTTCTCTTGGAACAGCTACTTGTTTAACATTCCTGCATAAATTCTTTCAATAGTTCTTCAAAATTTTAAGCACAATATTCAAACTCATTTGTAAATCGACT
Source organism: Dasyprocta punctata (assembly GCA_004363535.1). NCBI lineage: Eukaryota > Metazoa > Chordata > Mammalia > Rodentia > Dasyproctidae > Dasyprocta > Dasyprocta punctata. The sequence continues at coordinate 177,161 of RJWM01000580.1, forward strand.
ACAGTAATATAACACAGTTACCATGAGGGTTAACATATTTGAAGAATTTGACCTGCCACTTGACACATAGAAAACCCTTATTAAATAGTTTTATGGGTAGTTATTCCTTTTTATTTTTCACAAATAAATCAGGTTTACATTTAATTTTTTTTTTGAAGTACTGGGGATTGAACTCAGGGCTTTCTTACTGAGTTATATCATCAGACACTCCATCCTCTTTTGAAATTTTTTATTTTGAGACAGTCTTGCTAAGCTGCCTGAGTGCTCAAATGAATCACTTTAAATTTATAACAGGAGTAGCATAGCAGTGGAGCTGTGGGATTCATTCTAACATTCTTCGTTGTAAACCATCTTTTGATTATCCCCATCTAGATTTCACAAATTTTATCATTTCTCATCCATTTACTCACATAGACTTTTTCATGCTTCATTGAAATCTTTCTGAAGGTGCACTGAGCAGATTCTTGCACTGTTATGACTACTATTCTAATATAGGCATGAACTAGTACAACGCAATATTCCATATTGCCTCTAATATCCTGTTGATAACCGTCAACATTTTAGCTCTCCCTTGGGTTACAGCTTCTCCAACTAATGTAACTAGGAAAAAGCTAATTTAACTGGGACTATCCAGACCCTGTCTGGTATATGACTGCTGGTTTGGAGCCCATTACCATATGTTTATTATCCATCACACTTGAATATATTGAAATTCATACATTTTATTCTTATAATTTAATTTTCTTAACCAAAAAAAGCCTTTCATATCCTTTGGTTTGAATTATTTCAATTTCTGTTCTCCTCCAGACTATTAGTCAGCTCTAAATTAATAACACCCTAAATAAAACTCTCTCTTAATACTATTATGTGGGAGACTCTAACAGAACAATCAGTATAGAGGTACAGAGAGAACTAAGTAAAATTTGAAACATCAGTAGGAGTAGGATTACTCATCTAGGATCTACAAATGGAGATAGGGAAGAAAAGATGAGAGATAATAAAATAGCATGTGGACAGATGGACAAAAACCGCAGAATTCAATTAATGTTTTTGAATTTGGGGTTTTTATTGCTTTTCCTTTCTTTCAAGTAAATAACAAAACAAGTGATAGAAGGCTTGTTCTTAACCCAATTCAAGAGGAATATACTACATACTAGCACATTTTCTTTCTTTCTTTTCTTTTCTTTTTTTCTTTTTTTTTTTTTTTTGGTAAAGAAAGGAACATAGTCACTGGATTGTTTCCTGGAGTTTTCAAAATTGTTCATGCATTTGGGTTTGCTTAATGCATAATTTATCTTGATTTTACCAAGAAAAAAACATTTCTCACCAAGTCAGTGTGCTCAGTAGTCACAAGTATAAGTGTTGTGTTAGAACCTGGAAAAGAAAACTTATCAAAATGGGCGTGGCTCCAATAGACTTAAGATTTTTGAACAGTCTTTGGGATAAACCCCAGGGAAGTGTTTTAGTTACTCTTCTCTACAATAAACTATTGATTTACATGTACAAATTCTTAGAGATTATATACTTCCCTCTCAGGCACACACTTCCCTTCCTATGTTGACTATCACTGGCTATGTGATGACTGAGTATACACTCTAACAAATACTCCCACCCTAACAGATAAAGAAGTGATCCTCACCTGGTAACTGTTTCTGCAGTCTTCTGGATAGTTGTACTTAGGCCCAAGATGCATCCATTACTCTGGAAATTTGACTGTGTGAAATAGTGGATTATAAATATGTACTAATTCTTGTGAATCATTTCTGAGATGCTTGCCAATGATCTCTGCAAAAACGTAAAAAACTGTCAGTTGTTTATCTCTAGGTCACTTTGTAGAGATATGCTATTGTACTGAATAGTTTGTGAGCTTCTTAATCAGGTTAGTGAAGTCTTACCGAATAGTTCTATGGTTTAACAGGAATTCCTTCTTTGGTAATAAATCTCTAGACACCACCCAGAATGCTATACATAAAAACAAGTACACATAGAAGAAGGACATGATGCCTATCTCAGTCTTCCCATGACTGAGGTTGCTGTAAAGACAGGAAAAGTCCCCTTAAATTTCTTCAGATTTTCCTGGTACTGTATGCTGAAAGAAGCACAAATTCTGGATTGGGGATTCTTAATAAGATATCAAACCTTTTTCTCAAATGCTGAATCTCTTTCTAAAATGCGGTCAATATTCCCAACTGATCAATGGCAAAGAACACAATCCAAACAGCAGCATACCAAGAGACCTCATTATCCAGGCAAATCATTACCCTCACCTCCACTCCCTTAATGGGAGAACACTTGGGAAGACAGAATTAGCTAAGCTGTTAGGAACATCTCTGTGGGTGAAAAGCCTAACTTTCTATTTTAGGGTGAACTTTGTCCTGCCAGGATCTGTGTCATATTTTCTGTGCATTTTTCCAGTGGTAAGGAAGGGAAGTTTAATACCTTATGGGATAAATGTTCCTATATGAGAGAGGAAAGGGAATGACTCCCAAGAGGGGGTTAAGCAGGGACTTTTGCTGCCAGGAGCACACAGTGATGACCTTCATGTACTCTGACACATGAAGCCACTTTGATGTTTCAGATAGAATCATCAATACTGTCCCTCAGTTCTATCGTATGAACTTTACACTGTGAAACTGGTATTTGTTCTCTCTTGTACTCGTCACATGCCTTGAATTCATTTTTGGAAACTTTAGCTCAGTTTGGCCCCTGGTCCCAACTCTGGCAGACCATCCTCCATCTACTAAATTTATCTCATTATCTATAGCCCAAGTAGATTTTCACATGGGTCTATAGTCTTAAGATATATAAAAGTTGGCACTCAAATTGTGATGTGTTTAATTATTTAATAATTTCTCCACATCAATCTTTTATTCCTACATCAATTTTGAGCATGTTTAGCTAAAGACTTTTATTCATTTTTTTATTTAAGAGAAAAAAGACACAGAGAAGAAAGACAAAAAGCATAACAGATAAGTAAACAGCAAATCCAATACAATAACTTTATAGGTTTACAAAACAAGATGATAGGAATTTGACAATGGTTGTAATATTGCATATTGTTACCTTCAAAAGGGTTGCTTAGATTAGCAGATATAGATATGTAAAATTGATCTAATCATATGAGTAATAACTAATACATTTAGTATTATAGTTATCTTAGCTATCTTATGTGTGTATATATATATATATATATATAGATAGATATATATATATATACACACACAAATTTATGTCTTTTTCCTTTTCCCATCCTTCCTTCCTCCTTTCCCATATCCCAAATACTTTTCTTCTTTAAGCAGTTTCTTAGCCCTAAACAGTATTTATTATAGATTTTGGATTGTGTATATTTTTTCAGTTTCTTATACTAGGGAGACAATATGGTATTTACACATGTGAGCTTGATTTATTTCACTTACCAGTATAGTCTCAAGTCATGTCCATTTACTTATAAATGTCTCAATGCAATCTTTCTTGATAACTGAGTAGTACTCTAGTGTATAAAAATACCACCAGTTTTTTATCCATTTCTTGACTGATGGGCACTTGAGTTGTTTCCAAGATTTGGCTATTACAAATTGTGGTGTTATAAACATGGATGCACATATATCACTGTGGTATGATGTTTTCAATTCTTCTGGGAAAATGCCCAGAAGTGGGATAGCTGGGTCAAATGGAATCTCTAATCCTAGCTTCTTGAGGAATCTCCACACTAATTTCCACACCAGCCTATATTCCCACCAACAATGGAGAAGAGTTCATTTTTTCCCACAACTACTCCAGCATTTGTTATTGGTTGATTTTTTTTTATCTTGGCCATTCTTTCTGGGATGAGATGGAATCTCAGTGTTGTTTTAATTTGCATTTCCCAAATGACCATTAATGTTGAACATTTTTAAATATTTTTATTTTCCATTTGTATTTCTTCTTCTGAGAAGTGTGTATTCATCTCAGATGCCCATTTTTGAATTGGGTCCTTGAATTTTGTGGGCCTGACTTTTTTTAATTCTTTATGTTTTACATAGAAGTCCTTTGTCTGAGAGACAGTTGGCTAAGGTATTTTCCCAATTCCTGGGTTTTCTTTTCACTCTGCTGGAGATTTCCTTTGACATGCAAAAACTTTTAATAAGATGAGATCCCAGTTATTGATTCTGGGAAGTATTTCCCATGCAGTTTGATTTTTGTTCATGAACTCTCTGTCTACTCCTATGTTGTCAAGATTTTCACCTACTTTGTCTTCTACCAGATGTAATGTCTCTGTTTTAATATTCAGATCTTTGATCCATTTTGACTCTAGTTTAGTGCATGGTGGTAGATATAGATCTAGTTTTAGTTTGTGGCATATGGAAAGCCAGTTTTTCCAGCACCACTTATTAAAGAGGTTATCTTTCTTCCAATGTGCATGTTTGGCCCCTTTGTCAAAGATGAGGTGGCTGAGTGTGTTCGTAGTTGTGGCTGTATCTTTCAATCTATTTCATTGATCCTCAGGTCTGTTTTTATTCCAGTACCATGCTGATTTAATTGCAGTAGCTTTGTAATATAATTTCAAGTTGGGAATTGTGATGCCTCCTGCTTTACCTTTGTTGCTCAGAATTGCCTTTGCTATTCTAGGTCTTTTCTGGTTCCACTTAAATTTTAGGAATGACTTCTCTGGATCTGTGAGGTACACAAGTGCTATTTTCATTGGTATTGCATTAAATCTGTATAACAATTTCAGGAGAATGGCCATTTTCACAATGTTTGTTCTTTCTATCCATGAACAGGGAATATCTTTTCATTTTCTGAAATCCTGTTTGATTTCTTTTTTCAGAGTAATGTAATTTTCAATGTATAGGTCTTTTACTCCCTTTGGTAGATTGATTCCTAAGTATTTCATTTCTTTTTTGGATGCTATAATGAAGGGTGTGGTTTCCCTTATTTCTCTCTCAGTGACTTTGTTGTTTGTGTACAAGAATTCTACTGATTTTTGAGTTTTGATCTTGTATCCAACAACATTACTAAATTCAGTTATTACATCTAGAAGTCTTTCAATGGATTTTTTGGGGTCTTCTATATAGAGTATCTTATCATCTGAAAATAATGATAATTTAACTTCTTTTTTTCCTATATTTATTCCTTTTATTTTCTTCTCTTGTCTAATTGCTCTGGCTAATGTTTCCAGAACTGTATTGAATAGGAGTGCTGATAAGGGATGTCCTTGTCTTGTTTCTGATTTTAGTTTGAAAGTTTTCAGTTTTTGTCCATTTAGTAAGATGTTGGCTGTTGTTTGATGATATATGGCTTTTATCAGGTTGAAATAGAAGCCATCTATTCAGAATTTCTGTATAGTTTTTATCATGAGTAAGTGTTGGATTTTGCCAAAAGCTTTTTCTGCATCTATTGAGATGATCATGTGATTTTTGTCCCTGGCTCTGTTGATGTGGTGTATTACATTTATTGATTGGCATATGTTGAACCATCCCTGCATTCCTGGGATGAATCCCATTTGATCATGTTGTATAATCTTTCTGATAACTTGCTGTATTCTATTTGCCAATATTTTATTGAGGATTTTTGCATCTATGTTCATTAGGGAGATTGGCCTGTAATTTTCTTTTTCGGTTGGGTCTTTCTTTGGTTTTGGTATTAGGGTAATACTTTCTTTCAGGAATGATTTAGGGAGACTTGCTGCCCTTTCAATTTCATTGAAGAATTTGAGGAGTGTTGGCATTAAGTCTTCCCTAAATTTCTTTTAGAATTCAGCAGTGCATCCATCAGGACCTGGGCTTTTCTCTGTTGGTAAGGTTCTAATTACGTTTTCAATTTCATTAGCTGAAATTGGGTTATTCAGCAATTTTACATCTTCTTGATTCAGCTTTAGTAATTCATACATTTCTAGGAATCTATCCATTTCTTCTGTCTTATTGAACTTATAAGAGTAAAGGTTTTGGAGTAGGTATTGATGATTTTCTGTATTTCCACAGGGTCTGTAGTAATTTCACCCTTTTGATTTCTTATTGCATGGATTTGAGTTTTTTCTTTCCTCTTTTGATAAGGTTGGCTAGGGGTTTATCAATTTTATTTATTCTTTCATTCGTTAATTCTATATATTGTTTTATTAGTTTCAATTGCATTAATTTCTGCTCTGATCTTGATAATTTCTTCCCATCTTTGGGCTTTGGGCTTGACTTGCTCTTCTTTTTTTAGAAGTTTGAGGTGCAGCATTAGGTTGTTTATGTGTGTTCTTTCCATTTTTCTGATGTGGGAGTTTAGTGCTTTAAATTTCCCTCTGAGGACTGCTTTCATTGTATCCCACAGGTTCTGGTAATTTGTATTTGCATTTTTGTTCAGTTGTAGATATTGTTTAATTTCTTCTTTAATTTCTTCTGTGACCCATTGATTGTTTAGGAGAGTGTTATTTAATTTCCATGTGTTTATGGGGTTCTCATGGGATTTTTTTTTGTCATTAATTTCCAATTTTACTACACTATGATCAGATAATATGCTTGGAAGTATTTCAATTCCTTTCCATTTACTTAAGCATGTTTTGTGGGCTAGTCTATTATCTATTTTAGAGAATGACCCATGTGCAGCTGGCAAGAATGTGTATTCTGATGTTTTTGGGTGGAACACTCAGTATACATCTACTAGGTCCATTTGTTCACAAGTTTGATTCAGTTCTGTTATTTCTTTGCTGATTTTTTTGTTTGGTTGGTCTGTCTCTTTGTGACAATGGGGTGTTAAGTTCCCCTGTTATAACTGTATTATTGTTTATTTGGTTTTTCATGTCTATTAAGATTTGTTTTACATAGTTGGGTGCTCCCGTACTTGGTACATATATATTTATGATTGCAATCTCTTCCTCTTGTGTCTGGCTGGGTAGAGTTTGGAACCTCCAGGGCCTGCTGCTAACTGGGCTGCGCCCATGAACTATGGAGCTGGGGCCTTGTGCTATGATGGGTGAAGCTCAAATTCTTCAAGACCTTTCAGCTATGCTGGTCACTCCCTGATGAGTGACTCTGGGGCTCTGAGCTGGGCTGGGTTCAGTACCCCTGTGTCCTGTGAAGTTAGCCAGGCATTCCCCTGATGGATTGTGCTGAGATGCTGGGCTGGGCAGAGCTTGGATCCTCTATGCAGCTAGAGAGGATGCACTCCTAGAGTGTGGTGCCGGGGCCTTACTCCTGGCTGGGTGGAGTTCAGTACCTCCAGGACCCAGGAAGCTAAGCAGAGCATGCCCCCCAAATGTGGCACCATCTGGACCTTGCATCTGGCTGCAAGGAGTTCAGAGCCTCTGCAGCACAAGGCTAGCCAGAGCATGCCCCTGGCATATGTATGGTTGAGGCTTTTATTCATTCATCTTGTGTTCTCTTGTGTACTTGTGTACTTGAACTGGTAGTTCTAAATAATAATGGCCAATATAAATACGTCCCTCTAATATGCCAGTACAAAGCTATATACCTGTGTTCATTTCATTTTAGTGCACTGAAATGATAAATGAAAAGCTAGAGTTAAAGGCAGCATATTCTGCTTCATAAGCTAGTTGTATTATACTGGTTGAATTGAATTAATCTGAGTTTATTTAAGTGATGGTGGCATTGACAGAGGTAACAACCTAAGAAGGCATCTTCGTAAAGGTGAATAAAATGTTAGACTAGCAATTTAATTTGCAAATGGTGTAATTCCATGTTTGCTGTTAACTAAGTAAATATTAAGTAGATAATACTTATCTGGGCTTGTATTTATTCATTTTTATGTGATATGGCACTGTGAGCTGGGAATGATGATAAGTGGATATAGGTACGTAGTGCTATTATCTACATTTTACAAATTAAGAAACTGGGGTCAAGTCAAACAATTGGGAGTAAATGACACTTTTACAAGGTCCTTTATACTGTGCTACTCTTTGTGTCTTTCTATCATTAAAGGAAAGAATCTCCAAGATCTCTAAAAGGATGGTAAAATAACTAGATAAAGTAGACATTGCTGCCAAACTAGTGAATATTTGAGAAGTCAAGAATCTAGAAGGATCTAGAAAGAAAAGCTATGCAGAGATAGTATCCTGACATTCAATTTTCTGTAATTTCCTTGGGTAACTGTGGTTTGCCATTTGTCATCTTCAGTCAAAAGTACTTAGAAACAGAGTAGAGCATGTGGCCATTTCTACATGCTTTTACAGGAATGGGTAGGTGGAATTAAGATAACCCTCAAAAGACTAAAACTCACTTTAAATAAGTTTCATTTCTTATTAAATTTGAACTTGTCCTTAGTCTAACCAGCCCCCAGGAAGTGAAATATATGTATATTTTTTGCACCAGGGATCAAACTCACAACCTCATGCCTGCCAGGCAGGTGCTTCCACCACTGAGCTAAATCCCCAGCCTTACTTTTTGAGACAGGGTCCCACTATGTAGTTCAGGCTGGGCTTGAACTCACTTTGTAGCCCAGGTTGGTCTCGAACTCACAATGATCCTCCTGCCTCAGCCTCCCGAGTGCTGGGATTAAGCATGCACCACCACACCCGGCTTCAATTGGTCTTCATAATTTATTCACATAGAACAGGGAATGGGCAACTATAGCCTGACAACCAAGGTGTTCACCACCTATTTGTGTACAAACTGCAAGATGTACAATAATTTTTGTATTTTAAATGATCAAAACAAATAAAAGATATAACGTTTTGTGACACAAGAAAATCATGTATTTTATTTTTTTATTTTAAAAAGAATAAAACAAAGCAAAACAGAACAAAGCAGATCAGAGCGAAACAATACAAGTAACACAGGATTTCAAAACAAGTCGACAGGAAATCAACAGTGGTTACCATAATGTCTCTTGTTTTCCCCATAATAGTTGTCCATACCCTCACACACAATAAATTAATACAAAACAAAATAGTATAAAACCAATCAAAACAAAAGAATGAGAGCCATACAGGCCTTTAAAACTAGACAATAAGCAATCAATAGTGGCTACCATAATGTCTCTTGTTTTCTTCAAAATAGCTGTCCATACCTTCACACAAATTGAAATCAGATAATAGAAAACAGATTAAAACCTATGAAAACAAAGAATAAAAGCATTACTGAACTTCAAAACAAAATTATAGGAAATCAGCAGTGGCTACCATGATGTCTCATTTTCTTCAATGTAGCTGTCCATACCATTACACATAATAGAATCAATTCTTGTAAACTTTTTAGGAGAAGTTCTAGGAAAATATAAGCCTATACATGTACATCTACCCTTTTTATATTAGAGGGAAAAACAAAATAAAACAAAGTATAAGATAACAAAGAACCTAAAACAATAACAATGTAGGCTTTCAAAACAAGGTGGTAGGAACAGAACAAATTTTATTGTTTTGCATAGTTATCTTCAAAAGTGTTACTCAAATTACCAGATATAGACTTGCAAAATTGATCTAATCCTATGAATATCAACTGTTTTGTTCTAAGAACTAATAGAATTAGTAGTACAATCATCTAAAATTATGTTTTCACTTACCAAAGTTTTTTGAACCACAACCATACTCATTCATTTATGTATTATCTGTGATTGCTTTTGGCTTACTATGGCAGAATTTAATGCAACAGAGATTATGTCCAAGTAATCTAAATTATTTTCTATTCAGACTTCTTCACAAAAAATTTGCAGATTCCTGATATGGAGCATTTAGAATGTAACAAAAGAGTCCCTACTATACCAGAAGACAAGGCCAAATGATTAAAAATCAAGAAAAAAACCAAGCATTTGGTAGAGACATATCTATAAAATAACTATTTTGAATTTATAAGATACTAGTTTAAGATACCTGTAACTGTGGCAGGTTGTTCCTAAGGTGATCCTGTATGGGAGGTAGCCAAATTTAAGTACCTTTGTTTGAAGATTGGCAGAACTTAACTCACTTCTACCAAGTGGAATATAACAAAGATGATAGGATGTGTTAAATACATTATTTAAGAATCTATCATGTTGCATACATGTATAGAATTATCATAATCGTTCCTAATAATATAGTTAATTAAAATAATAAAAAGTGAAAGAAAAATCTACCTAAGCAGACTGCAACTGTCTTCTGTGATGTCACTGAAGAAGTGAGGTGCCCTGCCGTAAGAGAACTTTAGAGAGGTTCTTATGCAAAAAAAAATGTAAGTAACATCTAGGAACTGAAGGAAATCACAACTCATAGCCATGAAGAAATATCAGCCTCAGCCCTACAACTGCAAGGAACCGAATCCTTTCAACAGCCACATAGTTTAGAGGCAGTTGCCAAACTGTATGAAAGATTACAGATCCACTGACCATCAAATAGGTTTGTGAGCCCTTGAGAAGAAGACTTGCTCAGTCATGCCCAGTCACCTGATCAAAGAAATTTCAAGAAGTAAATATGTGCTGTTTTAAGTTCCAAACTCATGATATTTATTACACAGCAATAGAAACTTTCAAAAATCACCATTGGCATGTAAGAAAATGAAGATAAGAGAATAAGGTCATTAACTGTACTTTTAGCAACAATGATGGGAAACAGAAATCAATGAAATGAAAATTTCAAAATACTGAAAGAAAATAACTGCCAAACTAGAATTGTAAGCATAGAGAAAATATCCAGTAGGAAGGAAAATTAACCCTCAAACTTTTCTTGGACTAACTTTTTGTGTCTCTATAGTATAACTTACCTAACCATGTTGGAAAAAGCTCAGCAATAATAGTAACAAGAGCCTTCATCTTTGAAAATAATCTGAGACCAAATAATTCTCAGGAAATGGAATGGACCATTTTGTTTATTTTCCCTTTCATTTTATGTCCTCACAACATTCACTAAAGATATTCATCAAGGCATCTCCATGGACTAGATGGAATTAAGTTTCTGCCTCTGAAAAAGTCATCCTTTAGGAAGAGCTTAAACCACAAAGAAGAAGTCATGAATACAAATCACAACTCTTCTGTTTTCTAGGTTTGTAACTGGGAAAAGCCTTCTCTACTTCTGTGGAGGTTTAGTATTTAATTCTTGGACTGGGAATATAGCTCAGTGATACAGTTCCTGGCAAGCATGAGGTCCTGAGTTTGATTCCAGTACAAAAAAATAAGCAATTTATTCTTGGAATAGTAATAATAGTCATTTTATCTTCCTCCTAGGATTCTGCTTAAAATCAAGTAAGAGACTGTAATGATGAGGGTTTTTTAAATTGCAAAGATTTAACACAAAGAAGTAGGAACTTTTAGCACTAGTGTGAGATCCACCACTGCCCCTCTTCTGTCCCCGCCAGCATGACCTTGGAGATGGTTACACTGGAGGCTTAGGGAAACTTGTGGGGAAGAAAGGTATATTTCTCCAATACCGCCCAAGAGTTGATGGCAGTCAGTGAGAGGAGGGCATCTAACTTTTCCATGTTTTACAACAATTGATGCCTTGAGGAAGGGGAACTGGGACAGACACTCATAAATATCCATTAAATCTGCAAGAAATGCTTTTGACTTCAAAGGAAATAGAGATTACTGGTGTTAGCCTTTTCATTCTCTGTCTCTTTTTCCCTTCTGTTTTCACTCACTCTACACAGATTTTAAAAATGTATTTGTATAGGGATTTATTGCTAATGTCTTGCAAAGATGACTTCTTTGTTTTTCGCTTGTTTGATTGACTGACTGACTGACTGATTTTATAGTTCAGAGAGGTAATAAATGGCCAAACCCTCAGTGAACAGCATGATGCTTGGTTTCATATAACAAGGCCAGGTGAGTGAAGAGATTTCAGAAGGCCTGAAACTGGTCAGGAAAAGTCCCACTAGGAAGTTCCCTCATGATTTAGGACACCCACACCCTACTACACCATTTCTTCAACTCATACCCTTGAGGCCAGCACATGCATTAAGGACACGTTGCCCCAGTGACCTCTACAGGAGTCAACATCACAGACATCAAGCTAGAGAGCAAGTTGCTACTTTGTTTACACATGGATTTGAAGCCAAATGATTTGGAGTTAAGACTTGAGAGCTACTTAATGAGGGTAAAAGTCCAATCTGATCATCTTGAGGTACATATCCTCACAGTTTCTGTGTTATTTCAAGTTACATTTGCCTCAAATCTCGTCCTCAGTCCAAGCTTGGAGGGCTATGAATAGAGGACAGATGTGGAGGATCAAGCTACCACTAACTAGCAAAGGGGTTTGATAAGATCCTTGCTGTCTCTGAGATTCTATTTCCTTTTTGCAGCTTGAGAGATTTGGACAAAGTTTTCTATAAGATCCCTCCAGCCTAAACATGTATCATTCATTCCTCTGTCACTCAGTTGCCCTGTTGTGGTTATCCAGACACAGGGTGCCTCAGCAGTCATGCCCAGGATGCTGCAGTGTGAACTTCTCATCATGCTCCACACCTTGGTCCTTCACTTCCTGTGCTCTATCCTGTACCCAAATTCTGTGAACATTTCAGACCCATGCCTACCATTCCTTCTTTCCTATTATCTTCTTGATGGTTATTCACAGCTTGTTCAAGAAACAATATAGAGCAGAGGTAGGAATTGAGTATTTGGTAGAACCAAGAATGTAACATTTCTAAAGAAATTTTCACTTTACTGCATATGAAGTACTTTCTATCTATGTCAGAGAAGGACTGTTTGTACAAATGACTAGAAGAGTCCACCCAAGATTCACCCTTATTGTACCCTCTGCCATTTCCAATTCCTTACTGAATGTGTCTAGCTCAGAACATACAGCAACATTTGTTCTCTCATTACAGGCCAGTTAAAATGCTCATGAGTTCTTCAAAATTAGATGAGCAATTTTGTAAATCAAGAAAGCAGCTAATGGAAAAGAAGTCTCACAGGCCACCTCTAGAGTGGACACTGAGACACAGATTTATCTAGTCAGTAATCTGGAAACTCTACAGTTCATGAAACATTCTATTGGGTATGCTATGTACCCCCAAGTCCTCATGTACTTTTGATGGGGCTGAGCCTGACGCCTGTGATCAGTTTGTTGTCTAGCACCGGGATTGATGATGTGAGTGCTATAGCCGCCCAGGGGTGGAGCTGAGATACAGTGTAAGGGAGGCGGGTCTTCCTCTTGCTTGCATCCACCCTCTCTCTCACGCAAGCACACTCTTGCTCTCTCGCCAGCGAGCCTTGCGGCTTGCAGCCACCATGAACAGCAGCCCTGCCATGCCATGCTGACTTGGAGTCAACTAAGTGTGGACTGAAACTCCTGAGAAACTGTAAGAATAAACGTTTCCTTCCCTAATTTTGGGCATCAGGTATTTTGTCTCAGCAATGAGCTAAAAGTAACTAAGACAAACATGCTCTTTTCTCTACCTGCCAAATAGGAAATGAACAGAGTGGGAGCACCTTACTGTTATGAATGGCAGGGATATCTGAGGACGCCTGGGAACAGCACAGGTTCCCAGAACAATGGAGATGAATACAAATCCTAGATGTCTACCCAGCTCTGAACAGTTACGTTAAAATCTCTGTCATCATTTAGAACTTCATCAACCCCTTCAGTATTCCTCCAAATACGATTTACTCTACAATTGTACCATGGATTATTATCAAGTTCACTTGTTTACATAACTGACATCACCAACACTCTTCCCCTTGTGAGAACTGGAAAGTCACAGCCCCACTTTCACTATTTCCCGTGAGGGTTGAATTTGAACACAACACTGGGAATGACCAGCAATCTCTCTGCAAGGTTGTAGCGTCTGGCAGCAATGATTTTGAAATCACTCAAAGAAAAGTTTTGGAAGGAAAAAGTGACTTCTTACAAATTCTGAGAAAAATTCAGATTTTTATTTTTAACCACTATCCAAGCACACAATATTATACTACTCACAACTAAATCGAATCATAGTAAATGTAGCTCCATAAACACAATGAAATCATTTTTTAAAAAGGCAAATGTAGGAGCTACTGAACTTCTTCCTCCACTAGACATATCACAACTAAAAATTTCAGTCCTCACCTAATGATAATTGCTTTTCTAGAAATTGCTTTCCAGAAGTTTCACAGATTTGGAACTCATGGAAACAGACTCTGAAATACAGAGTTTAATGCAAGAATTTCATGAGGCAATGCTCTCCACCTCTACAGTGTGCAGGGCTGAAGGTAGCAGTGTAGAGCAGGCCGATACATGGAAATCTGGCACAGACAAGCAAATATCTCAGCCCATCTCACACGTGAGTGCTCTGGATTAAGGAAAACTCTTCATAATTATTTAAAGGCAGTCAGATTCCTGAAATAGACATATCCCTCTCTCCCAAAATACAGTAAGAACTGGGAGGAAGCAGCTCCATAGCAAGGACCCACTGAGAGCTTTCAGGCCGCATTTGCCCTAGTGCTGGTAGAATGCATGTGCATGTCCTGCGTCGTACAACCTGGGTGTATATACAGCAATAGCCAACAAATTTATCGTCAGCAAAGAAATGGTGTTACATTGATCAGACCTTTACTCAGCAGTTCTGAGCCAGGTTAAACAGAATTGTTATGCAAAATATTTTCAATTGTATTTTAATCAACAGCACAGAAATGAACTTGGCATCATTTCTGGAAATCTGGAAACAGACAAAGTCATCTTTTATCCCCAGCAACACTCTTGAGCCAGACATTCCAGGCCTTGATATTTTGCCAAGGGACCATGTTAATTTAAACTAATGGATTTGTTCATTTCCACTGACTCCTTCCAACCTCAGCTGCTGCAAGTTTGATGGCACTTCCACAGCTGAGGTCTTGCCTATCTGGAGCCATGTCACTGTATTAGATGGATCCTGAGTGCCACAGTAATTGTGCTTGAAACTCACAGTGTGACTCACTACCCAACAGAAAGTCACAGTTATATGAAAGGATGACACAAGGATCCTGCCTTGCCCTGGGGCAACCTGTGTCACTTCCTGCGATGCTTAGACATGAAATACTATTTAGAACACAGGTTAAAAGATGGTGGGTTCAAAGAAACTTCTAAAAGTTAACCACAGCAGGTGTGTGAACTTCTTGTAGAAATTTTAACTAAGCTTTGGATTGCTGTTCATTAATAAATGTTGCCTAATATTGTAGTTAAAGTGTCGTTTATAACTATTTCAGAGAATTCAAGTTCATTTGAGGAAATCTCTCAAATAGTATCCTCATTAGTCCTGTGCTAAAAGTACACAAAGAGTTAAACCTTTCAGTCTGGTTTCCTTTTCAACATGAGTTTTCTCCTTTGGACATGTTAGGTCTATGGAAAACCCACCTCTGTGCTCTGGGGCTACTGCTTTTAAGCGTCTTTCTTTGTACTCTCTAATTCCAGACAAGTTAGGGAAGTGATGTCCACTTTGGAAAGTATCCCCTAGGCCTTCTGAGGATTCCCCAGGTAGTGATACCATGGTAAAAAGTAGCCAAGATAATCTAAGAAAATGTATCACATTATATGCATGTGTGTTTCCTCATTTACATGTCACAATGTCCAAAAAACTATCCCAATATTCTTACAGACAGAAAAGAATCTCTCTGAAGTGGTTTTCAAACCATTTATCAGGACTCTGCTGGATTTTGTGTGTTAGCGAATTTGTTTATGGAGCTGAAAACATCCTCAGAATGTCTGTACCTCTGTGTAAGTGTGAGTGTCCCTGGGTGTCAATGACACCCAAAATCTTTGTACTACATTATTTCCTATGCTGAGTCATTTTCTCCCCCCTCTAGAGAAGAACACACAAAAGCTTAAGCTCTTCAATAATCACTCAGTTCAAGTCAGTGCACTATTCCAGATCACCTGTGATGAAATGGGGTAGTAATTAATACATACCTGTGTATTTAAAGAAAAGATCTTCACAAATTATCCAGATTAAATTTCTTCACGATCGCCTACAGAGAGCATCTTTGACCTCCTTGTTCCTCAGGGTGTATAAAATGAGATTCAACAGGGGTGTGATGACTGTGCAGGTCACTGAGATGAGTCTGTCCTGCCCCAGGGAACTCTCGGACTTAGGCTTGAGGTAGACGATGGAGGCGCAGCCATAGTGGATGATGACCACTGTGAGGTGGGAGGCACAGGTGGCAAAGGCCTTCTTCCTGCCCTCTGCTGAAGAAATCTTGAGGATGGTGGTGATAATCAGGACATAAGAAATGAAGACCAGGATCATTGGTAGAACAAGGACAAAAATACCAATCACAAAGTTGATGATCTCATTGACAGTGGTATTTGTGCAGGCTAGCTTCAGTAGGGGTCTGACATCACAGAAGAAGTGAGATTATGTAGCCATCACAGAAAGGTAGGCCAAATACAGATGTTACCTGGACAATGGCCATGTTCAGGCCAACTCCCAGTGACCCAGATGCCAGCTGGATACAAGCCCTTTTGCCCTTGATAACCGAATACTTTAGAGGGTTGCAGATGGCCACACAGTGGTCATATCCCATGACTGTAAGCACAAAGCAGCTGCAGATGCCAAAAGTAAGAAAGAAGAAGAGCTGTGTGGCACAGTCTTGAAAAGAAATAGTCTTCCAAGGATTCAAGAGACCTGAAAGCATATGTGGAATGATGGCCACGGTATAGCAGGTCTCAGAAATGGAGAGCATGCTCAGAAAGAAATACATGGGAGTATGAAGGTGATGGTCCAGGCAAGTAATGGTCACAACAATCACATTGCCAGACAGTCAGTAGGTACAATGTTAGAAAACCAACAAAGAACATAAGCTGGTGCTTCCACTCAAAACTGGAGAACCCTTCAAAGAGGAACTCAGTGATGTAAGTTGAATTTGGTCCCTGTCATTGCAACTGGTCCAGGTTTGAAGGAGCTGGGCAAAGGAAGGAAAGGTATCATGGATCAAGCATGAAACTCAGCAGCTTGGACCAAGGTGTTCAGTCCAGAGAGATTCCAGCCTCTGAGCATTGCTCCAGATTCTAGCCATCACCATCATTCCATTAATGACCTATTCCTCTGTTTTTCTCTTTGCCCCTTTCTTTGTTGATATTCTAGAAAGGATCTCCCAGCATCCTAGGATTGAGGCAAAAACAGAGGTGAGAAAGAAAGTAGAGACCTTCTAATGGAGATAGAAATAGGTAGCTGCTTGGAAGTTCTTGTTTGTATTCCAAGATATGGAATTGCTGGATCTTTGGGTAGTTCTATTTTTAAATATTTGAGGACCTTTTCTATTGTTTTTCATAGTGGTTTCACCATTGTGCATTTCCACCAAGGAAATATATGGGTTTGTTTTATTGAAATTCTTTTGAATTGTTACTATCTGGTGTTAATAGATTAAAATATATTATCCCTTCTTGTTGTTTGGAAATATTATCTCATTGTGGTTTTCGTTTGTGGTTTCTTGATAATTATCACTATTGATCATATTTTCATATGTCTCAGTTAAAATTAGATCTCCAAAGAGGTATTTGTGCACCCAGCATTCTTTGCCATGTTAGATACTGGAAACAAACTATGGAAATGGCCTAAACATTTGCAGGCAAATGAATAAGGCAAATATGATATGTGAGATGGAATTATTATTTACTCTTCAAAAGAAGAATAACTACAATTTACAGTAACATAAATAAACCTAGATGATATGATACTAAGTGTAAAAAGCTAGTCACAGAAAGGCCAACAGTGCACCATTTAATTATTTGGGTTACTTAATATAGTCAAATTGATCAAAACAGGGTGGTTCAGTATCTATGCACAATCAGGATAAAGGAAATTATGCTGTTACCCCACTCCTATAAAGCTTCAACTATGCAACATGACTTAATTGTTGAGCTTTGCTATACTACACAGTACATAGTCACGCTGTAATATAAATTTTAAAATTAGTTAATCGAGTGATATCATAAGTGTTTTATTATGAAAGAAAATGAAACAAAACACCAAAGAGACCGGAGGAAACTTTTGTAGATAATATATGTGTATTTCCCCAGGTAATGTTTTGATAGGGTTATAACTTATGTTCAAACTCATAAGATTGATAAATTTAATACATTCAAGTTATTTGTTATCAGTTATGCTCAGTCAAAATGTTAAAAGAAAGGAAGGAAAGAAGGAAGGAAGGAAGGAAGGAAGGAAGGAAGGAAGGAAGGAAGGAAAGAAGGGAGAAAGAAAGAAAGAAAGAGCTAGATCTGCTCAGTGGAGAAACAGTGAAACACCAAGTGTGCCCAGGTCTGTGCTCCTCCTCAGCACACCTTGATGTAGCCCCTGAAGAAGACAATGAACAGTGGCACAGTGAAACATGAAAGTTGTCTGAGACTGATTCCCTTCCAATGTTGTCAGCAGCATCCAATGCCAAGTGCCCCTCTAAAAAAACAGACCAGTCTACTGGCTATTTCCCAAAGAACCGGAAACAAATACCCTGTAAGATCACAAGAGATGGATTTACAAACCACTGTAGATATTTAGTTTTTCTCCTTGAATTCTACCCATAGAAATAGATGAAAAACCTGAAGATGTCTCTTAATCAGAAAATCAGCTTTCCTCATTCCTTTGCATGCTGCGTTACAGATGGAAATGTGCTGGCCCTTTTGTGTTTTGTCTTACCCCAGTGAATTCAGCACTAGTGTCTATACTGGTACAGATTTATCTTTATCCTTCAACCAAGTTTAACCACTATGTCCACTGTTCCTTCCCTATTCTACCCAACACAAAGGCAATGACTCCCGCAACTCCTCTTTGTATCCTCTTGTTTGTGCTTTCTACCAAGACCTAACATCTAAAGACCATTGTCATTGCCTATGATCACTGCAGCTGTCTCCTTACACAGCTCCGTTTTTCAAGGGTCCTTAATCTGCATCTTCCTGCTGACTCTGATATCACAGTCTTTCAAAAGTTTTCCCTGATAGATTAAAAGATGAAGACACAACTACAAACACACTCAGCCAGCTTACCTTTGACAAACCAACCAAATATGCTCACCAGAAGAAAGATAGTCTCTTTAATAAATGGTGCTGGAAAAACTAGCTATTTACATGCCAAACCCTAAAAGTAGACCCATGTCTATCACCATACACTAAACTAAAATAAATTGGATCGAAGATCTAAATATTAAAACAGAAACACTAAACCTACTGGAAGAAAAGTTAGGTAGAAATCTTGAAGGTATGGGAGCAGGCAATGTGTTCATGAACAAAACCCAAACTGCACGGGAAGTACTTCAAAGAATCAATAACTGGGATCTCATCTTATTAAAAAGTTTTTGCACATCAAAAGAGATCTCCAATGGAGTGCAAAGAAAACCCACAGAGCAGAAAAAATTTTAGACAACTTTCCCTCAGACAAAGAACTTCTATCTAGAACACATAAAGAATTCAAATAAAATCGGGCCCCTCAAATTCAAAGACCCAATCCCAAAACAGGCATTGGAGATGAATACGCATTTCTCAGGTGAAGAAATGCAAATAGCAAATAAATATATGAAAAAGCGTTCAACATCATTAATTATTTGAGTGACGCCAATTAAAACAATACTGAGATTCCATCTCACCACTGAAAGAATAGCTGTTATCAAGAAATCAACCAATAAACGCTGAAGGGTCTGTGGGAAAAAAGGAACACTTTTCCACTGTTGGTAGGAGGGTACACTGGTATAACCGCTTTGTGGAAATCAGTTTGGAAAAGCCTCAAAAAACTGGGATTAGAGGTCCCAGACTACCAGTTATTGTCCTTCTGGGTATTTACTCAGTACAATTACAAACATTATGCTACAGTAATATATGTGCACCCATGTTTATAGCATCCCAATTTATAATAGTTAAATCTTGGAAACAACCTAAATTCTCATCAACCAAGGAATGGATAAAAAAGGATGTGGTCTTTTTATACAGTGGAATACTATTCAGCTATAAAAAAGGAAAAGATTGAGGCTTTTATAGGTAAATGGATGATACTTGAGACCATACTCGTAAGCGAAATAAATTAGACTCACATGTGTAAACATCATATTGTCTTCCTAGTATAAGAAACTGAAATGGTAAATAAGACCTAAAATGTGCAATACATTTTGTGAAAGAGAAAGAAACTGCTCAAAAGGAAAGAACAAGGAGGATGGAGGAAAGGAGAAAAGAAGAAAGTAAAACTGTTTATAATATATGATCAATTTTGCATGCCTATATCTTGTAATCTGAGCAACTGATTTGAAGATAATAATAGGGAAAATATTTACCATTGTTAATCTCCTATAATACTGTTTTGAAATTCTATATCATTGTTTTTATTGTTTTTCAATTTAAAATTAAAAAAGAAAAGAAAGCTGTTCTTGGAGATTCCCTGAGTAAAAGACTTCACCAGTCCCTCAAATTTTTAAGAACAATATTCAACCCCATTTACAAGTTGATTATGCTAGTGTAAGACAGATTTGCTCTGAAAATTACATAGGTGAGTGGATTTAAAGAATTTAACCTGGCACCTCACACACAGAAATCTCTTGTTAAGTAGTAGTTTTATTAGTCGCGATTCACAAGCCAATCAGTTGAAACTTGTAAGCAGCACAGACAATGAACGGAGTTGCAGGATTCATTCCAACATTTCTGGATCATAAACAATCCTTTGAATACAGTGGTCCTGTTTTTAAGAGTTTTATCATTCTGTTTTTGTTTACTCATATAGATGTTTTCATGCTCCTTAAAAGATGTTTCTGAAGGTTCACTGATCAGATTTATACACAGCTGAAGTTGTTGTCCTCACATAAGTGTGGAATAAGTAGAATACAATCTTAAGTTTCACCTCCAATAACCTCCTGATAATGCCCAACACTTTTTACTCACACGTGGATCAGAAAGTCCATCCAACTAACATGCCTAGAAAAATCTAAAATGATATTTATTCCATGTTAAACTTGATGCTTTGGAGCCAATCAGTGTTATTGCAGTTTCCTTTGCATTTGTATACAGTGAAATTCATGCACTTAATTCAGTTTATGGAACAGACTTTATTTGAGGCTGTGGCCTAGAGTATGTCTCTTTCCCTAGTCTTCCAGACTACTAGTCAATAGCACTCAAAAATAAATAAATAAAAAGCTCTACATCAGCATCTATAGTTCAGAGACCCTAGCAGGTAGAATAATTAAAAGGGTACAGGGTGTGGAGGATATATACAGATGCCAAGAATACGATTACTCCTCTCAGGTCTAGAAGATATAAATGAGGAGTAAGACAAGAGGTAAATGGAGGGAATGCATAAATGACATCACAAAAGTGGGATAATATATTGGAAATTGGTGGTTTATAGACTTTTCTTTCTTTTAAATAAATGATGCAAAAATGAATGCTGTCCAGTGCTAGATAAATACACAGATTATAACTTTCCAACAGAAAATGAAATCTGTCCTATTGTTTTCTGAAATTTTTAAAATCTCCATTAATGGGGGTGGGACAAGATGGCAGAATGGTAAACAGCAGGGTAAACAGACTCCCTGAAAGACATTGTCCAGATGCTGGAATATAGAAACATGGGGAAGACAAGAAGGAGGGACACAGGTCCTCTGGATCCAGGAAGAATCTAAAGCAAGAATTGAAGCCCACAGAAAGAGTGGAAAGAGGCACTTTGATCGGGATGGCGGTGGCTGGTGGCGCCTCTGCCTGGAGCTGGACCTGCTCTGTGAAAGGAGTTGCTGGAACCTGGGGATGAATAGTCAGAGAGCTACGGCTGTGGCAGCAGGGAACCTGGAGTCCTCTGCCCAGAGATGTGGCATCAGAGGAGAGTGGCAGTGGACAGAGGGAGCAGACCTGAAGAACTGTGAGTGAGAAGGTCCTCACCCTCCCACGTGAGGGGGACATTGGTGGGGAGACATCTTGGAGTTGGGCTGAGGACTCCTGGCTGGGCACAGACCCAAGGAGTTTGCTCAGGCTGAGCCCTGTTCCTGTGAGCATACTGGGGGCCACCTCGGAGGGCCCCTGTGGTTGACTGGCTTGGTCTGGAGATGGCGGCTCCATGCGCACTCCAGGGGTGATGGTGGAGAGTCCACAGGTGACCGGCCCACCAGCCCAGGTTCACAGGTGGCAGCCAGCCCCTGCACACACCCCACCAGCCATCAGGGGGAGCCAAGGCAGGCTGGGGAAAGGCAGTGGATAGCGCTGTAACAGTGGCCCCAGTGGCAACCATCATATATCAATAATCAGCACTGGCTAGAAGAACCAGTCCCACTTCAAAGAAATTGCAGCCAATGCAAGGAATACCTGGGTCCCCAGAACCAATTTGCCCAGAAGAACCCAGGAATATGTCAAGACAAAGAAGCAAAAGGCAGTCTCTGGCCTCCAATTCAAGCAGAGCAAGTCCAGGAGATGCAAATGCAGAAGAGATCAGGAGTCCCACAACTGAAGTTTATGAGGTGATGGCAACTGAAGTAAAGAAACAACTTCAAGAGGCTATAAAAAAAATTAGAACAGAAATACTAACTCAGCTAAAAGAAGAAATGAAAAATATAATAAAAGAATGCTGGGCATCTCTAAAGGAGACATAGATAAAAAAATGGAGCATAGGAAAATGAGGAAAACCTGGAATGAACAATAAAAACAGATTTAGAATACATGAAACAGATTTAAAGAGATTACCAGGAAATCAAAAACTCCAATGAAAGTTGGCAAAACCACCTGAAGGAAACTAAAGATAGACTTTCAAACCTTGAAGACAGGTTTGCAGCTTGTGATCATGAAAGGAAAGATCTCTTGAAAATAACAAGAAACCTGGAAGCAAAAATACAATGGCTGCAAGACAACCCAAAGAAACATAACTTAAGAATTAAAGGTGTGAGTGAAAAAAGCAGGGGTCAATACAAATCAAATTAAAAGCCTATTTACAAAAATAATTTTAGAAAACTTTCCAAGAATGGGAACAGGAAGTGACTTTCAGATAAATGAAGCATACAGAACTCCAGTTAAACATAACCAAAATATACCTACACCCAGACATATAATAATCAAGATCCCAGAAATTCAACACAAAAACAATACTAAAAGTTGTTAGAGAAAAAAAAAAACAGATCACCTACAAAGGAAAACCTATCAGAATCACAACAGACTTCTCAACACAAGCCATCATGTCAAGAAGAGCTTGGAGTGAAGTATTTCAAACCCTGAGAGAAAACAACTTCCAACCCAGATTGATGTACCCTGCAAAATTATCTTTCAAAATCAACAGAGAACAACTAAAGGAATTTATGACAACCAAGTCAACCCTACAAAGAATACTGAAGGACATTTTAGAGACAGATAAAAAAGTCCACAGCTCCAGAAACAGCGGCAGAGGGATATCACTGAGCAGGGCAGACAATTGAATAATCCATCATTGGGATTTGAGTACAGTATTGTCTTTAATGAGCTGTTTGGTTTGATCTTATTCTATCTTGACCTGCCTAATTATATTATTATATATGATGACAAAGAAAGCTATTCCAAAGATAACAAAATATATTAGGATAACCTTTATTGATAATTGATCACCTTGTTTTGAAACCCGGTATTGCTTTCATTGTTCTGTTTTGAGTGATTTTAACCTATTTTGGTTTGTTTGACTGTATTATAACAGATGATATAGGCAACTGCTTAGAAAATAATATGAGGCATTATAGAAATCAATGTTGTATTGCTATGTATTGCTTCCATTGTTTTATTTGTTATTGGTTTTATTCTGTACTGTTTTGTTTGATTATATTAGGCCCGATGATATGGGCAGTTATTCTGAAGATAACAAGAGGTATTATAAGGGGAAAGGAGGAAAGAAGGAAGGGAAAAGGAAAAAGACATAGATTTTTATGTGTGTATACATAAGATGGTCAAAATGACTATACTAATAAATGTATTAACTATTGAGAGAGAACAGTTGATACTCATGTGATTGGATCAATTTTATATGTCTATGTCTGTCAATCTGAGCAACCCCTTTGAAGGTAACGGTATACAATGTTACAACCACTGTCAAATTCCAATCATTTCATATTGTAAACCTATAATGTTACAGTATTGAATTTGTTGTTGTTCATTGGTCCCTTTAGCTTTTCCTTTCTCTTTTCTGTGACCATTGTTTTATTTTTTATTGGCTTTATTCTGAATTATTTTGTTTGATTATATTAGGCCTGATGATATGGGCATTTATTTTAAAAACAACAAGAGGTATTCTAAGGGAAAAGGAGGAAAGAAGGAAGGGAAAAAGAAAAAGACATAAATTTATAAATAGGTATAGATAAGATAGCTAAAATGACTATATTACTAAATGCATTAACTATTGAAAAAGAATAGTTAATACTCATATGATTAGATCAATTTTACATGTCTATATCTGTTAATCTGAACAACCCCTTTGAAGGTAATGATATGCAATATTACAACTACTGTCAAATTCCAACCATCTCATTTTGTAAACCTATAATGTTATCGTATCGGATGTGTTGTTGTTTGTTGGTCTCTTTTGCTTTTTGTTTCTCTTTTCTGTGTCCATTTTCTCTTAAATAAAAAAATAAAAAATAAAATAAAAAATTTAAAAACTCTCCATTAATTTTGGTTTACTTAAAATATAATTTGTGCTGATTTCACCAAGCAAAATCACTTCTTCATCAGTTCAGTGTGCTCAATGGTCACATGTGCATGTGCTCTTCCAGACCTTGGAAAAGAAGGAAGATCAAGGTGATCTTGGCTCTCTTAGATTCTTGAACAGCCTTTGGGATGCACCTCAGTGAAATGCTTGGTTTTAACTCTTTTCTTCATTAGACTATTCACCTATGCTTCAAAATTCTGAGTCATTATATTGTTTCCTGGGAGACACGTGTTCCCATTCTTCTGCAGATTGGCCCTTGCTCTGTGATAACTGAGTCCCTGCTCTGACACACACTCCACAGCCTAGCAGTTACTCACCTGTTTCTGGGATCTTCTAAAGACTGGTGCTCATGCCCAAGGAACATCCACCACTCTGGAAATTTGATTGCAAGAAATAGTAAATTATAAATTTGTATCCACACTTACCAAATGTTTCTAAGATGATTGGCAATGTTCTTTGCAAAAAATTTTGAAATTCACCATTTGTAAATCTGCAGATCACTGTGTGCAACTATGCTGTTACTGAACTCTCTGTGAGCTTCCTTCTGACCAGGTAGTATTATATTTTTAACAGGAATTTCCTCTTTGATATCAAATCTTCAGACATGACCCAGAATGCTACGACTAAAAACAAGTATACAGAGAAGGAAATGAGGTCTGTCTCAGTCCTCCTATGTGTGAGAACACAGTGTGGACAAGAAAAGTCACATTAAGTTCCTCCAGATTTTCCTGGTCTCAGTCACTGCAAGAAGCTGTTCTTTGAATCACAAAGCAGAAATTCTGCATTGGGGTTCTTAATGAGATATCAAATCTCTGCCTCAAAAGCTGGGTTTCTCTCCAAAATGCAGTCGTTATTCTCAAGTGATCAAAAGTAGAAGACACAATCCAAACAGCAGACTGCCTGGAGACCTCATTACAAAGATAACTCACTACCCCTCCCTGTCGATGGCCCACAGTGAGGACCACATTTGGGAAAACAGAGTTGACTAAGCTATTAGTAACATCTCTAGGGAGAAAAGTCTAACTTTGTGTCTTAGGGTGGCCTTGGCCTTATTAGGACCTATGCCATATTTTCCATGCATTTTTTCAGTGGCAATGAGGGGAAGCTTAGTGCCTAATAGGGTAACTCCTCATACATCAGAGAGGAGAAGGAACGACTTCCAAGAGGGATTTAAGCAGGGATTCTTGCTGCCGGGTACACACAGAAATGACTTTCAGGTACCAGACAAGTGAAGCCAGTTTAATATCCCTGAGTAGAATCATCAATTCTATTCCTAAGTTCTACTTTACGAACTTTTATATGACTAAACTGGTATTATTTTCTCTCTTCTACTCACCACACATCCCTCGCTCATTGTGGTCCCTGATCCTAGCTCTGGAAGGTCATCCTTTGAATAATAAATCCATCACATTATCCATAGCCCAAATAGATTTTCATGTGTGTCTACAGTCTCAAAATACGTAAAAGTTGGTACTTGATTGCCACACGTATTGACTTCTTTAATAATTACTTTCAAATGATCATATATTCCTAATTAATTTTTGAGTACATTTAAATTCAGACTCTTTTTTATGTACCTTTTGTTCTCTTGGTGTATCAAGGACTGATCATTCTAAGAAATAATTGCCAATACTTATCACATGTGCTTATATGATAGGACAAAGCTAGGTAGTATATATACATTCAATAATTTTATCCTAGTGGTAAACTCAAGATAGCATAATTTCTATTATTTTTCTGAGGACACTGAGATGATAAATCACAAATCTAGATTAAGGCCAGGATATTTATTCTCAAAATTTTCTACCTGCCAGTTAGATGGAATGAACTTGAAATTGGGTTGTATCAGGTTACTTGTAATTGTAACAAATTATGAACATACCTTAATATTGGTGAAAAAACTCTATCAAACTAATGATACTTGTAATTTGATCTTATATTTGCCACTAACTTGGTGAGTACTTAGATGAATATTTTCTTCTTTGGTCCACCCTTATATATTTTAAAGCACTGACATGATAATATGGCTGTGTTAAGAATGATGATGACAGTGATGATGACAATTTTCTTGACTTTCGTCTCCCATTATATCCTCTAACAATAGCATGGTGAAGTACATCTATCTATCATCTGTTTAGCTATTTATCTTTCTATTTAAATACCAATCTCCATTACAAACGAAGTGAGGCCAGATGATAGAATTAGACTGAGTTTTAACCAAGGCTTTTTTCCATCCTGTACTCTTTATATTGCTATAAAACTGAAGGATACAATTAGTTTTTCTCCATTCCTAGAAGACTTATACAATGACTATAAGATGAGTATTTGTCTAATAATGTAGAAAATAGTTCAAGGAGACAAAATTCAAGAAGAAGTGTAGCTATGTTAGCCTGGTATTCATTTCCTTGCCATTTCCTTGAGGATCTGTAATTTGTTGTTTGTCCTCTTTGGTCTAAAGAATTAACTCAACAAATCATCTGGCAGACTCCATACACTGAAGTGCCCCACCCTTGAAAGGGAAAATTGGAAATAAATTAGCCCTCTCAAAGACTGAAACAAGCTTCAAATTAGCTTATTCTTTAGTTAAATAAATACAATTTTGTCTCTAGTCAGCTACCTGCCAGGTAGTAAAATAAAATCTCACTACAGTATGATAATATAGTGTACAGTCTCACTTTATCTTAGTAATTTTTTGATTGAGAACATGGATAGGCCAATGATAGACATCAGTTCATGAGCCTACTTCCTGGTTTTATACAGCCTAGAAGCTTTACAGTAGTTTTTACATTTCTAAGTGATTGACAACAAATGAAAAGAACAATAGTATTCTGTGATGTGAAAAACATATGAAATTCAAATTTCATTAACCAAGTACTATTTTTTGAGCCACAATCACATTTGTTC
>RJWM01000581.1:0-98515 GCA_004363535.1 Dasyprocta punctata
CCTGCCAGGGCAGGCGCTTAAGCCACTGAGCCAAACTCCCAGCCCTGGTTTTTTGAGGCAGGGTCGCACTATGTAGCTCAGGTCGGCCTTGCGCCGCGTTGTAGCCCAAGCCGGCCTCGAACACACAATGCTCTGCCTACCTCAGCCTCCTGAGTGCTGGGATTAAAGGCGTGCGCCACCACGCCCGGCTAACAGTTTCCATTTCTTAACACAGTATCTATTGTCAGAGTTGCAAAATATTCTGGAACACTGGTGAATTACCACAGTGCCAAGTATGTAGTAAGTGCTCAATGAAAGGTTAGCAATAAAGATTTTGGCAGTCGGTCAAGATCTTGAGTCTCATTGCCTGAGATTCAGACTCACGTTCAAAATGTTTCATCCATCCTCATTCGTTTAGCACTTTGTACTCATCCTTCCTTGCTCAAGTTTCTGAATGCAGAGCTATTCGTTGGATATGATATGTTCTATCGTTAGAAAGCACAAGTCCTATTGCCTCCCAGTCTTTCTCCTCCTCCCGTCATTCTGCCACTCTTTTCCCCTCTGTCATTGTAGTAACATTGGTCCTTCTGCTGTGCCTTGAGCACACTGAGCTTCCGCAAGAGCCTGGCCACACTCGGCCCCCGGTGCAGTCTGTCTGTGTCTCTTGGAAAGGTCTCACCTCGCTGGCTGCAGTGTTACCCTGCACCACCTTCTTAGCCTGCTTGGTCACTCTCAGACCGCCTGAAATTATTCTGTATGTTCATTCATTGTCATTCTCCCTTTGTGGAATGTAAATCACTTCATCAGTGCTGTATTTTCAGAATCTAAACCAGTTCAGAGTAAGCACTCAATTACTATTTGTTAAATGAAGATTCAAAAGTTTGTGAATTGTCAAACCTAAACATGAAAAAATTTTTTTTCACTATTAATGTTGTTGCTTTATTTTTATGTTCTTATTTTGAGAATGAGGTGCTTTCACTGAGGTTCTGCTGGTCATTTAATAGTTCAGGCCTGGGCATGGAAACAGCAAATTTCATAAGTGGCTTTCATTAAAGAATATTGTTTCCAGACTGTGAAAGTAACGTATACTCGTAAGACATTCAGATTTTTTTCAGAATTGTGCAGTGAAGAGTAAAATTCTAATTCCTGAACTCATTTTACTTTTTCCCTTACAGGGATAGCAATAGTTAAAACAATCTTGTTTAATCCATTCAGAATTTTTTCTTTGTTTTTTTTTGTTTTTTGTTTTTATTTTAAACAAAAGGAAAACAAGAAATCAAAACATAACAATTTTACCCCAACCAACAAAACAGCAGCAATCATCAACATATTGGATATTCCCGAAAATTATTTAAGACAAAAAATAGAGACATGAAACATTATCTTAACTAATGGTTAACACAATTGTTTTCAAATGAACATTTCACATTAAAAATAAAATCTAAAGGTGATCCTGAAAAAATTACATTTTACTCAAAATTCTTTTTCTCTGACTGTCACAACTAATTTTTATATACATAGATTTTATTTCAGATAACATGATACTCTACCCAGGGGACCCCAAGAACTCCACACCTGTCTTTTTGTGACAGCAATGTATTGAGGTCTCCCAATACAGTTGTATTAAGGCTTACTTGATTTTTCATGTCGATTAATAATCATTTTATATAACTGGGTGGACTAGTATTTGTTGCATTGTTATCTCTTCCTCTTAGATTGTTCCCTTACCAATATATAATGACCTTCTTTGTCTCTCTTAATCAGTCTTGTCTTAAAATTAACTTTATCTGCAAACAGAATAGCTACCTCTGTTTTTTTGTGGACTCCTGTTACATGGAGTATTGTTTTCCATCCTTTAACTTTCAGTCTGTGAGTATCTTTTTGAATTAAATGTGTTTCTTGTATACAGCATATTGTTAGCATCTTGCTTCTTGATCCATTCTGCCAATCTGTCTTTTGGCTAATGAATTAAGACCATTAACATTGATGGTTAAAACTGATACATATTGACTTATCTTTATCATGTTGTATTCTTTTTTCCTGGTGGATTCCTTCTATTAGGGTTCGTGGAGCTGTACTACTTATCATCCCTTTCTAAAATGTCCTTCAAAATATTTTGGAGTGCTGGCTTAGTGGTCATGAATTTCTTCAACTGTTCCTTATCATGGAAGTATTTTGTTTCTCATCTCTATTTTGAAAGATAGTTTTACAGGATACATCAATCTGGGTTGAAAGTTGTTTTCTTTTAGAACTTGGAGTACTTCACTCCAAGCTCTCCTTAACTTGAGAGTTTGTGCTGAGAAGTCCACTGTAATTCTGATGGGCTTTCCTTTATAGGTGATTTGTTTCTTTTCCCTAATAGCTTTTAAAATTTTATTCTTGTGTTGAATTTCTGGAATCTTGACTATGATATTCCTAGAAGTAGATTTTTTTTATCATTGCTAATTGGAGTTCTATATGCCTCACTTATTTGTATGTCAGATTCTTTTTCTCTGCCAGGAAAATTTTCTGACACGATGTCTGTAAAGATGTTTTTAATGTCATTTGTAGTATCTCGTGCTTGTTCACTGACTCCAATTAATCTTAAGTTATTTTTCTTTGTCTCGTCAAGCAACTACTGGATTAATATCTCATGGTCCCTTGCTAGTTTTGAAGAATCTTTCTTTTCCTGGTCACCAACTGCGAGCCTGTCTTCAGTATCTGAGATCCTGTCCTCACATTGGCTTAATCTGCTTTGAATACTTTGAGTAGAGTTTCTAATCTCCTGGATATCTACTTGAATCTGCTTTATGGTATCCATTTGCTTCCCATGTTGTCCTTCCATAATTTGCTTAAGCTTGTTTATGCTTTTGTCTGTATCTGCGCTAACATCACTAAGCATGGTGTATATTTTGGTAGTCTTTGTGGTTATTATGAAAATTACTCTTTAAAGATTATTCTAGAAGTAGCTTAGTTATAAACACTACTGACCAAAAACTAAATTGCAATTTTATTGTCTTGTAGAAAAATGTTGACTCTGGAGCAGTTGAGAAACTCTCCCTTCGTAAGCAGCGTTTCATGCAGTTTTCTTCCCTGGAACATGAAGGAGAATATTACATGACGCCACGAGACTTCCTCTTTTCAGTAATGTTTGAGCAAATGGAACGTGAGTTTTAATGTTTTAAGTTAAAAAATTAAACTAGGGCTGAAAAAACTTTTTGAATTGGTAATAGCTTTTCTCTTCTTCCTCCTCTTCCTTCTCCCCACAATAAGTAAAATTGTCCTGAAAACATCTTTTAAAAATAATGCCAAATAATGTCATAAATTCTTAGTTTTATTACCTAAACTAGTGCCTTTCACTTTGCAGGCTCAATTTGCAAATGCAGTCTATGAAAAACTTTCTGTCTTCCTGACATCTTCTAAGGTGCCGTGGAATACTCCCTCTGAATAGCTGTGTTGGAACCTTTGGAACCTTACTGGAAATATACTAGGTCATTGGGCCCCCCTTTTGTTCTCTTTCTTAAGTCCCTGCTGCCACGAGGGGAGCAACTTTGTTCTACCACATGTCTTCTGCCATGCCATGGTGGTCCACTTTGCCACAGGCCTGGGGCTGAAACCCGAAGAACTGGAAGCCAGAGTAAACCTTTCCTCTTGCAAGCTGATTATCTCATGTTTTTTTGTCACGGTGATAAGTGACCAACAGTGTCCTGCCATTTGGTTTAGGCTGGTCTTAAGCTTACAGTGTAGCCCAGGCTAGCCTTGAACTTGTGGCGACGCTTCTGCCTCAGCCTCCTAAGTGCTAGGATTACAGGTGTGTGTGGCCACACCTGGCAATTCTACTGGAAAGACTTTTTTAGTGATTGCTTAAGGTTTACAATATACATTTACAATTCTAATCAAGGTCACTTTCAAATACTTCACTGCTTCCTAGGTGATATGCGTACCTTATAATAGAGTGTTTCCAGTTCCTCTCTCTTGTCCTTTATAAGATTGTTGTCATACATTTCACTTACCCACAATATTTGATCATCCAATATTTTGTTGGAGAAATGTTTCTTAAGACACAAAAAGTACTAACACAAGGGATTGGTAAAATTCAGTCATACTAAAATTAGAACTTTAGTTTATCACAAGTTGCCTTAGAGAAATTGAAAAGACAAGCCAAAAACTGACCAATTTTATTTACAATACGTGTTGTAACTTGACAAAACTTAGTATTTACATACAGAACTACACTAAGAAAAAGACAAGACAATTAAGGAGTTAATAGTTGGTATATTGATTATTTCAAGCTGAAATCACTTGAACTGGAACTTCAAGAAATGGCCAAATGGCCTGTTATTTCATACATGGAGCAAGCTGTAAAGATTCTTTTGGAAGGAATGTCCTTCATGTACCAGTGCTGGAAAAAGCCTTGATCACTGCAGTGGTAACTGGGAATTCATTGCAGCCCCATTGAACACCCTTTCTGAAGTAATCCTTATCCTTCCCCTAACTTCTACACCTCCCAAAACCACAGATGTATCTCTTAGTGACATCCATGACATCCATAGCATTTACCTCGGTCTAGGGATCCATTTGTCCCGTCATTCCTTCACAAATCGTTTGTTCTTGTCTGAAAAGTATAAAAGCATCTTGCTTTGGTCATTTCTTCAGACTTCACTCTCTAGAGAGGATATCCATGTACCTGTAAATTTAAGGAAACTTTTATGCTTTTCCTAGTTAATCAGCTCTTGTATTAATTCAGCTCCAAGGTCCAGCCAAAGAGCCCATGCTGGCGGTGTAGCTCAGATATAGAGCACTTGCCTAGCATACATAAAACCCTGAGTTGCATCCCTAAAACCACACAGTGAAGAGTTAAGGGTGGAGGTGGTAAAGAAGATCTGTCTCCCCTGACAACCCAATCGAAAGATGGACAGAAGAGGGGCTGGGTTAGGGTTAGGGTTAGGGTTAGGGGTTAGAAGATCTGTCTCCCCTGACAACCCAATCGAAAGATGGACAGAAGAGGGGCTGGGGATATAGCTCAGCAGCATAAGCACCTGCCTGGCAAGTGCAAGGACTTAAGTTCGACCGCCAGTACAAAAAAAAAAAAAGGTGGACAGAAGAGACCTCAGGCAGGAGAGTGATACATTGCCTCTAATTCATTTGAGGCCCAGCTGAACAACTCAGCAAGACCCTGTCTTAAGCAGGGAGAAAAGGGACGTGAGAAATAAATAGGCACGCACAGAAGAGAAAACATGACAACATTGAACATGGACGTAATCATGTTTATCCTTGTTAGTAACTCCAATCAGATAATTTTACACCTGTTAGATTGGCAGCAATTAAGTTTATTAATAAAAGTTGAAGAGGATGTGGGTCATCAAGGATTTTATACACTTGTTTGGAAATGTGTACTGAAACTGCTTTGGAAAGCAGTGTGACACTGCCTTGTAAACATCAGCATGACTCTGTCCTATAAATCGTTTCCTAGGTCTGTATCTACTGTGTGCCCAAGAGGAGTCCTCACCCATGCGCAGTAGGGCATGTATAAAGAATGTTTATGGCCTCAGTCTTACATTAGCATAAACACAAAATGCTGTAAGTGTGCATTATTAAGAGAATGGAGACGTTAGTTGTGGTTTTTTTCCCCCCAGGGAACTTTACTTAGTGAAAGTGAATAAACTGAGGAGAGCAATGTGCATCCTGGCAGCAGGAGGAGCTTCGTGTATTCAGTGCCCACTGAATGTGGTGAAAGTTTTTTTAAGAACATCATTTAAAGTCTTGAAATGTCCTTTGAGTTATATAGCAAATTAAGAAACACCTATTCAAGAAAATCTAAAATGGGTTAAGAAAAGGGAGAGCATGGGATGTGTGGCCGAGGGCTGACACCATCTGCCCTGCCCCTGCTCCGTGGGATGGAGTTCATTCAGGACGGCTGAGGTCAAGAGCATGGACGCCCTGCAGCCAGATGCTTTCCTTCCCAGAAGCAGGAAGCAGCCGGGCTTCAGCAGCTCTCTTCCTGCGCTGCCAAGGCTGAGTTCCCTCAGGCACACCTGAGCAGCGGGAATTCCTGCCAAGCCCTCCCTTGTGGAGTGGGGGCTTCACCTTGGGCTGTGACCGCGGAGAGTTCTGGGCACCAGCCTGCTCTTGCCCCAACTCACTAGGCGGTTTTCCACAGCAGCATTATTGCCACTCACCTGCCAGAGTGAGGGCGCCTCTCAGAAGTGGACTGTTACTCCGCTGCTAGCTCCAGAGCCCCAGCCTCAGAGGTTTGCCTGGAGGAGAGAAGCAGATGAAACAAGAATCTGTTAATCTCTTCCCAAAGAAACTGGCTTCCTGTTCAACAGCAAATGGAAAAATTAAAGCTTAAAGGCCATTCTCAGCCAGGCATGGTGGCACACACCTGTAATCCCAGCACTCGGGAGGCTGAGGCAGGAAGATCACAGTGAGTTGGAGGCCGGCCTGGGCTACATAGTGAGTTCAAGGCCAGCCCAAATAATATAACAAGACCCTGTCTCAAAAAATCCAACCCTTCACCCCCAAAAAAGACCACTCTCAAAAATAGGTGAAAGGTAATTGGGAAGACACTGATAGAGTCATAAAATAATAGGCTAAACTGAAGGCTGTCTGCTTTGCAGAGAAGCCCTAGAGAAAGCAAGAAGTCTGCTGAGCCGTAGCGAACATGAAACGTCACTCAAGGGAATTCCTCCTTCAGAGGAGCCCAGATTGACTGGATTATCACCAGAGCAATGGATTGTCCAAGGGAATTCGTGAAACCAATAGGGCAATCAGCTGGAAGTTAGTGATATTCAGCTTGTGTAAGGAGACTTAGAGCTTCTGTTAACTCCTGTCACCTCAGGATGACTGCTGGCAAGCTCAAGTCTGTGTCTGTCTGAGAACCACCTCGGGGTTGTGGCTGTCCAGAGTAGTGGTCACTAATCTAGCTGGGCACTTAACCAAGCGAACAATGAGGACAAGCCCAAGGGGGAGGGAAAGTTAGTACTCAGAGTTGCTACAATAGATGACCTAAAATGTTCAGTTTCTTATAAAAAATTATGAGCTATGCAAAGAAACAGGAAAGTATGGCGTACTAGACAACAAGTAACAAACTGCTTGTGATTGCAACCAGTTTATCAGATTCAGGAAAAAAAAACTGAAGAATAGCCATTATAAGTATGTTCAAAGAACTAAAGTAAACTATGATGAAAGATTATTTCCACTCTCATTAGTCATTGGAATGCAATTAAACCCTATCAGTAGGCATTTAGCCAGATTAGGAATTCAGTAATTTTGTGAGCCAGATAATACATCCTTTACACATACGATGCATTTCATCTGCAATTTTCATCATGGATAAGGAGGAGAATCTCAGTTGCATTCCTGCGGATCCTGATGAACAGCAGAACAAGGAAAGCAGGGCCAACCCGTGGTCTCCCTCTGTAAACAGAAAGGTGCTAAACCATCTAAGACTCATTACTTCATAAGCTCACTCTCACCTGTAGTCATCTTTTTGGCCTTCTTGCAAATAATACACTTTGTTAATAGCAACTGATACGGCTTATGTAAATCATCTCACAGTACTCTCAGGCAGATACCACCTTCACATGTCCGTGGTTCCTCCACTGTGTGCTCTAAACACCATGAAAGTATGCTCCTTGGAGACTTAGTTTATCTAGCCATGGCACCATTTTCCTTTCTTTAACTCCAGCTGAATTTATTTAGCGTTATACTTTAGTTCCATGACCTTCATTCTCACTGTTAAACTTGGAATTGCTCCAGTTTTTAAAGCTCATATTTCAGAATTCTCTCTCTGGTAACAACTTTTAACTGTTCTCCTAATGCCTACTTTCTGTCATTCCAAAGCTCCACTCCTTTGGATTTTCTTCTTTCCCTCTGGCCACAGGGATTGTCATTTTATCACTCTGATAACAATTTGCAAATATCTTTCTTGTTCGTCCATGTCGAACTGGCCTGCTGTGAACTGATGGGAAAAAGTCATACTGTGTAGACCAGAGCTACTAAGTTTATTCACCTAATTCCCTGGATTGTTTACATATCAGTTAGCTCCCTCTCGTTCCCTTCATCGGCTCTTCTGAACCTTTGCTCCTTTTTTCAGCCTTTTTCTTTTATCATTCTTCCTTCACTTATGATATAACTTGACTTGTTTTTTAGCTGAGCAAATTAAGGCCATGAGTCAAAGAATTCTACACCTTTCTCCCTCACAACCAAAGAACCTCCCTGACATTCCTACGCTTTTTAGTTGGAAAGGGTGCAGCTCACCCTGCTACAGCTGGTCCCCTCTGTCTTCTGGTTCCATCATTTTCCTGCTGTTTCATTTCTTGCAACCTATGAATAGCCTTTGCTGTCTTAAAAAGTCTTCACACATTAGAGATGAAAATTTCAGAATTTTCAGAATATAAATTCTACTTAGAGTAAGATACTTTAGATCTCAGAAGTGAATTTAGATAGAAAAGAAGTCACAGGACTGAGCCCTCAAGTATTCTGACACTTAGCTATTGGAGCAATAAGAAGAAAGCAAGAACAGTCACCTAAAAAGAGAACCAGGCATGGGGATGCACACCTGTAATCACAGCACTTAGAAGGCTGAGGCAGGAGAATCACTATGAATTCGAGGCTATCCTGGGCTACATGGTGAGTTTGAGGCCAGCCGGAACCAAATATATAGTAAGAGCCTGTCTTAAAAATAGAGAGGAAACCAGGAAAGAGGATGTGTTGTGAAGTCCAAGTAAAGGAAGTGTTTCACAGAACAGAGAACGTAAGCTACGGAAAGCACTACTGAGAACTGCATAAGCTGGGGACCAGGAGTGCACCAGTGGAGGAATGGTGGATCAGGAACCTATTTTGTGAAGAACCATTTTGGTAGAGTGATGTGATAGTGAAACCTGTCTAGAGTAAATTTAAGAAAAAAATGAGAAAGGAAAATGAAAGCCAGACCTCGCAGTGATTTGCCATAAAGGAGCAGAGAAACGGAACCGTGGATGGAGGTAGAAATGCAGCCAAGGGAGTAGCTTTAAGGAGAGGTGAAGAGTACTGCGTGTGCTGGCGGACACGACGGGGAAACTTGATGGTGCAGCGAGGGAGGGGAGAATTTCTGGGACCAAGGTCCCAGGCAGACGAGAGGGAAGCCGGTGTGCAAGCACAGTGGAAGCACAAGTTAGCTAGGCGGGAGGTGGGGAGGGAGCCGTGCGAGCGCTGCTGATCATCTGTTTCTGTTTCTCTCTGTCGATGAGGAGGCAGTCATTAGCTGAGAGGAAGGCGCAGGAAGAGTATTGGAGGTCCACAGAAATAACCTGAGCCAGTCAGAGTTGATCGATTAAGAAATAGAATGTGGTTGCCAGTGGCCTTAGTGAAGTCCCTCTTTATTAATTATGGATTCAGAATGAGTCTTTTCAGTGTGGTTGTGATATTTCTCCCCACCATGTTCATCCACTCAGGTGCTGAACGGGTTAGGCAGAGGTGGATGTAACCCGGGGTAGGGATAGCCAAGAACCTGTGATGAAAGAGAGGCAGGGGAGTTGATGTGTTCAAAGGGAAAGACTGATGGCTTCCCATGGAAGCTGGGCAGCTGCAGCAAGCCCTGGGTCAGGTGGATCACAGGGTCCAGTGGGATGGCTAGAGTCGGCCTCCATAACAAGGAAAAGAATGACCTGTGTATGTTACTAAATGTTACAGTGGAGAGGATGGGTCCTGACATGAGGCAGAAGCTGAGTTTGAATATTCGCTGTGCCAGCATCTGTGGCAAAGCTATCTAAGGCCTGCAAACCTAGGTTTTCTCATCAGTAAAATAGGAGGACTAATAATACCTGCCTCAAAATGCTGTAAAGGTGGTATTGTAATGCAGGTAAAGCACAGAGGGTATGGAATGTCAGAAGCTCTGAAATTTTTAGCTACTTTTGTATAATGTGTTCATTAGTATCAAATGCAGAAATACCGACACTTACTAGTAATTGAATTCTCCAGCTATGAGTGATTGTAGGGTTTTTAAAACTTACTTTCTATGTTTTTAAATATTTTACAGTGAGCATTATCATTTCTATATTTTTAAGTATAACTTAGCCTCATTTCAGTCGTTAAAAACTGAAACCAAAAGTTGATGAGTTTATGTAGCTTTGGAAACCTAAATATCTGGGCAAAGATAATAGAATGGATTTTATCTTAACTGTTCTCTAAGATAGAGCGAGGAAATATTGGTGCTCCTGTGTGTGTAGCTAAACTGTATCATAATTATTGGTAACATTGTTTAAGGGAAAACTAAGACAGTGCTACCCTTGTCCTCTAAAAAAATGTGTGCCACTTCTTATTAGAGTGTGGATTTAGCTTGAATTCCTTGAAAGTTTTATCTTCACATCCAGGAGCCCTTTTATAATGTTAATACCCTAAAAATGAGAGCCTTTATCAACCTCTTAATAACAAGCCAAGTATAAGCAAAAGTGGGTCACAAAACAGGTGCAGGGCATTTCTGGGAGAAAAACAAGGCCCTGAGAAAGACACGGCAGGGCATCGGGCCAGGCCAGGCTTCACTGTTCTCTCCCTGCGTACTCCACACGCCTTTTACACCTACAGCAGGGGAGAGTATGTTACAGATGAGTAAGTATAAGGAAATCAACAACTTGGGAAGAAAGACAGCCGAATTCATATTAACCAGTTGGCATTACCACTGTACTCTTGACAAGTGTTATGACTGCACTGACTGTAGAATTTATCATAGTACCTATGCCAGAGTTGCTTCTGTGAGCTCATGTCTCTGAGAATTTATCTTGGACTTTTAAAATTCTACAAATGAACTCTTAAATTAAAAAAAAAAAAACTGCAGTTAAAATATACAGCCTAGTTCTTGTCTTTGCCTCTAGATAGTTGTCTGATTCCAGGCTGCTCTTTGAGTGTATTTCCTGCTCTGTAAATCTGAGTTCAGTATCATTTCATTCTTTCTACTCACATTGGATGACACAGGATTGTCTTTTTTTTTTTTTTTTTTTTTTAACACAGAATTTTCTAAAGTTGCTTGATAGTAAATTTGCTTGGGGTATTTGCTAAAAAATCTCAGTATGGTAGCCAGGCACAGTGGATTGCGCCTTTGATCAGTACCCAAGAGACTGAGGTAAAAGGACTTCTTGAGCCCAGAAGTTTGAGACAAGCCTGGGCCATTCAGTAAGACCCCATCTCAGAAAAGCAAACAAACAAAAAATATCAAGTACTGTCTTCCCCATGCCAGGTAATTTTAACAAGCACCCTCCAGGTAACAGTTTTGACCAAAACCTGACAAGCATTAAAACATATGTGAAGATCCCTTTAGATGTGATGTGTCCTTGTAATAGCAGCAAACAGTTGCACATTGGAGTCATTCCTGTCTCCACTCGCCCCGTTGTGACATTGGGTAAGCTACTTGAACTCTTCTGTCTGCTCCTAGATCTATAAAAGTATCTACTTCATGGTAGACCAAGTTAGAGACTGTGAGAAAGCCTGTAGCTACTGTAAGCTAAAATTAATATTCCCAACTAAAAGATTAAAATTAAAAGTTGTATCCGACTGTATGACCAACTTTCTTCATTAGGATTTTAATCATATTATTCAGATAAATGTCAGCAGCTGGATAAGTGTCCCCTGCAGGTCCATGTGTGGAAGCCTTGGTCACAGCCTGTGGTCTGTTGGGAGGTGGGTGTGTAGGTACTTCAGGAGCTGAAAGGCAGTTAAGTCACTGCCTTGGAAGGGGCTGTAAAGACCTGGTCTCTCCTCTTCCTTTCTCTTCTTGGCTGTGAGGTGAAAGGGCCTGTTCTGTACACAGCCTTCCATGATTACTACCATGCCAGGGGCTCAGAAGCAATAGGGCCAGTTGACTATGCACTGAAACCCTCAAAACTTGAGCAGCATACTCATTATCTCAATTATTTTATCACAGTGATGGAAAGCTAATACAGCAGCTGAATATTTTAGGTTAAAAAATAATGTTTTATTATAAAATATATGTTCAGTGTAGAAACTATAGAGCAGAAAATAAAGTCAACCAGAATTCTGTCACCACCACTCAGAAATAACAAACATTAACACATTTGAGGCCCCGTGTTATATACATACGGTTGGTTTATAGCACCTTTTTCTATTTAGTGCATCATTGTCAAATACTTTTCTAAAATATTGTTATGACTACATAATAGTTTTGTTAATATGCTATACTTTAATTAGTTCCCTAGTGTTATTCACTATTATGAATAACTGCAGTGAATATACCGTTTCATAAAAATCTTTGCTCAACTGATTATTTTATTATAATTTTCTAGAAGTATTGCCATAAAACGCAGACATTTTAAGAGTTTAGAAGCATCTTGCTGAGTGGTCTACTAGACGAAACAACTGTAAACAATTTCTTGCCTAACTAGAAAACTTCTCACTGGTTTTTTAATAATAAATTGTTTTATTTCATTATCTATAAGTGAAAACCTTTTTAATACTACCATTATAAGGGAAAATCTTTATTACTGCTATTAAATTAATTAAAAGAAAATGTGCTGCATTTTTGCAGTGACCTTTTGAAATGAGAGCATCTTAGTTACCTTTCTCTTTGCTGGAACAAAATATTCGAAACCCACAATGGAAAGGAGGAGAGGCTTATGTTGGCTCATGTTTTAAAAATCTCAGTCCTTGCATGGTCTGCAGGCTCCAGCCAGAAGCAGCATGGTGGGAGGGACTGGCAGGAAAGCTGCTCACCCCATGTCAAACAGGAAGCAGAGAGTCAGTGGAAGGGAAAAGGATATACAGCGTTCCAGGTCACACCCACAGTGACTCGCCTCTTTGGACCAGGCCTCACTACCTAACAGCAAGGAATGTATATAGTGCCCCTGCAATCCGGTCAGCTTCCAAAGGTCCCACCTATGATCTCACGAGGCACTAGTGGAACATCTAGATATAAACCATAACCTAAAGGAAGAGTCAAACAATGTTCAGGTTTGATTCAGGTACTCAATCAATTTTTCATATATCTCTTTTAAATATACTTTAAAACTTTTTTTGACTTAACACTATTTGAATTTCTCCTCTTGTAGCATCTCTGAACTTTTTAAATTTATTTTCCTTTTTGTGTAGTACCAAGACATAAGCTTAAGCTTTAAACTACTTCTTTTGCCAGCTAAATGATATATGAGAAGTAATCTATTCTGTAAATTTCCTTCATCCATAAGGTGAGATAAGGATATTATATCTCGTAAGACTCTTGAAGATTAGATGAGTTCATTTCTATAAAATACTTGAACATACTGAAGCACATTGCCTGTGCTCAGTAAGTCTTAGCTAACTTACAAATTTTATTATTATTAATTTGCTGTAGTACTTCTAATCAAAATTTGTTTCAAATTGAGGTGTAATTCACATCCCATAAAATTCATCATTTTAACTTATGGCTCAATAGTTTTTAATATAGTCACAAGATCATGCAAGCATCAGTGCTAATTCCAGAAAATTTGAAAGTATTGCTTCCCTTCCAATTTCCTTAAGAATTTCAACATTAGTGGCATTAGTTCTTCTCTAAATGTCTTATATAATTCAACCATGAATCTGTTAGGGCCTAGGCTTTTCTTTGTTGGTAAATTTTTAAACCATTTTTTTTTTTTTTTTTTTTGTGGCATTGGGGATCAAACTCACAACCTCGCACCTGCCAGATAGGCGCTTAAGCTGCTGAGCCAAACTCCCGGGCCTGCTTTTTTGAGGCAGGGTTGCACTATGTAGCTCAAGCCAGCCTCAAACTCACAGTGCTCCTCCTACCTCAGCCTCCCGAGTGCTGGGACTAAAGGTATGTGCCACCATGCCCGGCTTGTTGGTAAATTTTTAATTGCATTTCAATTTCATTGGCTGATATCAGGTTATTTAGAATTTTTATATCTTCATGATTGAGTTTTGGCAGTTGGATCGTGTCTAGGAATCTGTCCATTTCTTTTGTGTTTCCATCTTATTAGAATGTAGGTAGGTTCTCATAGTAGATATTGATGATCTTCTGAATTTTTGTAGGATCTGTTGTAATTGCCCCCTTTTCATTCCTAATTGCTTGAATTTATATTTTTTCCTTCCTCTTTTTGATGAGGTTGGCTAACGTTTTATCAATTTTATAAATTCTTTCAAAGAATCCACTTTTTGATCATTGATTCTTTGTATTGTTTTCTGAGTCTCAGTTGCATTAATTTCTGCTCTTTATAATTTCCTCCCTCATATGAGCTTTGGGTTTGATTTGTTCTTTTTCTAGAAGTTTGAGATTGGACATTAGGTTGTTTATTTGAGCTCATTCTGTTTTCCTGGTTTGAGAGTATCACTGTAAATTTCCCTCATGACTGCTTTCATTGTGTCTTAAAAGTTGTGGTATGTTGTATAGGCATTATTGTTTAATTGTATATACTATGTAATTTCATGTTTAATTTCCTCTGTGACCCATTGGCTGTTCAGAAGTATGTTGTTAAAGTTCCATATGTTTGTGTAGTTTTTGTGATTTCTTTTGTCAATGGTTTCCAGTTTCATTGTGCTATGATCAGATAGTGTGCAAGGAACGATTTCGGTTTCTCTACGCTTACTTAAACATGTTTCGTGGGCTAGTATGTAGTCTGTTTTGGACAACATCCCATGTGCAGCTGAGAAGAATGTGTATTCTGATGTTTTGGAGTAGAACACTATAGACATCTATCAAGTCCATTTGTTCACAGACTTGGCGTAATTCTGATTTTGTTGCTGTTGTTTTGTCTAGCTAGTCCATCTATTTGTGAGAGTGAGGTATTAAGGTCCCCCACTGCAATTGTGTTACTGCTTATTTGTTTATTCATGGCTCCTAATACTTGTTTTATGTAGTTGGGTGCACTAGAGTGCATATATATTTACGATTGTTATCTCTTCTTAGACTTTTCCCTTAACAAGTGTGCAATGACTTTCCTTGTCTCCTTTGATTAGTTTTGGCTTAAAGTGTACACTGTTTGCAAATAGAATACCTGTCTCTGCTTTTTTCTGGGTTCCTGTGGCTTGGAAAATTGTTTTCCATCCTTTGACTTTTAGTCTGTGAATTTCTTTTTGGGTCGAATCTGTTACTTGAATGCAGCATATTGTTGGATCTTGTTTCTTGATCCATTCTGTCATTCTGTTTCTTTTGATTAGTGAGTTGAGACCATTGACATTGATGGTTATAAATGATGTGTATTGGCTTATCTTTTTCATGTTATTTTCCTGTTGCTGGTTGCCTGTCTTTCTCCTCTGTTTAATTGTTTGCCCTGCTTGGCAGTTTCTTTCAAAAGGTGTTCTTGCATTTATGATCTTCATTATCTCTTTCTAATGTATCCTTCAGAACATTCTGTAGAGCTGGTTTGGTGGTCATGACTTTCTTCAGTTGTTCTTTGTCATAGAAATACCTTGTTTCTCTGTTGAATTTGAAAGATAGTTTTGCAGGGTACATCATACTGGGTTGAAGATTGTTTGCTTTTAAGGCTTGAAATACCTCACTCCAGGCTCTCCTTGATTTGAGTGTTTGTGTTGAGAAGTCTGCTGTGATTCTGATGGACTTTCCTTTATAGGGAATTTGTTTCTTTTCTCTAGCTTCTTTTCATATATTTTTCTTGTGTTGGTATAGATTTATTTTGGTCATGGCTATTTGGAGTTCTGTATGCCTCACTTTTAATTCTTTATCCATGTTTTGAAAAATTTCTGCCATTATTTCTGTGAAGAGATTTTTAATGGCTTTTGTGCTGTCTCCAGTTTTCTCACTGACTCCAATCAATCTTATGTTTTTCTTTGCTTCATCTTGTAAATGTTGGATTGATTTTTCATGGTCCCTTGCTATTTTTAAGATATCTTTCTTTTCCTGGTCGCTAATCACATTCCTGTCTTCTACATCTAATATTCTATCCCCATCTTCATTCAGTCTGTTGCATATACTTTCAGTGGAGTTTTTAATCACCTGGATTTCTGTTTGGATCTGTTTTATTGATTTCATTTCTTGTCTATATTGGGGATATATGGTTTACATCATTTTCCTAAGCTCCTCTGTTTGTTATTGGTGTCTGCTTTAATTTTTTTCATTTTGGCATTTCTTTTTATATCTTAGAAATTATTTTTTCAGTGGTCTCTTACATTTGTTTTTTTACTTCTGCTATCATTTCAGAAAGTTCTAGTGGTTGGCTTCTAATTTCCTCTATCTCTTTGTGCTCTGGACTTGTCCTGGTTGGGCTGGGCATTTGGGGTTTCATTTTGCTTCGTCCTCTTGTCATTTTCTATTTTTTATTTTATTTTGTTTTCTGTTTTGGTGCTTGTAGATTTCTTATGTTAGATAGCTTTATCCCTAGAGTCAAGACTTTCTGAAGTGATGTCTGTTCCTCCGGGATGTCTTCTAGATACAGGTGGTTCTTGGTCTTTCTGTTTATCCCAAGAATCTGCCTACCCAATATATTAAGAATGTGGAGTTGCTGTCTGTTTGACTCAAGGCCTATTTCTTTGGCACTGGACTATAGTGATGGTTATGACCCCTGGCAATCTCAGTGTTATCATACAGGGTAGGAAAATTAATTTTAACAGGTATGGCATGCTGGTTAAAGTAGTACAGCAAGCAGTAAGAATAGACAAGCACAGCCTGGCTACTGACAGACTGTGGTAACTATTAGCCTGAGATCTTTAACCATAAGAGCAAGTTCTATAATTATGTAATATAATCTGACTTGTATCAGGAACTTGTATGCAACAATTTTCCACTTAGTAGAGTGACTTTACCCTGTTGTGTTGGGGTTCAAGAGGGATAGGGGGTAGGATGGATAGATGGATGATGTTAAATATAGTAGGAGCAAATCTGATGGGCATAGGATGATCATCCAAGTTTTGGGTAAATACAAGAAGGAGGGATTGGAAGAGAAAGCCTAGGAGTATTGAAGTGAACTGGAAAGGGAAGAGACAGTGTTTACCCACATGAAGGTCTCATAAACTCAAGGGAGACAGTTGATGAGAGAGAGGAAGAGGATGAGTGGAATAATGCAAAGGGAGAGTTTAGAGATCTAAATCATGAATGAGAGGGAAAAGAAGGTAGAAGAGAGAAGGAAAAGAAAAAGAGAGGAGGAAAAAGCCAGGAAAC
The DNA here is from genome assembly GCA_004363535.1 of Dasyprocta punctata. NCBI lineage: Eukaryota > Metazoa > Chordata > Mammalia > Rodentia > Dasyproctidae > Dasyprocta > Dasyprocta punctata. Next base: position 17,039 of record RJWM01000581.1, read on the forward strand.
AAAAATAACCACACACATGGAAAAAATAACAAACATACAGAAAGATAAAACAAGGAAAACAGGACAGAGAAAAGGGAAAAATAACAACAACCAAAAAGAAATAAAAAACAAAACATGCCAACCCAGCACACTACTTAGAGGAAAACCCACCAGACAGAAAATTAAAAGTGGTGAGATTCCTCTATGGTAGGTCCAAGTCTGATCCCAGAATGTAGACTTTAGCCAAGATTGCAGGTGGATTTGTGCTGTTAAGTCTTACCTTTGTCTCTGGATTTGCAGGATGGGTTTAGTTTTCTATGACCAGAGTTCCCCCCAGCTATTTACAAAAGAAAAAAGAAGAGAGAGAAGAAAGTAAAGAAAAAGAAAATAATAGGGAAGAAAAAAGAAGGTGGCCCTACCTGCCTACTTCTATTCTGCATGTCTTTATCCCCAAGCACAATGCTGGCTCACCTAACTTACCGCCTGTCGGTTCCTATTGTTATTGTTGCTTCGGACTTTTCTGGGCCACCAATCCTGCCTGTCCATTGTGTGCACTCTGACTGGGTCCTACTGTGTCACTGGCCTTCCCACTGGCCTCGTCCCTGGATTCTGTCAGTGGAGGGAACAGGAGCCTGTCTCGCATCCCTTCCAGCCAGTTGCCACAGCTCCGGGTCAGTGACAAACCGGAGCCCGTCTCCCATTACCCTTTTTCAATGTGCTTATCTTTTCATTGTTGAACTATAATAGTTCCTTACGTATTCCAAATACTAGACCTTTATCAGATATGATTTGGAAATAGGTTTCCCATTCTGTGGGTTGTCTTTTCAGTTTTAAAAGTGTCCTTAGATGCATAAAACTTTTTAATTTTTATCAAGTACAGTTTATCTGGTTTTTTTCCCTTTGATTGTTTGTGTTTTAGGCATCATGGCTAAAGAAACTATTAGGTAATCCAAGGTTTAGGTCCATTTACATTACCACACTGATAAAACCTAAATTTTAAATATGATTTTAAAATTGACCACAGCTTATGCTTAGTAAATTTCTTAGTTTTTGTATAAAGTATATAATGTTCTTTGCTGTCTTATTCATTCACCTTAGAGACAATGCCCTGTTTGACATAATCCAATGTGACTTCAGGTTGTTTTGAGTTTCCTTTCATTCTGGTTTATACGCCAAATTTTTTATGCTTAAATATTAATCCTTTACAAACAATAAAAAGCATTGAAAAGAATGTGGTGAAATTGAGACCATCTTATATTGCCAATAGGAATGTAAAATGGTGTTACCACTTTGGAAGACAATTTGGCAGTTTCTCAAAATGCTGAGTTTAGAGTTACCACATGACCTAGCAGTTCTACTCCTAGATATACATCAAAGAGAAGAAAAATGTGTTCATACAATAATTTGCACATAAATGTTCATAGCAACATTATTCATAATAGCTAAAAAATATAAACAACTAAAATGTTTATCAGTTAATGAAAGACCTGCAAAATGTGGAATATCCATCCATATAGTGGATTATTATTTCTACACTAAAAAATGAAGTACAGACACACAACTGCAACATGCATGGATGTTGACAATATCATGCTAAACGAACAAATACCACAAAATACCACAAATTGTATGATTCCATTTATGCAGTATGTCCAGAATGTGTTAAATCCATGGATGCAGAAACTAGATTAGTTATTTCCTTGGACTAGCAAATGAGATGGGGAAGAGTGACTACTTCTAAAGGCTTTCTCATTGTGGGGTGATAAAAATATTCTGAAATTAGATTGTGGTGATGTTGGTACTAAAAACTGCCAAGATATATTGTTTAAATAGATAAATTCAGTAGTTTATGAAAATATTGCAAAAAAGCTATAGGAAAATACCAACTTTGATCCCAGTTGAAAATATTCATTTTAAAATTATGCTTTAGAAAAGAAATAGACAATGACATTAAAATAATAAAAACATGATTGTTCATACGCTTTTCTTATATTTGTGGATTTTTCTTATATTTGTGAATCTAACCAGGTAGGTAAACCAAAACATTCATGTAATACAAATTAAATAAGAAAGCACATCAATGGATAGGAACCAACTGACCTTTATCTCTTCAGAGGTCTTAAAAGTACAAGTTAGTGATACAGTTGTGTGCACAAATGTCAGTTCTGTAGGCCCCCAGTGACTCGCTAGGAATGCCTCACTTCCCCTTCCTCCAGCTGAGCAGAGTATCAGTACCTTGTTGTACCAGGGGCATGAGTGCCATCTGCTCTCAGCCATAAAACTGTCCAGAAATATCTAATCTTCCAGTCACAGGGCATTTTTACACATGCACACACATACACGCACACACAGAATGGAGTTCAGTAAGGATTTTCTTGGTTACCAAACTGTAAGATGGCAAATAATTTAAAATGTATTTGTCACCTGGTTTATCACCAGCCCTCCCTCACCAGTGGATGTCCGTTTCCAGCTGGTGAAAGTAGATCGAAAGCCCATTGGCTGTCCTTTTACTCTTACAGATGTGCTGCACCTCCCCTTGGGAAACTCAGAAAGGACACAGCCCCTTCCTTACATTCTGCAGGCATTTTTCTGCAGCTAGTTTACTTACTGTTGCTCTCACTGGACTATTCTGTCCTCTCTGAATTATGTAGAAAGCAATTGCTAAAAGAAGAGATGAGTTACAGGCAAGAATAAAAGTTTTTAAATACTATGATTTTCATAATCCAAACCCAAAACATACTATTGCTGTTTGAGTAGCCTCAAAGCAATTCTAAATTTGAGATGCTTTAAATTCCATCCATTTTAATCCTTCCTGGGATTTTTATATAACCAATAAGAAGTAAAACAAGATAAAACATTTAATACTAAAATGATTCTACTTCCTAATTTCATGATTTCTTTTGGATCCTTCTAATAATCATATACATATGGCTTTTGTTTTGTTTGTCGTGCTTGTTTTAATGAGACGCTGAAAGGACTATTTAAGGGTCATTTATCAATACCAGTTTATACTGTTTGGAACTTGCCATCAGTAGGCATTAGCCTAAGACTTACTTAGTGTCAGAAGCATATCAGGTTTTCCTCTTTCATAGTCAAAGCATTTCATTTGGTTCCCAGAGTAACTCTGTAATATGTTTATAAAATGGAGGCTGTTGCAAAAGTAACAAGTTTGAACTACATGCTCTTGTGACAGCTGATTTTGATGGGAATTTGTAGATATATGTACATAGCTTATATATCAAGAAACTCATATCCATCTGATTATATAACTGGATTTTCCATTTTTTAATCAGTGTACTGTATATATAACAATTTTAAAATTCATGTGAAATAGCTAGTGTTACTAGTTTTAATTATAACTGAAAGCAACAGAACTGCTTCTATAATCATATCATGTGTAATTAATCAGTTAAGAGTTGAAAGTAATACAGGTTTTCACTACTATACTTCCCATGGGACTCTAGGAGTCAAACACCTATTTTTTGACATATCTGCATGAGAAAAGAAATCCTTTAATGCCGGTATGACATAATTCCTCTTGGCTATTGTTTTATATGTCAGATGAGGATAATAACCTATCCAAAATGTAAGGATCAGGATAACACACATGAAATCTCTTTTAATTAATTAACTATTTATTTATTTATTTATTTTTCCATTACCGGGGATTGAACTCACTATCTCGCACCTGCCAGGCAGGTGCTTAAGCCACTGAGCCAAACTCCCAGCCCTATTTTTTTTGAGGCAGGGTCGCACTATGTAGTTCAGGCCAGGCTTGCTCATGTTGTAGCCCAAGCTGGCCCTGAACTCACAACCTCAGCCTCCCGAGTGCTGGGATTAAAGGCGTGCACCACCACGCCCAGCTCTTGTTTTAATTTTTTTAGTACATATTTGACATACATAGTACTCACATTCACCATAGGAAATTTGTAACAATACATAATATATCTTAATTCTTCTTTTCTTATTCCCCTCACCTCCCTTCAACCCTTCTTCCCCTCCCCATTTGCAGAAGCTTTGTTCTCAATTTTTTCCTCTTTTTCAATCTCTTTTTTCCTTCTTCTCTTCTCCCTTCCCCTTCCCCTTCCCTGCTCCCTTGTTCGCCTTCCCATTTGAACATGTTTTTCCTACTTCCCAATATCTATCCTCCATTTTGTTCCTTGTTTATCTTTTGGGTTTCTAATACAAGAGAAACAATGTGGTATTTAAACTTGTATGTCTTATTTATTTCATTATGGTCTCAGGATGCATCCATTTATGTACAAATGTCTCAACTTTATCCTTTATGACAGATTGTATATAAATACCATTGTATATCATACTACTTTTTCTTTATTCACTCATCTGTTGATGGGCATATGGGCTGTTTCCAAGATGTAATTATTACAAATTGTGATGCTAAAAACATAGATTGTGATATATCACTGCGGTATGATGTTTTTTTTTTTTGCAATTTTTTTATTTTAAAAACAAAAGAATAAAAATGATGATACAGAATTTCAAACAAAGTAATAGAAGTTTAATACTGGTAGATATATTGTGTATTGTTCTCTTCAAAGTAGTTCAGATTACAAGATATAGGCATGAGATGCCTTTAACTCTTTGGAAAAGATATCAAGAAGGGGAATTGCTGGGTCAAATGGAACCTCTAGTTTTAGTTTTTTGAGGACTCCATACAGATTTCCATAGTGTTCATTCCCACCAACAGCAGAAATGCGTTCCTTTTCCCCACAGCCCACCAGCATTTGTTATTGGTTGATTTCTTGATGATAGCCATTCTTTCTGGGGTGAGACAGAATCTTGGCTTTTGCAAAAAACATTACGTTTGTGTTTTTAGTCTTTGAATCATTTGGCTCATAGTTTTAGTATACTTTAGTTTAAGAGTATACCTTTATTTTTTATAAATATTTGGTTGGTTGTCTTGTAAATGATTTTCTTTTGTGGTGCAAGTTGAGTTTACCAAGAAATATGGGCACTAAAATAATGTTTCCTTTCTGCTACAGGTAAAGCATCCGTCAAGAAGCTAGCAAAGAAGGTAAGCAATATGTTGGGGAGTGTTTGTTCGCTGTAAAATAAAAAATGAACTTTTATAAGTTAAATTGAAATATTTTAATGTGTGTATTCAAAGGATATCGAGGATGTCCTGGCAGGAATCCCAAAGGCTGGTCGTGGATCAACCTTTTTTAGAGACCTTGGCGATAGAGGTAATTTTCATTTGTTGTTCATTTTCCATTTGTGCATTTTATTTAACTACAATATTGTTAGAGAATTAAGGTATGAGATTTGCATCATGTTATTTAATAGATTTTTGTAAAAATACTATAGCTATTAAGAGATAACATTCTCGGATTCTTTGAACAATTGAAGATAAATTGTTAAAATTTCAGTGTTAATTAGAACCTGGAGAGGGAATGAGGTCAACTTAGAAGTAAAAAAGATGAGATGTAAGTCTAAAGTGAGAAGGTGAGAAGGCCTCAGAGGAGTGCCAGTATGTCAGGAATTAGGTGGAGGGAAAGGGCCAGTGTAAGAGAAGAAACCAAGGTAGTGACCACAGAAGTAGAGGAAAATGAATGCTGTCACAGGAGCCAAGAGGAGAATGTGTCAGCGAGGAAGTTATCAAATACAGCTTTCCCCAATCATTTTGGCCCCAGGGACCAGTTTCTTGAAAGGCAGTTTTTTTCCGTGGATGGGGCAGGGTGGTTTCTTTGGTTTTGTTTTGTTTCGTTTTTTGTGTTTCGTGTTTTTTTGGGGGGGGGGATTAGTATATTTTTCAATACTACATTCTCCAAGCTAGCATCATTGCCTCAGCTCCACCTCACCTGTCAGGCTCTAGATTGACGTAAGGAGCTCAAGGAGAGAGTTCAGAGTGGAGTTGCTATTTCAGTGAGACTCATGATCTTATCAGGTAGCAGGCAGAGCTCAGGCAGTAGCCAGCAGTAGGGAGCTGCTGTAAATACAGATAAAGCTTCTCACTTGCCTGCAGCTCACCTCCTACTTTGCAGCCCATTTCCTAAGAGCCCATTAACCAGTACTGGTCTGTGACCCATCTAGAACCTCTGACTAAATGTGTAAAAATCAAGTGAATTCAGGGGGTAAATAAGTTGCAGACTGAGAACTGCCCCTTAGACTCAGCAGCAGGAAGAGCATGACCCGTTAGCGACTACAGGGCAGTGAGGGGATGGACTCTGAAACCAGCTTGCGGGACTTGGAGAAGTGGGTAGAACACATGAAAATGAGTACAGACCACTGGAGAGACCTGGGCCTGAGCAGAGGAGCGAGAGGGCAGAAGTCAGGGGAGACAGCGGCTGAAAGGCTGCTGGTTGATTGGTTTTTAGTAGATGGTATTTGTTTGTTTTGTTGGTGCTGGAGATTAAACCTAGGCCTCGCCCACATTAGCACATGTTCTAACACGGAGCTACACCCCCGCCCATTGGTTTGTTTTTGATGAGAAAATAACCATGTTTTTTGTTGTTGAGAAAGAGGGGTAGAAAGTATAAGAGAACCGGGGATTTAGTTCAGTGGCTGAAGTACCTGCCTGGCTGGCACAAGGTTGCGAGTTTGATCCCTGGTACCAAAAAATAGTAATAATAATAATAATGATAATAATAATAATGAAAGAAAGTATAAGAGAAAAGAAATAAGAGTAGGACAAAATCTTGGAACACAGGAGAGAAGGAATTGTCTTCAGGTATAAGGGCACCAGTATCCTTGATGGAGAACCAGGTTACAGATAAGGCAGAGTTAAGCATACATTGGATAGGTCATAGATATTTGCTTTGGAATGAGATCACAGAGAGCTGCTAGACATTTTGTATAGAAGTGGAAGAGTGAGAGATGGTTGAGTCAGGAGAGGTGAAACATTGCTCAGCATTCAGATGTCTAACAAAAGAGGAAAGATGCCATGATGGGAAGGGAGTGGTGGGTGCTGAACACGGTTGGGCATAGGCCCAAGAAGTAAGCAGAGCCCAACTCATAGATTGCTTTATAGGATAAATGGAGGACTTTGAACTTTTTCATAAAGACATAGATTACTGTCGAAGAGCTGTAAGTCGAAAGCAACACCTATCATACAATCTTGAAGAATCACTCTGGTAGCAACATGGTGAATGGGCAGAGGAAAGGAAAAAAGAACAGACAGCCAAGAGGTAATAGTAGCAAAGGATCACATACTGGAAGTTTCCGGAGGCTCTGGAAATGGAGGCAAGAATATGCATTCATAGATATTTTGGTGATAGAATCAGTGGGACTTAGTGACAGATTAGATGCGAGAAGGGAGAAAGAAAGATCAAATATGCCCAGATTTCTGGTTTGAGCAAGCAGATGGGTGATTGTGCCATTCTCTGAGATGCAGAGGCTGTTTTGTGGGGAAAGGAGAGTGTGCATCTAGTTTAGGACCCACTGAGTTCCGATTTCAGAGCCATCCTCATGTCGCGGCCCTGGAAGCCTGGTTCCAGGTCCAGCATGGAGGAAGCACGTGCAGAGTGAGGAGAGAAGCAGCCCGAGAACGAGGACGTCCAGCCTCCTAGCGGGCAGCGTTTTGTCAGCTTACTGTTCAGGGACTCGCAGCTATGTAGAGGATTTTACTTTTCAATTTAGATTACTCATTGTATTATCGTATTTAATGCAATATGTAGTTAATTAAGAATATACCACCTATAATACACTACTGACAAGTATATTCCCTGTAGTCACTTAAATGAAAAAAACAAATCTGATTGTGGCAGATTTGAACACACAACATTAATTTTTCTGACTGTACTGCCCTACTTTTGATGACAAGAATCTATGTCTAAACTCACATATTCTGTTCTCAGAATCATGTAGGTAATAAAATTAGTAAAATTCATTCTGAAGCATTTCCTGTGCTGGGAGGAATATAAAACTTCTTAAAGCTTTTTTTCTTTACATAAAGGAAAAGAGCTTACCTCCAAATCTCCTGTCACATCCAAGTCCTATGAATGCATCCGTCTTCTCCATCTTCACCATTGCTCTGGTTCTGTTTCTTGGAAGAGAAGTCTGTGTCTCTGTATTTACTCCAGGCCGCGTCTCGTTCCTTCCCAAGAACTTTCCACATTATTTACTCTTTCTTCCATGTTATCAGTGTCTTTCTCCTTACCTCATCATTATTTTTTTTTCAAATCCATTTTATTTCAAAGAGAAAAAGAAAAAACTAAAACAAAATTTCAAAACATGTCAGTCGGGGGTCAACAATGATACATACATTGTGCATAGTCATCCAAATCAGTCACCCAGAGCACAAGACATCTACATTCAATTATCCGAACAATACGGACACAAATCTTTCTTTTCAGTAAACTCAGAGAAATCAGTACTGTAACTATCTTAAGTATTTTTGGTATACATATAAATATACATATACCTAGACATATGTTGTTTCTTTCAGCTTCTTGCACTGAGACAATACAATGTTTATATATGTATGTCTTTTTTTTTTTTTCTTTTGGTATTGGGGATTGAACTCATGACCTTGCAAGCCTGCTAGGCAGATGTTTGTGCCACTAAGCTAAACCACCAGCCCAATGTATGTCTTATTTATTTCACTAATGAGTATTAAAAGTCTCTGATTTATCTTCCTTTATGGCCAATAGTACTCCATTGTATAAAATACCACATCTTTTTTATCCATTCCTCAGTGAATGGGCATTTAGGTTGTTTCCAAGATCTGGCTATTATAAACTGTGCTGCTATAAACATGGGTGCACATATATCACTGTGGTATGATGTTTTTAACTCTTTTGGTAAGATACCCAGAAGAGGAGTAGCTGGGTCAAATGGGACCTCCAATCCTAGTTTTTTCAGGAATTTCCACACTGATTTCCATAGTGGTTGCACCACTCTGTATTCCCACCAACAGTAGAGAAGGGTTCCTTTTTCCCCACAGCCCCTACAGCATTTGTTATTGGTTGATTTCTTGATACTCACCTTTCTTTCCAGGCTGAGGTGGAATCTCAGTGTTCTTTTAATTTGCAACTCTCGAATGACCAGTGATGTTAAACATTTCTTCATGTATTCATTTGCTGTTTGTATTTCTTCATTCAAGAAGTGTATATTCATCTCAGATGCCCATTTTTGGATTGGGTCTTTAAATCTGGGAGGACTGATTTTTTTCAGTTCTTTATATGCTCTCAACAATAACCCTTTGTCTGAGGAACAGCTGGCTAACACTTTCTCCCATGTTGTGGGTTGTCTCTTCACTCTGTTGGTGGTTTCTCTTGCTGTGCAAAAGCTTTTCAGTAAGGTGAGATCCCATTTGTTGATTCTTTGTGATAGTTCCTATGCAATCTGGGTTTTGTTCATAAAGTCTTTGCCTACACCAGTGTCTTCAAGAGTTTTACCTACTCTGTCTTCCAGCAAATTTCATGTTTCTATTTTAATATTAAGATCTCTGATCCATTCTGATTTTAGCTTTGGTATATGGTGAAAGATATGGGTCCAGTTTTAATCTTTGGACTGTTTAGAGCCAGTTTTTCCAGTACCATTTATTAAAGAGGCTTTCTCCCAGTGAATGTGTTTGGCAACTTTGTCAAAGATACGGCGACTTAGTGTGTCTGGAGTTGTTTCTGCATCTTCTATTCCATTGATTTTCAGGTCTGTTTGGGGTTTTTTGTTTGTTTGTTTGTTTTTTGTTGTTTGTTTGTTTTGCCAGTAGCACACTTTTTATCATAGTAGCTTTATAGTATAATTTCAAGTCAGGGATTGTGATGCCCCCTGTCTTGTCTTTGTTGTCCAGTATCGCCTTTGATATTCTAGGTCTTATGGTTCCAGATGAATTTTAGGATTGTTTTCTCTAATTCTGTGAAATATGCTATTGGAATTTTGGTTTGGATTGCATTGAATCTGTGTAGCAGTTTTGGAAGTATGGCCATTTTCACTATATTGGTTCTTCCAACCCAAGAGCACAGGATATCTCCATTTTCTAATATCCTCTTCAGTCTCCTTTTTCAGAATACTGTAGTTTTTAACGTAGAGGTTTTTTACCTCCTTGGTTAGATTGATTCCTAGGTATTTCATTTTTTTTGGATGCCATTATAAAAGGTATTGTTTCCCTGATTTCTCTCTGTTAGTTTGTTACTCATGCACAGGACAACTATTGATTTTTGAGTGTTGACTTTGTAACCAGCTACACTACTGAATTTGCTTATTAAATATAGGAGTGTTGGGAGTCTTCTAATTGGAGTAGCATGTCATCTAAATGATGATAGTTTAACTTCTTCCTTTCCTATCTCTATTCCTTTCTTGTCTAATTGTTCCAGGACTATGTTGAATAAGAGTGGAGACAGTGGACATCCTTGATTTGTTCCTGATTTTAGAGCAAATGCTTTCAGTTTTTGTCCATTTAGTATGGTGTTGGCTGTTGGTGTGTCATAGATGGCTTTTATCAGATTGAGATAAAGGCCATCTATTCCAATTTTCTGTAGAGTTTTTATCATGAGTGGATGTTGGACTTTGTCAAAAGCTTTCTCTTCATCTATTGAGATGGTCACATGATTTTTGTCCTTGGCTCTGTTAATATGATGTATTAGATTTATGGATTTATGTATGTTGAACCATCCCTGCATCCCTGGGATGAATCCCACTTGATCATGGTGTACAGTCTTCTTGACAATTTGCTGCAATCTGTTTGCCTGTATCTTATTGAGGACTTATGCATCAAGGTTCATTAGGGAAATTGGCCTGTAATTCTCTTTCTTAGTTGGGTCCTTTTCTGGTTTTGGTATCAGGGTAATGCTTGCTTCCAGGAATGAATTTGGAAATATTGTTTCCTTTTCAATTTCATTAAAGAGTTTGAGAAGTAGTAGTGTTAGGTCTTCTTTAAATTTCTTGTAGAATTCAGCAGTGAATCCATCAGGACTTGGGCTTTTCTTTGTTGACAGGTTTTTAATTACATCTTCAATTTCATTTATTGATATTGGGTTATTTAGGATTTTTATATATTGATTCTGCTTTGGAAATTCATGTGTATCTAGGAATCTGACCATTTCTTCTGTGTTTTCCATCTTATTAGAATACAAGTTTTCAAAGTAAGTGTAGACGATTTTCTGGATTTCTGCAGGGTTTATTGTGATTTCACCCTTTTCCTAACCGTGGATTTGAATCTTCTCTTCCCTTTTTTTTTTAATAAGGTTGGCTAAAGAGCTTGTCAATTTTATTTAATCTTTCTAAGAACCAACTCTTCGATTCATTGATTCTTTGTGTATTGTGTTTTTAGTCTCCAATGTGTTAATTTCTGTTCTGATCTTTATAATTTTCTCCCTTGAATGGGCTTTTGGCTTAGCATGAAGCCCATTTCAATACAAACTTGAGGTTCAATATTAAGTTGTTTATATGCACTTGCTCTGTTTTCCTGATGTGGGTATTTACTGCTGTAAGTTGCCCTCTTAAGACTGCTTCCATTGTGTCCCACAAGTTCCTGTATGTTGTGTTGTCATTATCATTCAACTGAAAAAACTGTCTAATTTCTTCTTTAATTTCATCTGTAACCTATTGGTTGTTCAGTAGGGTGCTATTTAATTTCCATGTGTTTAGGAAGTTCTTGTGATTCCCTTTGACATGGATTTCCAATTTCATGGCACTGTGCTCTGATAGTATACATGAGATAATTTCAGTTCCTTTGCATTTACTCAAGCATGTTCTATAAGCCAGTATGTAGTCTATTTTGGAGAATGTCCCATGTGCAGCTAAGAAGAATGTATATTCTGATGTTGTGGGGTGGAACACTATAGACATCTACTAGGTCCATTTGTTCAAAAGTTTGATTTAGCTCTATTGTTTCATTATTGATTTTTTTGTCTAGTTGATCTCTTTTTGTGACAGTGGGGTATTGAGATCTCCCAATACAGTTCTATTAGGACTTACATGATTTTTCATGTCTGTTAGTAATAGTTTTATACAGTTTGGTGCACTTGTATTTGTTGCATATTTATTTATGATTGTTATCTCTTCCTCTTGGATTGTTCCCTTTACGATGGTATAATGACATTTGTTTCTCTCTGATCAGTCTTGGCTTGAAATTCACTTTGTCTGCAAATAGAAGAGCTACTCTTGCTTTTTTCTGAGCTCCTGTCGCATGGAATATTGTTTTCTGTACTTTGACTTTCAGTCTATGAATTTCTTTTTGAATTAAATGTATTTCTTGTATGCAGCATATTGTTGGATCTTGCTTCTTGATCCATTTTACCAATGTGTCATTTGATTGGTGAATTAAGACCATTAACATTGATAGTTATAACTGAAGTGTATTGACTTATCCTTGTCATATTATTTTCTTGTTCTTGATTCTCCACCTTCCCCTGCCCCCACTCCCTCTATTTGTTTGCTTTCTCTGGTAGGTTCCTTCTGTTGGGGTTCATGGAGCTGTAGTCCTTATTATCTCTTTCTAGAATGCCCTTCACAACATTTTGGAGTGCTGGTTTGGTGATCATAAATTTCCTCAGGTGTTTTTTGTCATGGAAGTATCATATTTCTCCATAAGTTTTGAAGATAGTTTTGCAGGGTACATCAATGTGGGTTGGAAGTTATTTTCATTTAGAACTTGGAGTACTTCACTCCAAGCTTTCCTTGACTTGAGAGTTTGTGCTGAGAAGTCAGCTTTAATTTCCTTTATAGGTGATTTGTTTCTTCTAACAGCTCTTAGGATTCTATTCTTGTGTTGAATTTCTGGAATCTTGACTATGATATGCCTGACTATAATTTTTTTTTTAATCATTGCTAATTGGAGTGCTATATGCCTCATTTATCTGAATGTCAAATTCTTTTTCTCTACCAGGAAAGTTTTCTGTCATGATGGCTGTGAACATTTTTTAATATCCTTTGTGTTATCTCCTGCTTGTTCATTGACTCCAATTAATCTTAAATTATTCTTCTTTGTCTCATCTACCAGTTGCTGGATTGATTTCTCCTGGTCACTTGTTAGTTTTGAGAAATCTTTCTTTTCCTGGTCACTAACTGCAAGCCTGTCTTCAGTATCTAAGATCCTATCCTCACATTGGCCTAATCTGCTTCAAATACTTGCAGTGAAGTTTTTATTCTTCTGGATATGTGCTTGAATCTGCTTTATGGATTCCATTTCTTTCCTGTACTGAGCTGCCATAATTTTCTTTAGCTCCTCTATTTTTTCCATCTGTGTCTGCTCTAACATCACTAAGCATGGTGTGTATTTTGGTAATCTCTGTAGCTGTCTGAGAGATTATTTCTGATTTCATTTTTTCCAGAGCCTCAATTGCTTTGTTGTTACCACCTCAGAGAGATCTGGTGGGGGGCTTTTGGATTGTCCCACCTCATTGCCCCTGAATTTGCCTTTGATGAACTGGATGTCTGGGCTTGCAGTTTGCTTTAGTGTCTTCTCATTTTATTTTCTCTCTTTTTTAGTTTAATTCCTGGGGAGATGCTTGCAAGTTGTCTTATTGGTTGCTTTATTGGTAGTATTTAGGACCCTTAGGTGATGATTACTTCTCTGAGGTATCTTCCAGGTGTAGCTGGTTTTTGAGTTTTGAGTCTATTGGAAGATTTTACCTCTTCTGTTTGTTGGAGATGAGAAGTTGTTGCTCGTTTGGCCCAGTCCCTGGTTCTTTGGCACTGTTCCACTGTATTTTCTGTGACCCTTAGTTAATCTCAGTCATGGAATACCAGGACCAACAGCTGTTTAGAACAATTATGTCAATTTTGGCTGTAGTAATACCAATAGCATCAAACACAGCCTGTAAAACAACAAACTGAGCTAACCCTTAATTTGCAACTTTTAACCATATGAACTACATTTGTCATTATGAAACAAAATGTAAAACAAACCAGATAATTATATGCAATATATAAGCCCATAATGTGTCAATTTTGCCCTCAAGGGTTAAAATTTAAAATGCATTAAGGAGAAAATAGAGAAGTGGAAGAAGAGAAAGAGATTAGAAGTAAGATTGGAGGACAAAGGGGTATCATGGCAGATTGGGGAAACTGATGCAGAAGACTGAAGGAAAAAAGATAAAAGAAAGAACAGAACAGAAACATACCCACAAAGAGGTTAGGAACCACTTTCACACTCATATAAAAACAATGAAGGAGAACCAGAGAGGAAAAAAAATCAAAATGAAAAAGAAAAACAAACTGTACTTCCAGGATTCTGTTTGGTTTCACTAGGAGACAACCTATAGAGACAGGATCCCAAATCGTGCTGATCTGTCCCAGCAAGTCGGCAGTTGCTTTTTGGCAGGGTAGTGGGTAATCTCAGCAGGCCTTCCTCATGACCAGACTCATTGGGTTTGCCTCAGTCCATGCAGTTTCCACAGGTCTGTGCCCAGCCGGGAGCTGCTAGAGAAAGCTGAAGCTGGCAGCAGTCTAGGTTCCGAGTTCAGCTGGCCCGTCTCCAAAATGGCTCCTGGCCAATCACTGTCTCCCTGTGGGAAGACTGAGTCCTCTGCACTCACTGCCGTCCAGTGCGGTCCTCCATGTCCACCACTGCCTTCCACTGCCACGTCTCTGCAGAGGCCTCCAGGGTCTCCAGCTGTGAACCATCACCATGACCATGGATCCCCAGGTTCAAACAGCTCCTCTCATGCAGTGAGTCCCATCTCAGGGTGAAGGCACTGCTGGCTGCCACCTTCTTCTTCATTGAAGTTTTTGTTTTTACTCTCTCTGTGGGCTTCAGCTTGCACTTCAGATTCTTCCTGGGTCCTGGGGACCCACTTCCTTCCCTCTTGTCTTCCTCACGATACTGTATTCGACCATCTGGATGGTGACTCTCAGAGAGGCTATTTTCTCTGCTGCTTACCGCTGCACCATCTACCTCATCATAATCTTCTCCCACTTTTGGAGGAAAAAACTCCTCTTTTATCCCTACATTGCCTGCCAACTACCTCCCTCCTTTTCTACCTCCATACTTTCTGTGACAACTCTTCCTGTTCTGTGTTGTCTCTTCCCCACTTCCCATCCATTCTTTGCCCACTGACTGGCACTGCCTTCTTGGACATCGCTTCTGTCGAGATCATCAGTGGCTCCTAGTGACCAGATTCGCCAAGAATTTGTGAGTTCTCAGCTTACCTGCCTCCAGCCGTATCTGTTACTATTATATAACCTCATTTCAAAACAGCTACAGCTGGGCCTGGTTGTGCACCTGTAGGGAGGCTGAGGCAGGAGGTTCACCGCAAGTTCCCGGCCAGCCTGAACTATATAGTGAGACTGTGTCTCAAGAAAAAAAAAAGTCCCTTCTTTTGGCCCCATTGACCACAATGGGGCCTTTTTGAAGGTGTGTCACCATTCTGATTATTTCTTCTTTGTTTTCTTTCATGAAATCCAACAAGAACCATCTAAACTCAAGAGTCAGTCAAGTCATTCTGCTGGGGTGCTTTTGAAAGAAGGGGGAATAGTCAGTCTTTACATTCATGAGCGACAATGAGGTTTACTGGTGAGATTTAAGAAACTTTGAAGAAAGTGGGAAGGCTGCCTAGCAAATAACAAGTGACTTTTTTGAGACCTGAGTATGATGAGGGAGTTGGGATTTCAAAGAGCAATAAGCCAACATTCGTTTCCTTGGTATGAAGGAGATAGTGAGTGATAATAGAGATTCTGTAACACTGGTTAATGGAAGCTTTGAAAGCAACAGTGAGATTTAAGTTGCTAGAAAGTTTTTCCACTTCAAATACAATCTTGATGGTTCAGGTAGGAAGAAAACAAGCCTGTAGTCTCCTTCCGAAACTGAGACCTCTGTGTTCTTCATCCACTTCTTCCTTGCTGCAGCAGATTTGCAGAGCAGTTTTCCATGTTAGCAGGATTAGAATCACATCGGAAAATAAAGCTTCTGGAGTCCCATAGGATAGTGAATCTGTATTCTTTACCAGCTGTGCAGCCTCTGTACCATAAGGAAGAAAAAGACACGTTTCAGAGGACACTGAGAAAGATGATCAGTAGCTTCTTTTTAACATGTTTTTTGTAACTTTCAGTTGCAGAAAGAAGGCTTTGTGTCTCAGAGCCTGCTCACTCCTCTCTTCATTGGATAGTTCTCTCTTCCTGTTCTTTATATATCAGGAGGACCATTTATATTCTTGGGATGAACAATAGTGTTAATCATACATTTTTTAGAATTTCTTGAAACAAATTTAAAACCCAGTATTTCTGAATGATTAGGGAAAGAACTTAGTGATGAAAAATAAGCAGGAAATGTAACCCAGTGGCAGATGGTTACTTTGCTTGTCTTTTTAGGCAAAATTCATGGAGATTCTCATGTAAGAAATAGAAGAAAGAGGGTTCCAAGGAGACCTGAGCAGAGACAGCTTTAAGAACTAGAAGCAGTGGGTCTTAGTTACTTTCTTGTTGGTGAGACAAAATACCTGGCACCCAAAGTTAAAGGGGAAAAGATTTATTTGGCTCACAGTTTGTGAGGGTTTCAGACCTAAGTGGCTGGCTCCAAGGCAGGGTGGTGTGAGAGACAGGCTTCACAGAGAAGGAACATTCACAATAGCAGAGGATAGCAAAGCAGCCACAGGTTACTGGGATTAGGCTGTCAGTGAACTGATTTAGTAATCACCCCCATCCCAACCCCCGCTTATCCTAGTACTCTTGATCCTAGCATTGCACCATGAATCAGTAACAGTGTACATTCAGTCACCTCTGAAAAAGCCCTACCTATTGATACAGCCTCCTAGATGTCTGGTACGAGTTCGTGTTCTCTAAAATCAGAGAATGAATTTTTGCAACAATGGAGGTTAAGAGCAGAGTATATTGAGAGAAAGAAAGCTTCTGTCTGAGAGAGAGAGAGAAAGAGAAAGGAGTCCCGAGTGGGTTGCCAAGAACCCTGTCTTTTCTAGGGATTTTATACAGCAAAACTATGAGGTGAGGCAGGTCTAAGTTAGGCAAAAAATGGGAACTCGCAAGGCAGGTGGGCATGAGGCGGGACAGAACTGTGGTCAACCAAAAAGATTATGAGTGTAATTACTCAGGTAAAATTGATTAAATTGGGATCAAATTGGGAAATGAGTCACGTAGCAAGGGGACATGAATACAGAACAGGGCCTTTTCTTGTAGGGGGTTGGGTTAGTGACTCTTGGCGTCCTCGGGGTGATAGAGACCTGTTTAGAATATCAGTCCTAAGGATGTAGGTGTATTTGTTTGATCTTTTGTGTTGAGCAGGTATCTGTCTCCTCCAAGGTCACAAGATATCTGGTCTTCTGCACTGGCTCCTTTGAGGGCCTAGCCCTATCTGCCTGCCTGTAATATTTCTATTTAATTCAGCTACCTATAACGTTTTGACCACATGAGGCTTGTGGAGAACATCTCAACAGAAGCCGTAACACAGTGTCTCCAAGGGTAGATAATATATACAGCATCTCATGAATAAAAAAATTAGAAATTAAGGAATAAAACAGGTAAATTGGGTGAGTGCAGGGCAAAAATTAAACTTACCTTCCTATCATTCAGGGCAGAGTTAGTGGGACTGACAAATGTAAGACCTCTGGCTTAGCACCTAAATAAAGGGTCAGTAAAATAGCCCTTTATGATTACTAGGCAAATCATGTGTTACAGGATCTCTTGGTTTCTGTGAAACCATGCTCTCCTAATTCCTTTTGTACCTCTCCATCACTGGCTGTCTTCCTCTTTCTGCCTATTAAACTTTGGTACTTACTGGAAATCTGTCTTTCATTTATTGTAGTTCTTCAGCCTCTTTGGTTTAAGCATCCATGTAAATTACTTAAAATATTTCTTTATTTGGCATAAAATTTTGAAATGCTATGCAGAAAACTAGAAAACATTACAGAGAAATTAACAATTTCAAGAAACATTTTAAGGTGAAACACTTGATAATAATTTTCTGTGAAAATCCAAAAGGCTTCATATTATTAAAACAGTTTTGAAGAGGAAGAAAAAACTTTTGGAATGCTAACATGACATTATTCCCAGATTTTTTTTTTCTTTGTCTTTTTGAGACAGGGTCTAACTATGCAGTTCAGGCTGGCCTTGAGCTCATTTTGTAGCCCAGGCTGGTCTCGAACTTGCAGTGATCCTCCTGCCTCAGCCTCCCAAGTGCTGGGGTTACAGGCATGTGCCACCACGCCCAGCTCCAGAATTAATATACATTTATAATGTCTTATACTCATTTAGCTGTATATAGGTTTTATAAATTTTGTGGTGAGATTTATCGCTATTTTATATGTTAATAATCTTGTAACCAATGTATTTTGCTTTCATTTGTCACCATGAAGTGCAAAGCTTTTCACGAAACATTTAAAAAAATTTTTTTTGAAACATTGCTATTTAATAGCATTCATTTTATAATAAAGTGTGATGTATGTATTAAACTGCTTCTCCTGTGAGTGTTCTAAAGTATCAGTTTTCTTTAAAAGCATTTTCAGAGGGCAGATTCCTAAAATGCTGTTGTAGAACTGTACTGTTTATTTACAATCTATCTTGAAAGTAGAAGATGCTATTTTTACACTGTCTCAACCCTGTGTTTATTCAAGCTTTTTATTTAAGTCAGTATTTCAAAGAAAGACACCAGAATTTTTCTTTTCAAAAAATTCTCCTTACATAAAGGGCGTTTTACCTGTGTTTAAAGAAAAGTGAGGTCTCTCTTGGCACCAAGCCCAGTACAGTCTAGCCATTTGGCCATTTGTTTTCACACTGCTTTCTTCGTTTGAAAACTTAAAAATGCTGTTCTCTACTCTTCGTGGCTGTCAAAGAGTAAACTGCTTTGATCCCTCAACCAACATTAGAGCAGGTACACGATATGACAAAATACATTTAATTTATTCTCCCTTCGTATAAACACTGCATAGTTGTAAGATAAAAGAATCTGAAGACTTAATGTAGACTTTAGTATTAAAGAGTATACCTTATCTAAATAAAAATAGCAAAATGACAGTAATGTAAAAGAATGACTCATTTAAAACATTTAAAATGTATACCTGAAGTTCCTTACAGCTTACACATGGACTCATGTAGATATAAAACCTTTCTGCCTTGCTGTGGGCCACACTGGGCCCTGAGTCCTGCCTTGCCGGTCGGTTGGAAGCTGGAGCGTCAGGGAATGGCCCTCCCTCACAGCAGGGCGTGCATGTTCCCACCGCGTCACCTTCCCGCTGCTTCTTCCAGGTGAACGTGATTTTAGAGTCAACATTCAGTTTTCATAGTCAGCTTCCTGATTCTTACATGGCTTTCCCACTTTAACCATACCTGCTTAGTTAAACTTCATCCTTAAACCAGGTACAGTGAAACATGCTTGTAGTTCTAGCTACTCTGAATGCTGAGGCAGGAAGATCAGCCTGGGCAACTCAGAGAGACCTCAAGTATTTTTTTTTTTTAATTTTTGTTCATCATGCATACACTGCCTTTAGAATTACTTCCTTTTTGACACCTGTGATAACATAAACTCTGGAAATGATTTTATATTGTCCTATAGTGTAACTCGTGGGATTATATGGCATTCTATAAACACCTGTGTTTTGGGCCCCTGATAGAAGTATAAAACATATATAAAGAATTCTTAAATCTTAGCACATCTCTGAATCTGAGCACCAGTTTATAGAAAATACAGAAGTTAGAAGAATGTGTGAAAGAATATCAAGGAGATAGCCATCAAAAGTTTTGACTTTTGTTAGAAATTTTGTAGAACAAGAGATTGACTTCATTAAGTTAAAAGGCAGAGAGGAAAGACAGGGGAGAAGCTATAAATTAAAAGAAATTTAAAGGAACAAACTAAAAAAGATATGGATTAAACTTTATCAATATTAAGAATTGTTATGGGTTGGACGTGTAGCTCAGTGGTAGAGAACTTGCCTTTCATGCATGAGGCCCTGGCTTCAATCCCCAGCACCATAAAAAAGAAAAGAATGTTTGTGAATCAGAAAACATGGTCAAGAGCATAAAAAGGTAAGGTAATAACACCCAATGGACAAACATGTCCAGATCATATAGAGTAAGACCTTGGTTTACAAGCATAGTTCATTCCGGAAACATGCTTGTAATCCAGAGCACTTGTGTGTAAAGCAAACTTTCCCCTGAAACATAATGGAAACTTGATCTTGGAGAGTGGGCCAGGGTTGTGCACAGGACAGGCTGTGCTCTTTCCCCAGGCCCCAGCCTGACAGGCCCCTAAGAGTGGATATTGCAGCGAGTCTAGGAAATGATAACTACAGAATGAAAAGTTATAAAAATAAAGACCTAAATCCTCTAGAGATGTATAGGAGAGAAAAAGAAATACAACTTCGAAAGCATAAAATGGAAGAACACTGAATGTGTCTTTGCCCAGAAATGATGGCTCTGTACTGGCAAGTCTTGTCCAAGACCCAGGTGTTCCCCAGAACCATTCCCAGGGGGAAGCTACTACCAAAGATAAGGTTCAAATAGTTTTTTTCTAATGGTGCCGAACAACAGCTAATGGCAACCCAGAAATTTAGAAAACTTCTTTCTAAAGGCAAGAATTATTTTAGTATGCTTATTTGATATAGAATTTTGTAGTAGAGCTTCATTTTCTTAGATTTTTAAAAAATTTTAAACATGTCTCTCTTTACCAGATACGGCAGGTCATTTCTTTCTAAAATATATATTTTTCAAATCTGTTTTTAAAGATATTATCAAAGTATCACATGATTGTAGAAAAATCCCAAATTATAAAAGAATTTAAAGAAGCAAACAATGATTAATCTTGGTGCTAAGAAACAAGATTTTAAATTCTTGTCTAATTATTTTTAGACATAGTGTTTTTAAGTGGTAATATAACATTACAGGATATGAATTTAAAATAGTAATCATTGAGGCCTTAATTCTTCCCAGTTTTCAAGTATTGTAACCATTTCTACAAAAGTTATTGTGTAATCAAAAAACTTCCTTAACATACATTCATAAAAGTGAAATGGTGGGTCAAAGGCAATAAACTTAATTTACACTATCATCCACAGTTTGAGCCAGTATTTATTTTACTGTATTTTAGTCAACACAACATTTGTTTTTGTTTTTGTTTTTTTAAATACAAATACTTATCTTTGTGGTCCCTTTTTTTTTTTTTTTTTTGTAATTGGGCCAAATATTTCTCATTTTTTGACCCTTCATAATTCACCATTGTGTGTTATTTATTCAGTTTTATATTGAACTGACAAAAATCATGAAATAAAAATTTAAGCTTTAAAAACCATTTTTTTAAAGAAATCATGGAGGGCCAGGCATATCACTCTGTGGCACAGCGCCTGCTTGGCAAGTTCGAGGTCCTGAATCTTCCCAGTATCAAAAAAAAAAGAAAGAAATCATGAAAACTCAGATGATTTCTTCCACAACCCAAAAGTATTCATGCAAAAAATGATGACAGTCCTGTAATATAATACAAAGTAATAAAATACAAAATATAAAGAAAAATAAACAAATTAACATGCACTTACCTTGAAAACCTTTATGGCTACAGTGAGGGAGATGAGAAAGGAGGGTTACCATTGGGATGGCTTTCACCGTCACTGACAGAGTCACTGCTGTCTACTGGCTCAATGGAATCTTTTTTTTGTGCAGCTTTAACAAGGAACCTATTCAATGACACTTGCTTTTGCCTCTTGAAGATTTCATGGAAATGTGATATTGCGCAGTCATTAAACAGATTCATTACTTGTACTGTTGTAGCCTTAATCGGGTAGCACTTTTCTACAAAATTTTTCACTGTTTCCCATATTTTACACATCTCCCTAATCTCATTTGAAGTGAGGGATTCTTCTGCCTATTTCTTTTCCTCCTCTGTGAATGAGCTCTTCACTAACACCTCCTGGTATTAGGACATGATCACTCGCAATTCTGAGCAAGGCAGGGAGAACCATTACCTCATTTACGATCATGTGACATTCAGCTTCACTTACCTTTAAACCCCGCTAACCCAGGACTTGACCATCACCAGTATCCATTTTTCAGGCCTACCAAAAAAGAAAAAAACACTAGCCCCATTGTCAGGTTCTAAATGCTAACCTGTGGCATTTCCAAGCAGTCTCTCCATGGCCTCATGTTCCTGAATGTAACATTCAAGTTATCAAAGTCCCTTCCTCTCAAATAAGTGATCCAACATTCTCAACAGAAATTCTACAGTACCAGTAACTGGCCCACCTTAGGTTGTGGCCCATCCCTGAAGCCATCCTTACTGCCAGACGAAGGGAACCTGCTCACTATCTTGGGCCCGAGGTACCTGCCTAGCCCTGCATCAGTTACTTAGGAATAAGAGTAATGTAAAGTAAAAGTGTGTTTTTTTATACGTAGGTGAAGTTTCAATATTATTATCTTTACATGGTTACTTCTAAACCAGCTAAACTTTGTTTGCTAGTATGTTTTTATTTTCTCTTTCAGGGCTGATTTCATATACAGAGTATCTTTTCTTGCTTACAATCCTCACTAGTAAGTATCCCATGGTTGTCATAATAGTTATGTGGAATTCTCTTAATCTTGCCGCAAAGGATTTTTGAAGTTTGGCATTTATCATTTAAAAAAGACAGATCGGCCCCTTAATTTCTGTATCTGTGAAATGTCAGTCTAGGATTAGATTGCCCCCTTAGGTCTCTCCCGCCTCCCACACGCCGTGGAACCCGTGTTTCCCGAATACAAAGCCTGTTCAGCAGAACAAAACCGCAGCCTTCTTAGGCAGGCGGCAGCCTGCACGCATGCGCACGCGGACGCACAGGTTCTGCACAGGCACTCACATTTACCGACACATGCGGAGGGATGCTTGACATTACAGAAGATCATACAGAATCCCTGACTGGCACCCTTCAAACGCGTAAAGGTCACAAAAACGAGGAAAGACTGAGAGGTGTTCATAGATGGGGGAGAGCATGGAGACATGACACCTAAATGCAGCGTGGTGTCTTGTGTTCGATTGTAGGAAAACAGCCTTAGTGAAAAAATATGAAATCCAAGTACAGGCTGTAGTTTAGTTCTTACACCACTGTTGATTTCTTAATTTTAAAAAATACCCCGTGAGTCTGTAAAATGTTAACAGAGAAAGGGTGAAAAGGATGTGGGGACTCTGTACTGTATGACATTTGTGTACGTTACAATGACGACAAAATGAAGTATAAAAAATATTACTCAGAGAAAGCAGAAATAACCAAGGTACTGCGCAGTGTATGGAGTTAAAGAAGTTCTCAGATTAAGTTGCACTGAAGAGCTGAGCTCTGTACAGCAGCTCCCATGGGAGAGCTGCAGCTGGCAGGGGCAAAGCCTGAAACACCTCTGAGAACGTTTGGAGAGAGCGCTGTTGTCTCTGAGCACTTGCTCATATAGTTTCCAGTGATTTATTTCAAATCTGAGGATGTATCTATCTGCAGATAGTATGCATTTCACTAGCATTTGAATAATTATTCATTTCTCATTTTATTGCAGAACCCCATACTGGTTTTCATGTGGCTTTTAAAATGTTAGACACAGATGGCAATGAGATGATTGAGAAAAAGGAGTTTTTTAAGGTAAGTAGATAGATGGACAGATGCTAGTCATTTTAGGGCTATCATAAAACACGTTTCCTTAAAAATTAAAAAATCGTTGTTTACATATGAAATGTCAAGAAATCATTGTACATTCAAAAATATTTCTGTAATACAATCTTCGAGAAATTAGTAAGTGAATGAGTATCCGAGTACAAGCTTCCAAAAAGAGAAATACATTTTAACATCTACATTTATAAGGTTTTATTTTTGTGCTTTCAGTAAATAATACAGTTTTTTTTTAAAAAAGGCATCATAGGATATGTACTTTTAAAGAATGTATGTTAAACATATGTTTAAAATTATTTTTTATTCCCCAGAAGAATAATAGAAATGTAAGTCTTAATGAAGAATAGAAAAAGTGCAAAAAAAAAAAAAAGACACAAAATGACATACATTTTCAAGGAATTTGCTAAGGCTTATGAATGAAAACCTGGAAATATGTTTAAGTGGTGTTTTTAAGGCATAAATCTACAATACCAACTAATAAATTCCATTCTGTTTTTTAAAAGTTAGTAACATGAGAAAAATACCTCAGTCCAAGTTGTTGGGTGTGTGCAGGTGTGTTAGTGTTCCGTGACTTTGACAGAACATGTGGAAAAATCAACTTCTGAGGATGATTTATTTGGCTCACAGTTTCATGAGTTTTGTCCATGGTCACTTGGCTCCATTGTTTTGGGCCTGTGGTGAAGCAGCACATCATGGCGGGAGCATGTGGTGCCACAAAACTGCTGGTCTCATAGCAGCCAGGGAGCTAGAGAAAGAGGATGGGGCCAGGGGCAACATGTATCCTTCCGAGGTATGCTGCCAGTGACTGACTTCCTCCAGCTGTGCCACTTCCTGTCGTGTCTGCCACCTCCCTGTATAACTACCAATTGAGAACGAAGCTTTCAACACAGGAGCTTTCAGGGATGTTGAAGATCCAAACCAAAATAGCCAGTTAGTATTAAATAAGCTTGATCTGTTGCAGAGAAAAGAAAACACTGGCACAGTACTAACACATAGTAGCTGTCACTGATGAATTAACGAGTACATGTGTAAATGACAAATTGAGTACATACTTGAGTAATTTATGACTTTTTGTAAAAACCTTTGAGATGTAAAGCAGATGATTTGTTCTTACATTGTTGGTTGACAATGGTAGAAAACAAAATTGGCAACTTCTTTTAAAGTTAAATATGTACTTAGCATATAACCTACCAATTCCATCCCTAAATATTTAGCCCAGAAAAGAATTTATATTCTCACAGAACATGAGTAAATATGAATATGACTATTCATAGCAGCATTAGTCATAATAGTTCATCAATAAATGACTATACAAATCGCACCCAAATAACAGAACACTACTCAACATAAGGAGCAAACTACTGATCAGCACAACAGGATGAGTGCACTAAAAAAAAAGTATGACTCCATTCATATAAAATTCTAGAAAAGAAAACATACTACATTAAAAGAAAGCAGATTATTGGTTCCATGGGGCCAGGAAAGAATGAGGAATCAACTGCAAAAAAAAAAAAAAAAAAAAAAGCAGAATTTTCTGGAGTACTGGGAGTACTAGAGTACTGTCATTTCAAATCTTGATTAGAGTGGTGGTTACATGGGTGTATTATCAAAACTCATCAGGTTATGTACTTTAAATGTGTGTATTTTGTTGCATGTAAAGTGTGACTCAGATAATCCCTTTGATAAAGTTCCATACCACAAGCTTTGCAAATATGGCTACTAAAATATTTTGTCTTGTGTACAAAGATTATCTCAAAGACTAGAAACAGTGAAAAGGATCTTAAATAGGAAAGTCATAAAACAATGAGACCCCATAAAATTTAGGTTTATAATGCTTAACATCTTTAGAAATTGTCTTGGTATCTTGAAGAGGGTGTATAAATCTACGATGGGGAAAAGGACACAAAATCTGTGAGTGAGCAGTAAGGCAGCAAATGAAATTCCCATGGTTATTTCTTACCTGATGTGATTGGGATTGACCGTTGTTTACTTGATTTTAAAAGTAAGGAATCATTCTTAAAAATAAAGACATCTGTATAACAAACATTTTAATTACCTTAATTGCATATCTGTCTCAGAAATAAGGTCTTTGCTTTGAATTGAAAAGACTAATTAAAATTCCTTGCTATTATTTTTG
The DNA here is from genome assembly GCA_004363535.1 of Dasyprocta punctata. NCBI lineage: Eukaryota > Metazoa > Chordata > Mammalia > Rodentia > Dasyproctidae > Dasyprocta > Dasyprocta punctata. The sequence continues at coordinate 42,611 of RJWM01000581.1, forward strand.
TGTAAGTATATCCACAATGTATCATCTGCAGATTCCAGTTTCATTTTCTTTAAAGTACAGCAAATATGTGACTACTTGCAAAGTAGTGTGAATGTAGACTGCTTCTAGATCTGTGATTTTTCTAACCTTTGCTTTTTATTCTACCAAGAAGCAAAATTTTTAGCAATTCGCCTTTATCATACAGCTGTAAAGCATTTGACTCATTTTTAATAGAAGCAGCCTCTTTAGACTTGTTTTTCAATGGAATAGGAGTTGCATTATTTCAGATTAGACTATAGATAGACAGGAAGAGATCATACAGAGACAGCCCTCTCATAGTTAACAGTTGGCAAAGCAGGACCTCAGTGCAATTTCTTGGTTATGCTGTGCAGTTTCTAATAGGGCATTGCTTACTACTTTTGTTTCAGGCTCTGCTGGTCTATAAAACAGACTCATATATTGTTGAATCTATGTCCTCACCCAGGCCAAAAAAGAACAATGTCCCAGTACCCCCAGCTAGTTATCATCTGCCTCCGGCTTTCTTGGTGTTTCCCAAAAACCCTATTACTTCACAAAATTGTTTAATAAAGTAAACTAATTATTATAATAAGTACAGTAAGCGTAACTGGTTTGCAGACATAAAAGATTTACAAGTACTAGGGCTGCTGAGCCAGAACATGTGAGCCGGCCTGAGATTGGCCAGCAGCTTCACATGGATGGCTTTCCGCGTGCCTCTGTCATCAAGCCTACCAGGAATAGGGAGTGTTGGCTAAGCTGGTGAACTGCACATGTGTAGGCCAGTTGAGTCCTTTTTCCTCCATTGCATTTAAGGAAAAGGAATCTAGTATACAACTGTAGGAAGGCAGATTATGGAATATTGCTTTCAACCTGTGAAGGATGTGAATTTAGGCATAGTCATAGACTATGAGATTTTGTCCCCAAAATCTCAGCCAAGTGTATGTAAAATTCTAGTATCCTAAAAAATAGAGAAAATAAATTCTCACACCAAACCATATACTTTGAGTTTTTGTATGTATTCTTACTGGGCTCACCTCATTAAGCACATTGAAAAAGGTCAAAAAAGAGCTACTGAAATAATCTGGGTGGGTGAGAACCTATTTTAAGCACTGGCCAGTCTAATTAAATACAGGATGACCAAAAATTGCATATTTTTTGTTAAGTTTTATAAGTAATATAACAAGAAATATAAAAACAACAGTGTTTTGTTTTGTTTTGTTTTTGGTACCAGGGATCTAACTCACAGCCTTGCGCCTGCCAGGTAGGCGCTTAGGCCTCTGAGCTAAGTCCCCAGCCCTTATTAAATTCATTCAAGACTCAACTGGTTGAAATAGCACTTGCCCAAGCAGCACTCAGGATGGTCAGTAGGTAAACAAATGTGCTGCCCAAGTGACACTCAAGGTAAACTGTTAAGTGGTTAAAAATAGGACTCCTGGACCTGGCACGGTGGTGCACAGCTGTAATCCCAACACTCAGGAGGCTGAGGCAGGAGGATCACTGTGAGTTCAAGGCCAAGCTGGGCTATATAGTGAGTTTAAGCCTGGACTGCATACCAAGACCCTATCTCAAAAAAAAAAAAAAAAGAAAAGAAAAGGCTGGGGATTTAGCTCAGTGGCATAAGTGCCTGCCTGGAAATCACAAGGTCATGAGTTCAATCCCCAGTACCAAAATAAAGAAAGAAAAAAAAGTAGGACTTGTGGACTGCAAACAAATATTTTGAAGATTTTAAGCAAAGTACATAAAGCTACAAAATAAAGCCACAGCATTCAAAACACTAGAATGAAGAAGACATATGGTTGAAATCTATCAAAGTTTAGAATTTAAAGGTAATGAATAATTCTTATTTATTGATAGCATCAGATTATGAAATGTTTCACATAAAGGAATTTTCTGATTAACTGAGGCTTACTATCTTAACATGATTACATTTTTTAACATGACTTTTTTGATGTCTACCACAAATACGTATGTATTTTCCCTGTCTTTGCATACTAATTATAATGTATAGAATTTATCCTTTTCTTGATAGTTCAAGCTCATCATTATGAAAATAATTTCTTTTTTTTTTTATTTTAAAGAGAATAAAATCAACCAAAATAAAACAACACAATCAAAACAAACCAGTGTGACACAAGGCTTCAAAACAATACGAAATCAACAATGGTTATCATAGTGCCTCTTCTTGTCTTCAAAATAGCTGTAGATACCTTCAGACATAGTAAAAATCAAACAAAACAGAACAGAATAGAACCAGTAAGAACAAAACAATGAATGCAATAAAGGACTTCAAAACAAGACAATAGTAAACCAAAAATGACTACCATAATATATCTTGCTATCTTTGAAGTAGCTGCCCATGCCATCAGATATAACAAAATCAAACAAAACAAAAGAGAATAAAACTCAGCGCAACAAAACAATGAAAATGATGCAGGACTTCAAAACAAGATAATAGGGACTTAACAGTGGCTACCACCTTCAGAAGGAGATCCCCCCAGATGCCACACTGCATACTGCTATCCTGTAAATAGATGATCAGACCACTGGCCCTAGACCTGCAAAGTCAGTGAAACACCAAACCCCACAAGCATCAAGTTGCATTTCACCTCAATAGCTATCATTGCAGCCTGTGTTTCTCCAGATCAGCCAGTTGCTTATGGGGTTGGGTGATGGGGGTGGGGCTTGGCTCTTGTTTTCCAGCCCACTTGCCAGAAGGGGATAGGGTCTGGCTGTGCCTCTGGTGGCGGCAGCCCACGCATGGCGCTGCTTCCTGGAGGTTTGCTTCTCCGCTGCAATCTGTGAATGGCACTAACTCACAAGAAAAGGCTAGGGTCTGGCTGTCCTCTCAGTGGCAGTGGCCCACACATGGCACTGGTTCGCAGGGAGGGCTTGCTTCTTGTTGACTTCTTATTCTCTTCCTATGAAAATAATTTCACAGCGATTAACCAGGTAGGCTTTCAGCATGTATGACAGTAGAGTGGCACCAGGAATGTTATCACATGCCTATAATCCCAGCCTTTGAGAGGCTGAGACAGGACAAATACAATTTCAAGGCCAGCCTACACAGGACTGCACAGCAGTGAGACCCTATATCAAAACAAAGACAAAACACATGTACACACACACACACAACTCTACTGAATTACTCTGCAACTGACTGACTTTAGACTCTTGTGCTGTTATTTATTTTTTTCATTATACAGATATTTTTATTGAATACATATTAGGTAACATATTAAGGATAAAAGTCCTACTCTTAGAACATAAGACAGTAAATAAAAATACAAATGAAGTGAACACAAAACTTAAGTATCTGTTTACATTCATATTTCACAAAGTAATTAAACTGATCTTTTAGTATTCACTTCTTTGAAACAGTAGAGTTGATACACCATGTAAGTATTAGTTCGAACCTTATGAAATAATTTTCCTTGTGGTATTTATTTGTGGGGAGAAGAAAACTACTGTATGTCTAGGTGGACATGATTTAACAGTGACATTTTTATATTATAGAGAATAAATATTGCTTATTTTAGAAGTGCTACCTAAACTACAATGACATTAAATATATAGATCCTACCCAAACTCTTGTTAGTTTATAAACTATCAAATGAAGCAATAAAATTTTAATACTGTCAAGTGCAAAAAAAAAGTAAAGAAAAAAACTCAATAAAGATTTGAATATCTACTAACTTTGGCATCATTTTTCTTATACTTCAAGAAATACCTCAGAGCGCAACAGTCTGAATAACATGAGTATGGAGGAGAAGCAAGCTAAACCCTGTATAATACTTAAGGGAGAAGCTCTACACAGTACAGTTTTTTACTTTTTTGTTTGTTTGTTTGGTACTAGGTATTGAATGCAGGACTTCAGGTGTACTAAGTATGCACTCTATCATTCAGCTTTATTCCCTGTCCCAAGTTCTTGTTTTGGTTTGGTTTGGTTTGGGTTTTTTTGTTTTTTGTTGTTGTTGTTGTTTTGGATCCAGGTTCTCACTAAGTAGTTCAGGTTAGCCTTGAGCTCACAATCTTCCTGCCTCAACCTTCTGAGTGCTAGGATTACAGACGTGCTCCACCATGCCTAACTCTCAGTCCTAAATTTTGATTTTCACATTAATCAAGGCAAAAAAAAGAATTGTCAGTATTTTGTTTAAAGACAGGGAAGTGTATCAAAATTTTTTGAAACATGTGCATGCAATATAAATTTTATCAAGGTTCAAGGGAACTGTGAACTTCACAAACACCCCAGGAATAATAAAAATCCCCACTCTGCCTGGAACTTTATTTCTCCTCTGAGGTGTCAATCTCAGAGTACATAGGGCGCAGTGCTATATTCAGGCGACAAACCAAAACATCGGTTTCACCTCCTAACTCTGGTAACTGTTCCAGTGAAGACACATAAGGGTAATGGTCTTTTAAAATACCTGGCAGTTTAGAAGTCTTCTCTTGAAGATGTTGAGAATGTCTCGCTGGTGTTAGAAACTTTATAGCTCTTTAAATGCAGAATTTGTTTCATCAACTTGCATCTTTTTTATACTTTGCAAGTACGGTGTAGTAGATATATTTAATTAAGCAACTTGATTTTCTGTATCAGGGGTTTTTAAATTGTCTCTTGGATTTTTTTCATCTTGCTGTTTTTCACAGTCTTCAAAAACCACATTTCTATTACGTTTATTCTCCATTTCTGGTTTTCCTGGCTCTGGATTAACACCCGTATCCTCAGTGTTGATTTCCTGGATTTGTTCCTTGGTTTTATAAGCATCTTCAATATTTTTTCCACAATTACTTGATTCTTCATTGTTATAATATCCACAATTGTCTGTCGCATCTCTTCAACAGGCTGAGCTCCTGCCAGACCGGCCTTCTCATAGATTGAGATAATATTTTCAATAGGACTTGTAATTGATTCAGTACATATAAGACATAGCTAATATTTAACAAGTTTTTTAGCATCTAGAATATTTTTAATCAGGTCATTCAGGGTGGTCATTATTTCTTCTTTTGGGCATCCCTTATTCAGGTTCAGGTATTCAGAAAATATCCTGTTTACTTTGTCAGTAAATAATCTTTGCTCATCCTCTTCTGCCATGGTAGTCCAGAATGATGCAACTGGATTTTCATTTTGTCTCTCAGGCTTAGGCTGGGTAGTGACTGAGTTCAGAGGCCTTTTCAGCACTCTTCTTTGCCAGCTATTGTAATCAAGGGGTTGCAAGGAGAGCAATTATATACAGGACACAGAATTTATAGTATTATTTTATGATGGTCACCCAGAGTTAAATGCAACAAAGTGCAGGAAATCTGTCCACAACACTAAAGACCTAGAAAATCCAACCAAGGGCCTAGATCCCACAGTAATGTCCTACATGAGTCCAGCTGAAGACCCAGAGCCCATAACAATGCCTCCCATGAGTCCAACTGGAGGTCTAGAGCCTATGAGAAGGACTCATACCAGTCTGTTTTACGGATCTGCGCTGGGAAGGCCCAAAGGTTAGCGATGGAAGCTAGAGAGTCTACGTCCGCGGGGTGAAGCATCTGTGCTCGTAAATTGAGGGTTCTACACTGGTGCCAAGAAGCAACGCACAAAACAAGGACCAGGGCTCCACTGAAAAGTACCACAGCCATCCTCAGCGACAGTGAGGTCCCAGGCTCCTCCAACAATGAGAATAGTTGAATACAGATCAGGAAGCCCAGCATGAAGAGCTTCTCCTGGAGATTAAACAGCACACATCTTCCCCAACGGAGCCAGGAAGCAATGCTCAGTGTAAGGACCAGAGCTCCCACAAAGTGAACCGCAGCCACTCTCAGTGACAACGTCTTGAGCTCCTCTGACAATAATGGCCAAATCCATAGCAGAGAAGCCAGCATGACAAGCTCCTCCAGGAGAACGAACGGTTCCAAACAGCAACACTTAGGAGATCCCACACCTCTCCACATCTCCTTTTATGCTGGCAACTTTCCTCAGGTGAGCCATCTACGCTCAGCACCATGCTGACTTAATTCAGCTGGTGGTAAGTTGACCACCAATTTTTAATCTATAAAACTAGCTCTCCACTCATTCAGATGAGCTTTTCCCTCTTCTGCAGTTTCTTTGAGCGGAGCTGATCTATCCACGGAGGCTTTTGCTAATGTATATCTTTGTTGATCAACGGTTTTTGACTTTTGTGTCAGTTTGATGTTAGTAAATGCAATAGGCCCCGTTACAGTATCAGGTCCCATGTTTCTGGATAATGCCTTACTTCTTTTAATGTCCTGAGACATGGTTTTAACCATAGGTAGGACTGTTTTTGACTGTAAGGCCTTTTTGTGTCCTGAGAAGAATTGGATTTGACACTACATAGAACTGTTTCTGAGTGTAAGAGTTCTTTTTCAGTGGGGTTTTTTGGATTGTAACATTGGCAGAGGTTCTGCTAATGTCTTGTTTGACCTTGTGCTGGGTGTTACTGTGGTGATTTCTAACAGGAGGCCACACAAATTGTGTGTTCTGAGATATAAGGTTTTCAAATTTAGTGGTAGCAGTCATATTTGAGGCTTTATCACTTTTTGTTACACTGCTCGTGTTTACAGGGTTAGGTTTTGTGCCTTTAGAGACAGAAGTTGAGCATTTCCTTGTTGCAGAACTCTCATCTTTGACTTGTAGAGGTTTTCTGAATCAGTTAATCTTAGACTGAACAGTTTGGCCATGATAATATCCTAGCACAGGTTTCTTGAACATGTTAGCATCTTACTTTGGTTTTTCTGCAATCATTTGGGTTTTTTTATGATTTTTTTTTTTTTTTAAGATGTAATGCCTGGCTTAGTGACATATTTTGGTTTTGGGAATCATTGTTAATTGGTAACAACTGCAGAGTTTGATCATCAGCCTCAAGATTATGTTTTTCAATTGCTGTAGTAGATAGAATTAGTTAACTCACTAGAAGCTTTTAAGGGAATATTCTTTTCCATTGTTCTATTAGTGTTTTCTGTATTTCTTCTGATATTTTCTTTATCAGCAATTTTAAGTTTCAGAAGTTTTGTCCCTTGGACCTGGTGCTCAGACGTCATCACTCTGGAAATCTGATTTTCCTGTTTCTTTGTCAAACGTGAGTTTTCGTTTTACCAGCTATTCCTTGAACGTTGGTCTTCTCTGCTCTCTGAAGTGCGGCCAGGCATGAAGCTGGTCCTCAGGCCAAGGGTCCTGAGCACTGGACCCACTTCCAGTGGCCGCTCACCGGCTCATGTCGCTTCCTCCACCACCTCCACCTTTGAACTAAGACGGCTCTCTGAGTCTGTGGCGGCCACAGACCCTGGGGCACGACAGGCCTGCTGTGAGAGGCCAGAGCCCCTCAGACTGCTGAGACTGTGCGCACTCCGCAAGCCTCTTGTGCTTTTAATTAGTATTTCTGGTTTTCTTTTCTTCTCCTCACTGTTAGGCTGCCACCTGCCATGTCTCAGTGGTACCAGGGTGAAAGAACGCTTGGCTCCCTGTCAGTTCTAGTTGTCTCCAGCATACTGGAAAAATAGATTTAAAAAACTCTCTGGAGTTGTATGTGAAACATGGAGTCTGTGCTTACACCCCACCCATCATACAGTAGCTTCTGGCTGCACCAGGCTTCTGACCCTCTGGAATGTGTTAAGTGTAGCTGAGAAAGTTGTTTTTAATTTAATTGATTTAAACTGTAAATTGAAAAACCTGCATTCACTTCAAGTCCAGGAAACCTGTTGTATATGTTTGAAACAACTTGAGTGTATGAATCTACTTCTCCAATTATAAATTTTATGAAATCTAAATACAGATCAAGTGTTTCCAACGAAATGTTACCATCTAAATTGGGATATCCTGTAAATGTCAAATACTTGATGAAGTAATAATCTAGATACTAATTAACATTGCTTTTTACTTTTTTTAATGTGACTACTAGAAAGCAAATCACTAATTTGGCTCCATTATATTTTGGTTGGTTAGCCCTGCTTTAGATTCTGTAAGACTGGAGGCTGGGAAAATTTTATATAGGTTTTATTGCATGCCCTTTATGACAACCATTTCAGCTGCTGAAAAAGACTTTCCTTGTGGGTTTGCAGCTTAGTTAAGAAACCTGGAGGACTGTAAAGGATTGAAGTTGCCTGAAATATACCTCTGTATGTATGAGGTTTCACTGCACTGTTCAGAAGAAAGATAATAATCTATGGGATATATTTTCTTAAAGTGGTATGAGCAAAATTCAATAGGAAGCTATAGAGAAAACTTACATTCAAAAATATATTAGTGATAGGGGTTTGAAAAAAGTATTTCATTAGAAAGTCAGTGTGAACAAATGTTAGCAAATCTGGATATTTCAGAAGCAGCAGTCTGGATCAAGTTTGACAGTGATGTATAAAAGCAGCCGGAATTCCAGCAAGGACTTGAATGTACATGTGAGTAGGCTGGGTGGAAGGAGCAACGAGTTTCAGATACTGTGACTCTTCCTCAGGGACCACAAGCGAAAAATAATCAGAGAGCAAGGAGGAAATGAAACACTAGACAGTCATCATAAATTTGTCTTTGTATTCAGTTCCATTCAGGCTGAAGAAAGCAGAAAACAAAAATAATGTTCCTTTGGGGAAATCAATGTTGTGCAGTTTGGAGCACTTGTAAACCACTGCTGCTGTTCCACAGCATGCTGAAGTGCGAACTTCTGTTCACACCTGAGAAGTGAACTGGATGTTAGGAGAAACCAGCAGACTGCTGTTAAAATTAACCGCAGGACTCTTTCAGAGTCCATCACTAGCTGCTGAGTGGGAGAGGAGCCGGAGACTCAAGGCAAGGAAGCCCCTTAAACTGTTATAGTAGTTGGGTTTACAAGGATGAATGAAAACTGTACAGTCGAGAGGTATTATGGACTGGCCTCTGAAAACTTGGTTTCCATCTGGATTAGAGAAATGAGAGGAAAGGAAACATCAGTGGTCAGTCCTTTTCCCAGTCTACCTAACTAGGAATAATGATAATGCTCAGTGGCCAAAGATAGTTCCCACTGAGGACTGGTTATGTCTGGCAGTAGTGGTTACCCCTTTTTTTTTTTTTTTTTTTTTTTTTTTTTTTTTTTTTTTTTTTTTTTTGCGGCACCGGGGATTGAACTCACAACCCCGCGCCTGCCTGACAGGCGCGTAAGCTGCTGAGCCAAACTCCCGGCCTTGGTTTTTTGAGGCAGGGTCGCACTGTGTTGCTCAGGCCGGTCTTGCGCTCACGTTGTAGCCCAAGCTGGCCTCGAACTCACAACGCTCCACCTACCTCAGCCTCCCGAGTGCTGGGATTAAAGGCGTGCGCCTCCACGCCCGGCTGGTTACCCCACTTAAAGATGAGGAATTTCATGTGTACCAACACTGCGACCATGATTGAAATCCAAGGCCTCCTGTGTGAGAGCCCTGCTTGTTCCTCAGTGCCTGCCTAATCTGAAGGAGCAGTCAGGGATGCCTGGATTGAGAGAGATCTTAATAAGCTTAGAAATGTTGAGCTTGACAGACTGGTAGGACATCGTTGTTGAGACAGACAGACACAGCAAGTGTCTGGAGATGAGCCGGGCGTGTGACCAGGACAGGGAATGTCCTCGCAGAAGTGGTGATTAAGTTATAAGAATATATGACCTCAGAGCAGGAGAATGCGGAGGGAAAAGGAGGAAGACGGTGTCTTGGAGAACAGTTTCATTTAAGAGGTCAGACTGAGGTGGAGAAGCCAAGGAGTGAAATTCTCAAGTAGCAGAGTAGTAAGCAAAGAACTAACAAACCCCAAGGTGTGAGAGTGACCCAGGCTAGGGAAGAAAACCTGACAAAAAGGAAGTGCTTAATGGCACACTCAGGCCAAGTGGAGTAGGCGCTGAGCAGAAGACCCCTTAAAGTGTGTAGGTCAGTAGGGATCAGTGCAGAACTGTTTCAAAAGCATGCTACCATACCCCGCAGTGCAAAAGGATGGAGAGTAAACAGGAGTGCAGAACTGGTAGACATAGATAAAGATACTATGTTGAGATTTTTGATGATTAAACAAGGGAATTAATTTAAGCCTAAGAAGCAGAATGTGTTCCCACAAGTGAAACCTGAAATACCCTATGCCACAGATCGCAAGGTAACATTGCTCTGTAGCTAGTGCAGTCTACCTCAGGGATGAGAAACTAATTGATTTATTACTACTACTGTTGTTGTTGTTGCTATTGTTATTGTTATTATTTAGGTAGAGGGCAATTTGTATGTAAAGGCCGTGATGCATAAAGATAAGATTCTTTTAGATTAAGCTGTTTTGCACCTACCATAATTCCCTCAGACCTTAGTTGGACTTTCTGGTTTTATTCCTGGGAGTCACAATGCACAGGAAGCATTCCTTCCATCCCTGGAATAATGAAATTGGAAGCACTCTTGTAAAGTGGCAGTGGAAGCACCCCTAGTTCTAGCGCTTATCTTCTGTTTACAAGGATCCAAGCTTCAGAGCCCTTTAGGGATGGTGGTGACAGGAGGCCACATCCCAGGCAGGAGAATAGGGACAGGAGACGGGATGGCAGCAGAGGCAGCTCGCATTCCTAGTGTAATTGCACAATACAGTACTCACGTTAAGGTTTTCAAATACAGTTTTTCACTCAACAGTTTCCTGTGCAGGTTATGAAACAATTTCTTAACTATACTGTTTTCTCCTTAAATGTTTACAACATTCTTGGATAATTAACCCATGAATTAAGAAACGAATATGACAGGATATATCCTGATACGTTTTAAATTTGAGGTTATAAAAGACAGCCTTATAAACCTGTCTTGGGCCAGGTGTGGTTCTGCACACCTGTGATCTCAGCACTCATGAAGCTGAGGCAGCAGTACCACCACAAGTTCAAGACCAACCTGAGCTACAAGTAAGTTCATGATCAACCTGAATGCCTGAACTACATAGTGAGACCCTGTCTCCAAAAACAAAACAAATTCTTTGTGCTAATCATAGACGCTGCAAACTTGATAATCCATGATGTGTGATACATACCTCAGTTTTTTAAAAAAGCATTTGTTATGGTTGATACGTTGTGTCAATTTGAGAAGTTTAGAAACTTAAGAGAATCAGCAGGGAGCCAGAATCCTTACTTGTAAAGGTCCCTAGCCTGTACAAGAGGAAGGCACAGAGGTAGTGTGAGTGCTGGGGGTTGAGGGGTGCGGGGAGCGGGGTAAAGCTTGCTTACAGTATGAGGGAGAAGAAGAGGCTTGTCCCCCCATGCCCACCCCGCCCTTTTTCTCTGGCTACTTTTGCTGACTGCTGCCTTGAGGTGTTGCCCCAGTGCCACACCACCCTGCTTTGGAGCCAACTGATTATGGACTGAAACCTCCACAGACTATGAGCTAAATAAATCTTTCCTTCCTTAATTTTGACTTTTGGATATTTTGCCCCAGCAGTGAGAGAAAATAACAAAGACAGCATTGAAAAGCCAGGCATGAGTGGTGTACGCCCATAATCCCAGCACTCAGGAGGCTGAGATAGGAGGATTACTGCAAATCCAAAGCCAGCCAAAACTATGCAGCTGAGACCCTGTCTCAAAAACAAAAAACAAAACAAAAAGATTTTTAAAAACAGCCTTGAGAAGAAAACTGCAGTTATATTAGTAAGTCTAAATGTGCAGCATCTTATATTGAAATAGTCTGAAAGAAGCAAATGCTTCTTTTCAAATCAGAAAAGTGTATTTAAAGAGCAGGGTTTTTTTTGTAGCTTATCTCAGTGTTCCCCCAATAAGTTTTACATATTGCTCTCCCTACCATAAGTGCCAAAAAAGTAATGAGAATTACTTTAATACCAAAAATATAAACATAATAAAGTGATTTGAACATCAAATACAAAAGTAATGATAAAATATATTATAAAGTCTTGTGAAAATATCCTGCTAGTATAATTTGTCTTAGTTACTCTTGTGTTTTGTGATGCACTTATGTTTTGTTAACATCCAGATCTAAAAACCATATTAGTAAGTGTATTGCTTACTTCTTTATCCCAAGAACTCATAAAATAGCAGCTATCTGCCTGACTTGTTCTCTGTCAGGTAATAATAAACAATTGGGACAGTGATCAAAGCCAGTAATAGTTAATTCATTTCATCTTTACCTTGATAGATGGCACATCTGCTTATGTGGGATAAGTGCCAGGGTTTTAATGCACCTTCTCTAAACAGCAGATTAATGACAGTTCTGTTTAGTAGGGTGAATTGCTCCTTAGGTGGTCCTTTTTTTCACTTCACTTGCGTACTGGTAGGAAGGACTATGCTCTTCATATAGTGGCATAATTTTATCATACAACTATACCTTCTAGAGTTACTACTAAATAAATACAAAAACCTTCCATAGAATTTATTCTTCCTGATTTTATAAAAACAATATTCTTGTTCCAGAATTTATAAACTATTACCCTGAAACCAAAAATAAGTTAAATTGACTCTCCATACATCATTTTCAGCCCCAAAATGAAAATATCAAAATAAATTTAAATAGTAAATTTAGCAGTACTTTTTTAAGTAATAGAGAATTTATATCTGGCAAATAAGTGCCCTCCCGAGACTTACAGCTTCCATAAATTTTACCTGATTTCTGTTTTTCTAACGTAGTGCCCTATGTCTAGCAGAAACCTTGTTCTCCCTCTGTCCAGAAGGTCCTTTCCCGCTCCTTCAGTAGCTTCCAGTCATCGGATCTGCCAGGTGTTGTCTCCTCAAGAGACCTACTCCTAGCAAACCCGCCTGACAGTGAGCCTCTGCAGCCGTTTCTCAGCCCTTCCCCTGCTTCATTTTATTACAGAGTGGCACTATTTGAAGTCACTTTGTTTACTGGTTTATTATCTCTGGCCCATTGGAATGCAAACGCAGACAGGGGGTATGATCTGGCCTTCACCTTTGTTTTACCTGCACCTAGAAGAGTGCTGTGGCCACATGATAATTGCTTAGCACCTTGTTGTCACGCATCAGTGTCACAGCCAATTTAGAAGGTAGCTTAGGAGACAGGAAACTTTTGGCCTAAGTCTCTAGGCAAAAATGCATATTCTTAATGCTGTTTTAGATGAAAATGTTACTGCAGAACTGCACACACAGCACTGTAATCTTCAGAGCACACCAGAACCTGCTAGAGCCTTCTCCATTTCCCAAACTGAAGTGTTTTAGGTGAAACCTCACTTAATAAACTCATCTGCCACAAAACCCTTTTCCTAGACTTTAGGACAGACCCTACTATGCTAGAGTGCACCGAGTTGGAAATGAGCTCCTAAGAATGTCTTACTTGAATGAACTCATCCTATGTGTACTTTTTTTTGTTGTTTATAATGTTTTGACAATAAGATTATAAAGATGATAACTAAATTAAATGTCATATACAAAGAAAGATAAGTTTTGGACTTTATAACAATTTATAATTAGGATTCTCTGGATAACATTTATTTTTAATTCTGTATTTTAAAGTTTTAATCGTTTACACAATAAACTTTGACAAGCCTTCCAAAATGATCTAGCAAAAAAAGGAGAGTGGACCCAAATTATCAGTATTAGGAAACAGAGGCGATACTGCCCCAGAGCCTACAAGATAACAAAAATATGAATGGCCAGTTCATATGTGCCTGTAAGTTTGATAGCGTGAATGAAATGAACAGATGTCTTAAAAAACAAACCTAGTAAGAGATGAGATCTAAGGCCGAACAATCTTTGTCAGAGGAATCAGACTTACTGTTTAAAACTTTCCTGGAAAGCAATGTTGACATCTAGATGGCTGTACTGTTGAAATCTATTGAGCATTTTAAGAAAGAGATCCTGACAGATCTCTATAAACCCTTTCAGAAAATACAAGACAAAGGAATACTTCCTTCTCATGTTTTGAGACTAGCTTAGCTCTAACAACAAAGCCTGGCAAAAGACCTGACAAGTAAAGTAAATCATAAACCAGCTTTTCTCTTGAACAAAAGCTCAAGGCTAGCCTGGGCAATTTAGCAAGACTCAATTTTAAAATGTAAAAAAAAGAAAAAAACTAGTGATGTAGCTCAGTGCCCAGATGCCCCTGGGTTCAACCCTTGGTGTCACAGTATGTAGGTGCATACTCATACTCAAGTGAGATTTATCCAAAGAATACTAACTGATCTTAGTGGTTGAAAAACCAATCAGTGTGATCCATCTTATTACCATGATAAAGGAAAACCATTATGATCATGTTAATCTGCTCCAAGCATTTAACAAAATAAACCCTTTCTTGATAAAACTCAGCATAGGAGAAATGGAAGAGAATTTCTTCAGTCAGCTAAAGAGCATTTACAGAAATGTAAAGGAGACTGGGGAGAGGTTGCTTAGCATGCATGAGGCCTGGGTTCAATCTGCAGCACCATCACAAAAAGAACAAAGGTAACATCATGCTGCAGTTTAAGATTAGAAACAAGGAAATCAATAAATGGCGGTACAGTCATAGAGTATCATAAAGCTTAACAATCAGACTACTGATATGCAAACAACATACATCCATCTCAAAACCTTTATGCTGAATGAAAGAAGGCAAACATGAGACTATATGTTGTATAATTTCATTTATTTGAATTTCTAAATGAGCTGAAACTAGTGAAAAAAGTCAGCACTGATTCCATGGGGAGGCAGGGAGAAGAATAGACTGAAAAGAGACAAAGAAATGATCAAAATCGCATGGCTAAGATTATGAATCTGAATGTGTGACATTTTTTCTCTAGAGCTGTAAATAATAACAAAGGGAAACAGTAGAAATAATACATGAACCAACAATGATGAACATATCAATAATCACTGAAGCTGAATGATGATTTAGAGTGGCTTATTACAGAATTCTGTTCACTTCATCCTTGAAATCTACCTAATAAGACTTTGAAAAAGGGGTGGGGCAGTAAGAAAGGGAGAAATGTTTGCATGTTGAACTTGGTACTATATATCATTGAGCTGTCAGTTAAAAAAATAAAAGGTAGAACAAAAAAAAGGCTTTCTGACTTTTCCCTAAACTAAGTGGGGAGGAGCAGTGAAAACTGGGCGAGGGATTTAGAGGCCTGAAGATAAGCCATTTCCCTAACATGGACATAATAAAAGCAGCCAAATTTGTGACGAATAATTTGGTTGTAATTATAGCAGTTTTCAAACTTTTAACAAAGAAATCACCTACAGGAAAAAAAAGGGAAAATTTATCTCCTGACTGATTTAAATTCATATTTTGAGGTTTTTGTCTATATCTGATTATTTTTACTTTTAAATTCTTTTTTTTTTAATCTGCTTTCCATCCGAAGATTGGTACAAATGACTCTGAAAGGTAGGTAGGTTTTTTAATGTATTCAATTTCAAAGTACTAGCATCAATTTTATAATTAATAAAAATGTAAGTCTTAAAATTATTTTAATGTATTATAAATGCATAAAGGGAAAAAGAACATGTATATAATATAAATAGCTTTTTGTGTACTGTATACTAAGAATGTAGCCATTATCAGTGATATAGAAAGTAGTTATGAATAAAAATTCTCTTAAAAGGATAGGATCGCTGTGACTTTTTAGATTACTGCCTTTAGAACTTACATATTAAGTAAACTAGTTTTCCTAACAGAAAATTGTCAACAGTGTTAATATTTTTCTTATCTGTTTTCTCCTTTGATTCTTACATAGCTTAAGAAAAAAGGATAATCAGAGCTATGCAGAAAGTGTTTAATACATAACAAATTAGTATATGGTTTATAATAACAACTTAGCATCTGTTTTCAGCTTATTTTGAAAAATCCAGTAGACACACGTATAAACTCATACTTGCAATCTTTTTAGCTACAGAAGATCATAAGTAAACAAGATGACTTCAAGATAATGAAAACCAATGAAACGGAGTGTCAGGTATGTGTACATGAACTAAGTATTTCCATACATATTTTCAGTATCTGCTCTGTTATGTTTGTTCAACTAAGTATTCTCAGATAGTTTGTCAG
The DNA here is from genome assembly GCA_004363535.1 of Dasyprocta punctata. Taxonomy (NCBI): domain Eukaryota; kingdom Metazoa; phylum Chordata; class Mammalia; order Rodentia; family Dasyproctidae; genus Dasyprocta; species Dasyprocta punctata. The sequence goes on from RJWM01000581.1 coordinate 58,523, forward strand.
CTTCATTACTAACTTCATATTTTAAATAGATGGACCATATTCAGAGGGTTCTAACTCCAAAGGGCACACAAGGGTAGGTAGACAGCACAGTGTTCCCCTCCATTCCCCGTCCTCCTCCCAGAGCAGTGCATGCTATTGTTATGGGTTCAAAACCAGCATAGGAAACCAAGCAGCCAATTGTGAATTTACAAGAGACTTTATTAGCCGAGCCCAGTGGCCGAACTGCCTGCTCCACTAGGGAGATGGCAGAACAGCCCAGAGCCCTTACAGCAGGCAGAATTTAAAGCAAAAATCCACATCCTGATTAGTACAGTCACCTGTTACTCTTGGCTAAATCTAGAACAAGGAGTTCAATCTATAACTGACTGTGAACAATACGAAGACCTTGGTTTAGCACATACATTGTTCTAACAGATGTGTGTTCTGTCAGGGCCAACTGACCTCACTGCACTTCCTCTCCATCACTTCCCCACCCTGGGGTGACCTGGAGGCTAGCTTGATGGAAATTTCCTATGTGAATTATCACAGCTATCAAGTTTGTCGTGTGTTCTTCCAGAGATAGATCTTATAAATATGTAAGCATATTTGTAAATAAGCACATCTCTATATTGTTTTCCATTTTTATGTACTATACATTACTCTGCTTTTCTTTTTTCCCCTTAACAAATCAGAATATCATGCTTTTTAATGGTTCCATAGTACTTTGTTTATGGAGACAACAATTTATGTAAACATTACGCTTTTGAAAGCTATTTAACATGTAGCTATCTTTTCTGGGAGGGTGGAGGAGTGTTTGAGACAGGGTCAGGGTCTCATTGCTATGTAACCCAGACTGGTCTCAAACTTGTAGCAGTCCTCCTGCTGCAGCCTCTCAAGTGTTGGGATTACAGGCCTGCACCCAGCCATATATCCATGTTTTCATAGTACAAGTAATGTTGCAATGAATAATCTTGTATTTACACCATTTTACAAAGAGTGATCAAAATATAAGGTGAATGTTTTTTTAAAATTTTTTTAATTTATTACAGTAAAAGACACATTGCCATTAATCTCTCAGAGTATTCCCTCTCAATTCAAACACATGTACCCCATTGTTCTTGCCATTTTATAAAGCAGTTCTGGAATTCCTCTTTCCTGAGTGTCTCTGTAAGGTATGTTCAAAAATACAGTGAACGCCGCTACTGTGTGCCGTCCGGTGGGAAGGCGGCCTGTGAGAGCCTGGCACTGTGTCCTCAGCCACCTTGTTCGCCGAATCTGGTTCCACGTGGCTTCTGGCTCTTCCTCAAAGTAAACAATGACCTTGAAAGGGAAACGCTTTGAATCAGGTCAGGACACCAAGACAGCCACCATCTCACCTCCTCAGATAGATGCTCTGGCTGGCTGCCACCTGCTGCTTGCTCCAAGCAGGCCTGCAACCTCAGCTGATGGAGCCTCTGAGCACCGATCTGCTGCTCTGGTCAAGGCAGCCCTGGTTGTCAGCTGCCGGGAAGCTGAGTTCAGGATGGCCCACCCTTCTGACCACTCAAGTTCTTAGTCCATTTGCTCCAGCTCGTTGCTTTCTGGAGAGAGGATTTGTCTGCCACATTCCATCATATGGGAAATCAGACACAGTTACCGTATTTTTAGTGGCCAGTAAGGTCAGATTGCCTTTTAATAAACATGGTTAGTAAGTTCCCAAAACAAACAGCTTAAATAAGCCACATGCTTAATATAGTATAAAATTTTCCCTTTAAACATAAATTTCATACCAAAAAGTAAAGGTTAATATTTTTAAGAATCTACATGAAGAAAACTATAAACTAATTTTTTTATTGAGGAGCACAAGATTGAAATAAACGTGAAGACAGGCTTTATTCTTAGGAATAGTAAGCATCTTAAAGAGGTCAGTTCTCATTAAATTAATCTGTGACTTCAGAGGAATCCAAGTGTGAACTCAGAGTGTGCTTAGGTTTTATTGTGGGGGGTTTTGGCAAACAGTGCCCGAGGAAGCAGTGGGTGTGTGCAAGTGCAGTGCTGAGCCCAGGCGGAGGACGTCTGCTGAAGTTCCCCTGGAAGAGTAAACGGAAGAGAGTGGCCAGAAAGAGTCTGAACACAGTCCCCCAGGTAGTGAGAAGGAGGGCACAGATACAGTGGTATCATGAGCAACAGAGCAGCCACAGTGGAGACCCAAACCCCCAGGGCTATTAGCGTGTAATATAGGTAGCAGTTTAAATCAGCGGGAAAACACTATCAAATTCCTTGTTAGTAATCCAGAACCTAGAAGTCTTTCTAGGAGTGACATTTTACTCCTTACATGCAGTTAGGCAAGGAGTCCTGTCTCTTGTACCTCTTATGTAGTTCCCACGTCCATCCTTTTTTTTCTTTCCACTGTCTCTTGAGGAAGTCCCTATCATTTTTCATTTGAACTGCAGTGTTGGCCCCCTGACTTCCGAGAATCCACTTTTTCTAATTTATTTGTCACATTGTTTCCAGAGGTGCCATAAGCACAAATGCAATGTAATTACTCTCCTTAAAATTGTTCCACAGAACATTATACAGTGCATACATGTATCAGAACATTATACGGCATCCGTAAATATGTATAATTTTGAGTCAGTAAGTAAAAAATGATAAAAATAAGTTGCAAACGCATAGTTAAATTTTTTCTCACCTGTCCCTTTGCACTTGGGATACATTCAGAAATCCTCGTAAACCTGGGTCACGTGGCCTTTGCTCTCCTCCAGCTCCCTGCTGCACCTTGTCTGCAGCAGAACATGGTGGTTAGGAACTCAAGACTCAGAAGCAGACTGCCTGTGTGTTAATGCTGCCTTCATCAGCTAACAGTTGTGTGACCTTCGGCACACCTCTACCAGTCTGCCTCAGTGGGGTTAAATGAGTTAGTACACTGCAGTCTCCTTGGACTGTGCTTTCTGCTCTAAAAGTATCTAAGTAAGTATCTGCTCCTGTAATCACAGTAGTCTGGGAGGCTGAGGCAGGAGGATCACAAGTTTGAGCCCATTCTGGGCAGTTTAGAAACTTAGCAAGATCCTGTCTCAAAATTAAAAAAAAAAAAAAAATTCAAAGGCTGGGGGTAGGCCAGGGATTTAGCTCAGCGGCACAGCGCCTGCCTGGCAAGCGTGAGGGCCTGAGTTTGACTCCCTATACCCTCCCCTCAGAAACCAAAAATGGCTAGGGTTGTAGCTCCGTGTGAAAGCCTTTGGTTCCGTCCCCAGTACCAAAGGAAAAGAAAGAAGAATAATTTGCTGTTGTGATTACTGTTACATCTACACCCCGGCTACAGAGCACCATGCTGTCTGCACCTTCAGGCCTTTGTGTGCTCCCCTTCAAGCTGTTTATTCCCAGTTCTTTCTTAGTTAACTTCTGGTCACAGTTTAAATGCATTTTGTCAAAGATACCTTGCCTGAGCTTCCAAGTGAGTCAGGTTACCAAGCTCTCCTGTACTTTCCAGAACTTTCATACGGTGATTACTATATGTGTGGGGGTGCGTATGTGGTTGTTTTGGGTTGGGAGTCAAATCCAGGGGACCTCAAGCATGCTAAGCCTTTGCTATACCACTGGACTAGCCGCTCCCTGGCCCCTGTGTGGTTTCTGTTTCTAATAACTTGTTGAGTGACCAGTAGTCCCACAATATTGGAAACCATGAATTCCGGAGACTTAATCCAATGCTTAGGCCCTGGTGGGAGTTCACTGCATCTGACAGACTCACTGACTGACCAGCTAGTGCTAGATATGTGTCCCAGCTCTTATTCAAAATAAACCCAGGCTGAATCAGATTTAAATGTCAGAAACAAAACCATGGAAATACTACAAGAAACTAACGTGTTTACATTATGGAAGTAGGCGATGTTTAATAAAAGCCACAAAGGAAAATTCTGGTAGATTTGACTGTTAGTTTTTTAATGATTAACACCTCAGTAGAAGAATTAGCAAAGAATATTAAGCAATTAGCAGAAGAAACATAAATGACCAATAAACATGAATAATCAAAGATTATTCATACTTAATAAACATGAATAATCAAGGATATGCAAGTTAAAATGATAGTGTTTTTAAAATTGGTTTTCCTACCAAATTGCAAAGATAAAGAGATGAATGCCCTTCTGTGTTGTCCAAGGTGAACACTGTTCTCTAAGGGGCCTCTCGATGGGCAGTAAACTGCAGATACCTGACAGTCTAGATTCAGCTGCTATTTACCAGCACTCTGACTTGGAGAAGTACACAGAGGTAAATGTACAACATAGTTTCTCACAACAGTGCCTCTAGTAAAAAACAAATGGGAAACAACTACACACCCATCAATAGGAAAAGAACTCTTGATCTGTGGCGCTGCTGGGGCTGGCTCATGTGTCCCCTGTGGAATTTCCCTGCTGCCCAGCCGCCTGGGCAGATTCAAGCATAGTCACTTTTTTTCCGTGATAGAGAAATAAAGTAACATTATCTGCTACACTGAAAAGATGTGTTTATATGTGTGTATATAGGAACACACATGGTACTACAGTGGGCTGCCAGTAATTGGGTCTATTCATTGTATGGAAAGTTGCTGCACTTTCAAAAAAAAAATAGTTTTCAAAATAGATATATAAAATTTGCACAGATTTTTTTTTTTTTGTGGTGCTGACGATTGAACCCAGGGCCTTGTACATGCTAAGCACATGCTGTACCGCAGGCCACAGCCCAGCACCTTAGCGTGATTGTTTTGTTTGGGGGGGTTGTTTTGCTTTGGTTTGTGTTTTTGTGAATAAAAGACCTAGTTCAAAGCTGGGCACCGTGGTGGATGGCAGTAATCATAGCACTCTGGAAGCTGAAGCAGGAGGAGCACCACCAGTTCAAGTCCAGCCTGAACTACATACCAATACCCTGGCTCCAAAAAAAAAAAAAAGAAAGGAAAGAAAAGAAAATGTAGTGACTAGCAACAATACTGTTGAAATCTTTTATCAATTATTTAAATTAGGAATAAGGTTCAAATTTGTTAAAATTTGCAAGAGAGAACTTCAAAATATTTTGATTGTGACCTTGGAGACTGTTTCCATGACGTTTGCTCACATAATTGCCATCCTCCATTCAGAATTACCAATTTTGAGATTGCATGCAGGAGAGTTTGCGCTGCCCCTCCCCACCCCAGCCCGCTGCAGCACTGCGCTCTCTGTCACCCTCAGCGGCGGCGGCTGGCTCTTGCCATCCGGACACGGTGAACTCGCTGCAGAGTGCCGTCCCACGGAGACCTTTAGTATGAGAGTGTCACACTGAACCCCAATAACAGCAAGTGACAAGTTTCAGTTTGGCACAATTTGTCAGCTGTGAGCTGCAGTTGAGAGGTGTGTTTTATCAAAAGTGTGAGCCGGGTGTGGTGGCGCACGCCTTTAATCCCAGCACCGGGGAGGCTGAGGTAGGAGGAGCGTTGTGAGTTCCAGGCCGGCTTGGGCTACAACACAAGCACAAGGCCGGCCTGAGCTACACAGTGCGACCCTGCCTCATAAAACCAGGGCTGGGAGTTTGGCCCAGTGGCTTCAGCACCTGTCTGACAGGCGCAAGGTTGTGAGTTCAATCCCTGGTGCCGCAAAAAAAAAAACAAAAGTGTGCCATAAACCATGGATTACAAACAGTACGTTAACATGAAATTTTGTTTCAAACTGGGAAAAAAAAAAAAAGCTAAAGAAACACACAAAATTTGTTAAAATTAGGTTATGGTGACACTCCCATGACCAGGAAGACTTGCTTACAAGCAGTTCCAGAAATTTCGTAGTGGCTGTGAATTTGTTGAAGACCGTGATCCAGGCATCTTTCAACATCAAAAACCCAAGAGAATGTTGGAAGACTACGCAGATGATTTGATCAAACAGGCAGTTGACTACTAGGGAAATTTCTGAGGATCTGGACATCTCTTTTGGTTCTGTTCAAAGCATTTTAACAACAGGTTTGAACATGAGCCAACTGACTGCGAAATTCGTTCCACCTGCTTTGACTGAAACAAAAGCAACAGCGCCTGTCAGTTTCATTGGAGTTGGTAGAGCGTTCTGCTTCAGATTCTAGCTTTTTAAGGTACATCATCACAGGAGGTGAAACTTGGGTCTGTTGTTATGGGATCCTGAGACCAAGGTTCAGAGTTCTCAATGGAAATCACCCAGTTCTCCTGTGCAAAAAAAGCTCATCAGTCAGGATCCAGCATTAAGGAGACATTGATTGTTTTTCGACCTTGATGGAATTGTGCTAACTGGGTTTGTACCCAAGGACAGTATGATGAACTCTGAATATTGCAAGGGCTTGGTAGCGCGTTTAATCAACCGTGTGTATAAAACAGCCTGAGAAATGGACAGATGGTTTCATCTTCCATCATAGCAGTGTTCCGTGTCACCCATCGCTCCTGATGCAGCAGTTTCTGTCTGATGAGAACATTGCAGTGAGTTCTCATCCACCTTACTCATATCAGACCTGGCACCGTGCAACGTCTGGCTCTTCCCCAAAGTCGAAATGACAGTGAGAGGTCAACATTTTGAATTGGTTCAGGGCATCAAGAAAGCTGTGATAGCGCAACTAGACACACTCACGAAGGAGGACTTCCAGGACTGCGTCACAGAGGCGAGAACGCTGGGACAAGCGCGTTCACAGTGAGGAAGAGGGTTTTGACGGGGAGTGATGACGATTTGTTTTAATTTAAACATTGGTTTTATGATCACGCCTTGTAACAGTCTCCTAATTAATAACCATTGCATTATTTTCACAGCATTTTTCGTCTATTTTGCTTTATTTTAAACATTATCATTTTTTAATTATGTATGTTCTTTAACTTTTTCTGTTTCATGTGTTTTCAAATGGTGTATGATTATTATTAGAGCTGTATTGTCCATGTTATATTTAAGTTAGTCATATTCTATGACCTCAGAACTTTTCATATTTTCTATATTACCACTCTTGAAAAATCTTGGGAGTCCTCCCTGCTCTGGTCCTACTCCCTTGAACAAAATTTTAACATGCAGCTAGGTGTGGTGTTGCCCAGCTGTAATCACAGCACTCAGGAGGCTGAGGCAGGAGGATCTTTGTGAATTCAAGACCAGCCTGAGCTACAAAGTGAGCTCAAGGCCAACCTGAACTACATAGCAAGACCCTGTCTCAAAAAAAAAAAAAAAAAAAAAAAACACTTTAACATGAAGCCAACAGTATATTTGCTGTTAACCTAAAAAACAACAAAAAAGTACAAGGGGAAATCTTCATGATATTGCATTTCGGAATGGCTTTTGAAAATATAATGAAAACACAGGCAACAGAAGAAAAATAGGTATGTTGGACTTAATCAGAATTTAGAAGTTTTATCAAAGGGCATTATCCCAAGAATGAAAAGACCACCTACAAAATGGGAGAAGATCCTTGCAAGCCATATGTCATAAAGTTCTAGTATCAGAACTCTCACAACTCAACAACGAAAAGAACTCAACTAAAAACTGAGCAGAAGGTTTGAAGAGACATCTCTCCAAAACCAGCGCGCATGAAGAAGCGCCAGCACGGAAGGGCACGGTGTGCGGCAGCATCCGTCGTTAGGGCGGCGCGGTCGGGACCCCTGTGAGGTGGCACTGCCTGGGTAGCTGCCGTTTAACGGTGCCGACAGCGCCAGACGCTGGCCGGGAGGCAGGAAAGCCGGGTCACTTCTCCAGTAAACGGTACGGGCATACAAAGTGCTGCTGCACCGGGGTATCTATCCCAGAGTAACGAAAACCTGTGTTCCTGCGAACACGTACGGGAATGTGCACAGCAGCTTTATTTGGAAGGGACCCCGCCAGAACGGTGATGGCGGCACTGTGGTAGTCCAAGCCACGAACTACCACTCTGCAGTGAAAAGGAACAACAGACGATGAATCTCCTGAGAGCTGTGCTGAGGAAATGATCGATACTACCAGTTACAGATTGAACGTTTCCACTTTATCACGGTTTTGAAGTGACAGAACTGCAGATGTGGGTCCTTGTCACGGAGGTTAGCAGGAGGGGACAAGTGGGACACTGAGCTGACGGTCAGAGGGCCCGCACGCGGGGAGCGTGACGAGGCGTGTTCTCTGCGGCCTGTGGCCCCGCTCCGGGGGCTCAGCGTGAGCCGTCACCCCCGGGGGAAGCCAGGCCCTGGGCCGGGGCGTCTCCTTGCTTTATTACTGACCACCGCAAAGCGCAAGACTTGTGGGGGGTCTAAGCCTTGGGTTCTGTGCTCCGGACTGGACTGCGTGTGTCTTAGCCTGGCTGTTCCTTTTGCTGTTTCTTGTTGCGGTGACGCTGGGGCGTTCCTTCCGTATCTTTTCCTTATCCTCAAACCTTCTCTTTGAACGCATGAGTTGAGATTTCCCACTATACGCTTCCCACCTTATCGGGAATTCACCTATCTTTCTGCCTCTGGTCGAGCCGGGTTGCATTTTGATCCACTGACCTATAGACCAGTGTGGGGTGAACAAGGGAGGCGTTCCCGACGGGACAGGGGAGGGAGGGGGCTCCCTGGAGGAAGGAGTGGGGCATCACAGCCTCGCACAGACACCAACAAGAGCAGAAGAAAGGCGCCGCTGTGGGAGCCCTGTGCTCCGTCCTGTCTGGCCCTATCCTGCGTCTTAGAGCTCAGCCCACCCCAGCGCTCAGCGCGTCCAGCCCTGCGGGCTCCAGGGCGTGGCCGGCCGGCCGCACAGTGCCTGGGGAGGTCGCCAGCCTCGCACCTGGCAGGATCTTCTACCAGGGCTCCTTCCCCTCCTCGCATCCGCTTACTGCTAAACGGAGTGCTTTAATGGAGTATAACCTCCTCGAGGGCCTCAGTGCCGTGATCTTTCCGTTCCTGAGAAGCAGGTGCCGGGCAGGAGTAGGAGACACGATGGACCAACCCACACCTGAATCTAGTGTTTCCTTCTGGGCTGAGCCTTTTCAAAATACTTGGCTTAAATGTGTGCCTCCTTTTGTTATTTCCTGCTGATGGTAATTTTTAGTGGTTTTTCCTTTTGGTTGTTTATTAAGGAATTGAAGGGCTGGGGATATGGCTCATAGACACAGCACCTGTCTGGCAAGTGCAAGGTCCTGAGTTCAATTCCAGGAACCAAAAAACAAAAAAAAAAAAAAGGAAATTAAAGAAGGAAGACCCTAGGAATCCACCTCATTCACTATCTTCAGTGGAATTCTCACCTTTAGTTTTATTTAGGAAAACTAAGTGTTTAGCCAGGCATGATTGCACACACCTGTAATCCCAGCACTTGGAAGGCTGAGGCAGGATAGCTGCATGGTTTTTGGTTTGTTGTTTTGTTTTGTTTTGTTGTTATGGAGGATCGAACTCACGGCCCCACAGTTGTCAGACAGGCACTTATGCTGCTGAGCTAAATCCCTGGCCCACCCAGTAGCTGCATGTTTGAGGCCAGCAGACTACATAGTGAGTTCGAGGTCAGCCTGAATTACAGAGTGAAACCCTGTCTCAGTGTCTCAAAAAACAGGACAAAAGCATGGTGGGGGGAGCAAGTATTTCACAAGTATTTAGTATTTATAACATTCAGCAAAAGCTGAAAGGCCCCCAGTCATCTCAGTGCTGTTCACTAAAAAATATCTAGAGAGCATATTTTGATATTTATTTCACTATTCTAGGCTTTAAAGATGTTGTCTCCTGCTGGAGTGCACACTGAGTGTTTCTAGCCCTCCTTCTTGAACAAAACTTACAGAAAAATGCTATATAAAGTTACAGAAACAGTGAATGTGTCCCCCTCTTTTCCACCAGCTTTGTTCTGTCTGTAACAGTAATTTCTGGGTATTGTCCCAAAAGTATAGGTTTCAGGTTCTATTTTTGTCCTTCTGAATAATTACTTAAAATTTTTAGTTATTTGAAATTACGTCTCATTTTCATAGGATCAAACAATGAAAGAATCTGAAATTAACACAACTCTTCAGATGTGTTTCTTTGGAAAAAGAGGAGAAAGAAAACTTCATTATAAAGAATTTCGAAGGTAAATTTGAATGCTTATATTTACTTTGGAGAATTTAAAGGTAGGAATTGAAGAAATTGAATGTGTTCAGTTTCCAGAATGGTACACCATAAAACTAAAAACTATTTGTGGATATATATTTGTCTCTGAGAACTAAACATGTTAAATATAAACTAAAGTTACTATGCTCTAAAAATTCCAACCTATTATGAAAGTAAATGTCTGTCTTATAGAATGCAGTAATCCTTTTAGTAACGTAATGTTCGCAGCTAAGAGAACCGTTCCTAATGTCGATTTGTTCTTAACACAAACCAGACCAGCCCCACAAGGGTCATCTGCCCTGTCGTCTGGCCTTCAGGTCAGTTGGTGTGACTCCCTCAAGGGACCGGGACTGGCTGATCTTGACTGGACTGAGACATTTGCAGTCCCCTGATGGGTTCACCAGAAGGTAGCTGTTCTGGAATGGTCTCAGCTGAGACAATTCAGCTCGACTCCATTTAGTCTCCAACTCTACAGCACCAAGTGCTGCAACCTTTTTCTTTTTTTTTTTTTTTTTTTTTTTCCGGCACCGGGGATTGAACTCACAGCCTTGTGCCTGCCAGGGCAGGCGCTTAAGCCACTGAGCCAAACTGCAACCTTTTTCTGCAAAGGACTGATGGTCCACGTGGTCTTTGTCAGCACCACACTACTCTACCACTGTCGTGTGAGAGCATCCATAAGCAATGCATTAATACAGAGACGTGTCCATGTCCCGTTCATTTCAAGCAACTTACTTAACTTCCCTGGGTACATTTTGTTATCTGTAAATTGAGAATAGTAGTGCTTACACTAGACACCTCCTGTTTACCTTCTTCCCAGTGAGAGTCTCTCAGTGAAAAACAGGCGTCCCTCCTTGTGCCACTCCACTCATGAGTCTCAGAACAGAGACCAGCAGGTAGTACAGAACGAACCACCGTGCAGGAAACGCCACCGTGCAAGGCAGCGCTGCACCTTGGGCAACCCAGTTCAGTTCAGTGCAGATTTACTGAGGGTGCACCACGTGCAGTCAGCGTCAGGCCCTGCCTCAGACGCTAGGGATAGTCCCTGCTGGTGACAAGACATACAGTGGTCGCTGTGGTCTGTGCTTTCATAGAGTAAAATACAGTTTACAGCACAGAAAGGGACTCACTTGGGATGCCCTCTGTTGAAAGTTGGAGGTGAACAATCACGGGGGAAGCCAGTTGCAGGTGTGGGCCGTGAATTTACACAGGTGCCGAAGTGTGCAGTTAAGATGTGGTTTCCTTCGAGTCACACTTGAAGGCCATCAGCATCTTGAGGGAGCTGGGGATGTGAGCAAGAAGGTGGCTGACCCCAGAGGGGCGTCTGGGCTTGAGCAGGATGAGAATGGAAAGGAGTCACACAGCATCCTCAGCACAGAGTCGCGGCAGGACGTGAGGTGGGGCTGGCATGCTTCTCATATGCTACATGTATCGTCTCACCTTTCTCAGCAAGGTGAGATGCGTGGTCCTCCCTCCTGTGACTCGGTCCTGTGGGTCAGCCTCACACCAGTCATCAGCTCCATTTGGAGACAGACTTTATCTTTGATTTCCGTCTCTCATTCTCACTCACTTTCTCCAGTCAGTCACCAAATACCCTTAATTTTCTTCTCATAAATGATCTCTGGGGTTGCAATACTTCCTCCGTCCATGCTGCTGCCCCCTATTCCAGTCGCCATCATCCCCCGCTCTGGTCACGCAGCGGCCTCTAGCAGGACTCTCACTCCTCACTCTGATTTCCTCTGTCAACCCACCGAATCCCATGACCACCTTATTCCTATCACTGAAGAGAAAAAAAAGATGAAAAAACAGCTTAACTATATTTTTATAACAGATTTTTCACTTTCCTAATTCACTGTGCACTCAGTGCAAGTAAAGCATCCTGTTAACAACGCTAATACTTATCAATTGGATGTCATTACAGTACACAGGATAATGCCCAGTGAAGCAGAAGGCAAACTGTATCAGTAAAATGTCTCACTGATCTGTCAGTCCAAACTTGAAATACCTCAAGCTTTAGATAAAAGTTGTTGTAACCCAGAAAGAAGCATGGCATTGAAAAGACCCATGTATCTAACACATTCAGAAAATGGTGTAGATGACAAATCTGTTACCACAGAGGCACTAGAGATCAAACTTTTCCTTTATGCTTTTAAGTATTATAGGGAAAATGTAGAACCTAAAGCAAGTAATTTTTTAGCAGTGGCAATTTTTCTGCCACTGAACTGGTCTATACCTCTTCCCATTTTATTTACATTCGTAAGTTGTATGTATGTGAGAGATAGCACAGATTCCTTTTAACGTGTGGAAGGGTGAATTAAGGGGTCTGCAACATATTTTTTACTGTTGTTTAGTTTTATTTTTGTCTGGCTATGTAGCCCGGCTGGCTTCAATCTCACGGCAGTCCTCCTGCCGCAGCCTCGATCTCCCGAGTGCTGGGATTGCAGGCCTGCACCACCACGCCCAGTTTGCAACATATTAAAACTTGCAGAAACTGTAATACTTTTCACATGATTAAGGTTATAAATAAATCAAGTGCAACATTTGTGGATTCTTGTTCAAAGAAAATAATGTTTAATCTGATACCCTTTCAAATTGTACCTTTCCCAGGAAGCTATTGAGGACAGTTTGATCAAAGTGCCATGTTGATTTTAGAAGAAAGGCAGCTGAGTCACACAGACATGTGCTATTGTCCAAAAGAGTAGAAGTATTTTAGGCAGACCTAAGCTTTTGATGCAGAGCCATTGATCAGCTTTGGTTTCTGAAAAATATTCAGAGCTATTAAGTATGATTAACATTCTAAAAGCAGAGTCCCACCTAAACTGTAAATCTTTTGGATTATTAATATTGTTTCTGTATTGAAAAAATTATTTTCTGTGGAATTTTGTGTGGATGTCTCAGAGTAACGTTTTATATATTTTTAAGTGTTTATCAAAATGCAGATTGCCAGGTATAATTTTCACAGCCCCGCTGAGCATAAGAAATCACAGATGGAAGTAGGCATTGGACTTAATCCCCTTCCCTGCATCATCTGTCCCGCACAGCCCTTGGTTTATCAGACCCAGAGCCCAAGCCCTCGGCAGGTACTGGTCACAGCGAGAGCGCCTTGCAGGCCCACTACAGCCCTGCGGCCAAGGGCTGGGATGCAGCTCAGCGGCACAGCGCCTGCCTGGCAAGGGCGAGGTCTTGAGTTCAACTGCCAGTACCAAAAAGATAAATAAATAAGGTTGAATGTCACTGCTTATGTTAATCTTATATTTTATTATTTAGATTTATGGAAAATTTACAAGCAGAAGTTCAAGAAATGGAATTCATTCAGTTTTCCAAAGGTTTGAACTTCATGAGGAAAGAAGACTTTGCAGAATGGCTACTTTTTTTCACTAACACTGAAAATAAAGACATTTATTGGAAAAATGTGAGAGAGAAGTTGTCAGCAGGAGAGGTTGGTAGCCTTTTATTTATGCGTGTGATAAAACACGAAATAATAGCCGGGCGTGGTGGTGCAAGCCTATAATCCTGGCACTCAGGAGACTGAGGCAGGAGGATTGCTGGGAGCTGGAGGCCAGCCTGGGCTACAGCGTGAGCTCAAGGCTGGCTTGACCTGCATAACAAGACCCTATCTCAAAAGAAAAAAAAAAAAAGGAAAGAAAAGAAATAAGACAAAAACAACATCTAAATTAACCAACACTGTGCTACTCTCTAATATGGAAATATGAATATGGAGAAACATTTTCCACATACTATTTCCTGCAAATGAACTACTGCCTAAGACAGAGTCAGCATAGGACCTATGAATTTGCATTTCCACTAGCATCAGGAATGAGACAAGAACCCACTGTCACCACGACTATTGAATATTGTCCTGGAAATGTTAGCCAGGTGAACGAACAAGACTTCTAAAAAGACTACAGTAATTTGAAAGGAAGAACACGTCTGTTTGTCTGCATATGATGTGATTGTATGCCCACAGAGCCCATGAGAATCCAGTTGAAAAACTATTAGAAAACAGTAAGAATTCAATAAGGTCCTGTTACATTGTAAACAGACAAAGCAGTGTCCTAGGTACAGATTTCAAGTTAAAAAACCTGACGGTGTGTATGTGTGTACTCTTGCCTGTGTTTGTATGAAATATATGAAATGATGATCATCGAACCATTAGCAATGATAATGTATTGCAGTGAGATTTCAAGTGATTTTTATTTTCTTTATATTTTTATGTGTTCCAAAAAGAAATTTTGGAGTAGATACATATTTTTATAAAACTTTTTAAAATACTGTTTCTAATTTGCAGGAAAAGATAAAATATAATGGAAGCTCATATGTGTGATTGCAATAGAAATATATAAAATTAGAAATAAATTTAATAAAAAGTATATGAAGGAAGCTTTACAACCTTGATGTTTATAAAGCTTATCTAATTGCAGAAAATTCCCTATTACTGATAGGAAGTCCTGGTATTATCAATATAACTGTTCCTTCCTTCAGCTGGTGGATAAATGTGATGATCATATTAGTCAAAACAGCCAAGTTTGCTTCACTTACAAATTAACCCTAAAATCCTTATGGCTAACATAGTAAAGGTGTCTTTTCCAACCAAGCTGCATTTTCCCTGTGGGCCGCTAGAAGACCTTATCTGCACAGTTGCTCCACCATCTTGGAGCTCCATCCCGTGGAAGACGCACCCTCCTCAGAGGCTGGGGCAGCACACAGAAGGAGCCCACTCCGGCAGCCAAGCGTTTGGTCCTGGACACATCACATGGTGTGCGGCTGTGGGCCGACCCATCACACACCTCAGCTGAGTGCACGGTGACAAAGGGGCGTTGTCTCACATAGACACAGGAATCAGGAGAGAACCAGAAATGGGCAAACGCCGATGGGTCGCAAAAAACACCCCTGGTTTCTTGTGAAGGAACCAAACAAGCCATTACAAGTTTATATGAAGAGGAGTCAAGGTATCGAAGTGTGTTATCAAACTTAAGTAAGTAAAGCAGTGTCTCACAGCAAACTGACCAGAATGTGAAGTCCAAAAATAGATTCAAATACTCTGAAAATTTAGTACATGCAAAATAGTATTTCAGATTAGCTGAGTAAAAGAATTACTAACAAACAGCATTAGGAAAATCCACTGGCCATCTGAGGAAGAAGATGATCATAAATCTCTATCTTACTCATTGCTCCAAAATAAATTCCAAATGGATCAAAAATTAAGTCTTAGAAAAATGAAACTGAATAAGTGTAGAAAAAACTTGGAAACAGTGTATCATCTTAGAATGGGACATATAGAAATAGATATATACCACTTTAAGCAGAATCCACAATTGAGTGAAGTACTACTTACAAATTACAATTTCTTGCCTCCCCTGATCCTCCCCCCAAATTATAATCAAAGTCAAAAGAAATATTTAACAAAATAAGAAGGTATATTAGTTTCACATATAATAGAGCAATCTCCTTAATTTATAATGGGATCTTTAAAAATCCATAGGAATCTAGAACTATAAACAGCCCTAGATGTTTCCCTATTTGACATATATTAAGACTTGAAAATCAATATGCTAATAACTCAAGTGTCTGAGAATGTATCCATCTGCAGGTTAGCCTGCCTGGTTTCGTGGATGCCTGCAGAAGACGTAAGACTCCTGGGTCAGAGACAAACACTTTATCATTCGTACCTTAGCAGCAGCATGAGCATCGTGCCTGCGTCGGCTCCCCCTGCCTCCAGGTCCCTGGACGGCGGCAATGTGGAGACACAGCACCCTGCGGATCCCAGTCTCAGAGCAGGCGGCAAGCCAGCTTCCGGGCCTGTGCTGCAGACGGAAGCGAAGCGTTCACCATGCTGGGCAGGAAGCAGAGTCCTCTGCCCCCCGAAGAAGCCACCACATACTCAGAACTGCCCACTTCACAGTCATCCTTGAAAAGAGAGTCAGCTGGTCCGGGGATATAGCTCAGCGGCATAAGCGCCTGCCCGGCAAGTGCAAGGTCCTGAGTTCCATCCCCAGTACCAAAAAAGAAAAGAGGAGCAAAACGGCAGTTGGCACATCTGCTGGAAAGACGTGCAGAAACTTGAACAATTGCCACCTAAGAGCTTTAGAAATCTAAAGGAAGGACAAATGGACATAAGAAGAGAAAGCTCAGATCACTCATTATAAGCATGTGAAAGTATTGGCATTCATTCACAAAGACACACAGACTCATACACTGATACTGTACCATCCTTACCTGTCACAAAGGGCGCACCCACTGCCTGCTTAGAGGTCTGATGCAGAGAAACGGTTAACTGCGGGTGAATATGCTGTTAAGAAAATCAAGCCACACGTAGAAATGGTGGAGAGGGTGTTCTTACAGCAAGACAGGGAGGCTGTGTGTGCCAGTGTGTGCACACTTGGGCTTTTTATGAGGACACTGCTTTCAGAAGCACACCCAGGGCAGTGTTGCTTGCCTCTGGGAAATTAACTAGAGTCCAGAAGAGGGAAGTTTTTCACTGTTTATCCTTTGTTCTTTTTTATTTTTTGTTTGTTTGTTTTAAAGAGAATAAAACCCAACAAAACAAAACAGAGTAAAGCAAATCAAAACAAAGCAGTGAAAGTGATACAGAGCTTTGAGGCAGGATGATAGGAAATCAGTGGTGGCTACCATAATATATCTTACTATCTTCACAGTAGTTGTCCATTCCATCAGACATAGTAGAATCAAATAAAACAAAACAGAATAAAACCAATCAAAGCAGAACACTGAATAAATTAAAACAGTAAATTGGAACAAAACAAAACAGTAAGATCAGTATTGGAGTTCAAAGAGAAGACAGAAGGAAATCCCCCATACCTGCTGTACTGCATACTGTTAAGACTCCTGGTAGATGCTCAGGCTACCGGCCTTAGGCCGGCAGGGTCAATCAGACAACACAAGCCTTTAAATGTTTTTGTACCTCAGTTGCTACCAGCTCAGCCTGTCCTCTGAGCCAGCCGGTTGCCTGGGGGAGGGGACAGTAGTTCTTGGGTCTCAGCCCTTGCACGGGTTGGCTCGCAGGGAGGGCCGTCCGGCTTCTCTCTTCCTGGGCCCTGCGGGGTTTGCGTGGCTTCCCAGAGGGGCAAACTGGCTTCTTGGTGTGGGCCTCCCTGACTCTTTTTGAATTTTTATCACACATACATATTACTTCAAAAATGTAATTAAAATTTTCCACCAGGCATGGTGTCACACACTTGCAACCCCGGCACACTGGGTGACTGAGGAAGGAGGACTACAAGCTCTTAGTGAGATTCTGCCTCAGAATAAAAAACGGCTGGGGATGTGGCTCAGTGCAGAGGCCCTTTATTTAAGCCTCAATATGCCAAAAAAAAAAAAAATTCTATAAATTCATGCAAGCTAAAAGCTGTTAAACTTGAGTAAAACCCTACGTATACAAAGGGCATGATCTGAAAGGTTCCTCAAAAGACACTGTGTCTGTTTGTTTTCTGAGACAGGGTTTCACTGTGCAGTTCAGGCTGGCCTTGAACTTACAGTGATCCTCTTTCCCCAGCCTCCTTCGTGCTGAGATTACAGTGTGCCACTTCGCCTGGCTCAAAAGGTGCATTTTTAAGCAGGGAGGGATTTACCTTCAAATTTAGAATTCTTATATTGTTTTTAGTTTTTAATGGAAAAACTAGTCTGTTAACCTTTGTGTTTTGTTTTTGGGTATTCTGTCTGGCAGTGCTAGGAATGGAACCCAGGGCTTTGTACATGCTGGGCAAGTGCTCTACCACTGAGCTACACCCATAGCCCTTTGCTTTTGTTTCTAGATTCATAGATTTTGAAGTCCATTGAACCAGGGTTCAAATCCTGGTTATTCCATTAGACTGTGGTCAGATAACCTCTGCATGCCAATACAGACAGTAAATGGCAAAACTGAAATTTCAACATAAGTTCATCCCCAAAACCCAGGGCTTCTACTCAGTGCCATGTGACTGATAAAACCCTGCAGAAGGGGACCGTTTAACAGAGTATGTAACTGTCCTTGGGCTGCAGTGACAAAGTGCCACACACCAGGCAGCTCAGACAACGCAAGTGTATTTCCTTACTGTCACGGAGGCTGGACGGTCAGGGCCCAGGTGCTGGCAGTCCATCTTCTGGCGAGGCCGCTGTTGCGCTCACACTCGGCACCTCCTGGGGTGTCCTGTGCGACCTCGTGCACACACAGGAGGAGATGGAGCCTGGGAGAGAGCGAGCGCTGGGGTCTTTTCCTCTCGTGACACCAGCCTCCTCGGATCTCGTTCTCTCCACAGAGGCCCTGACTCCAAATAACTCACAGTGGGAGTTGGGCTTCAGTGTGGGGAGTCAGTGTGGGGCTGCTCAGTCCATCCTGCAGGGCCAGCCCAGGGTTTGCACTGCCCAGCTCCCCGGGACCCCCTGCACACGGTGTCCGGTCTCCTCCACGGCCACAGACACAGGCCCTGCCAGCTCTTCTCTCGTCGTTCCTCCTGAGCTCTAAAACCTTTCATTCTGTTGGTCTGTGTCTTGAACTTTTTAATAGACTTGCTTAGATCTAAGTTCATAAGCTTGTGATACAAGACTACAGTTATATTCATAAGATTACTTAATGTATTTATAAAAATGTAATAAAACCTCTTTATTTTTATTAGAGCATTAGTTTGGATGAGTTCAAGTCATTTTGCCATTTTACGACCCACTTGGAAGACTTTGCTATTGCCATGCAAATGTTTAGCTTAGCTCATCGACCTGTCAGACTAGGTAAGATACAGAAATCATTTCATCTTTATCCTCAGTCAGCTGTTTCACTCTGTTCTGCAATGAGATGGCACCAGCCACAGAGCCAGTTATCAGTAAAGTAATTGGCCTTTTAATTCAGTGTGGTTATTCTAGATTTACAACGCCAGCAGCTTATTTAACAGTTACTCTTTTTGCTTTTATTTTCTCATTATTCTAAAAGAAGGAAATGCCTAAATATGCAATTAAAGCTTTAATTAAATTAAAACAGCTTACTTACCTTACTGTTTCTTTCATGGCATTTCTCAACCCAGTTTATGCTTTGAATGCATTTGTAATGTGTGCATTTGTTGTTACTTCTCAACCAATGAAAATTTAGATTAATTATACCTAGACTGTTTCACCTGACTGGTATGGTTTATGTTCTCTTTTATAGCGGAGTTTAAGAGAGCTGTGAAGGTAGCTACAGGACAAGAGCTTTCTAACAATATTTTGGACACTGTCTTCAAGATCTTTGATTTGGATGGTGATGAATGCCTTAGCCATGAAGAATTTCTTGGGGTGTTAAAAAACAGGATGCATCGAGGTTTATGGGTAACATATTTTGAGTTTTTAAAAAGCTACATATTTATATATTATTAACAATAATATTAAGCCTAGATAAACCTAGAATTTGAGCAAATAGGCAATCTTAAATGAAATTTTAATAGTTTATAGAGATTAATAATTGAAATACTGAAATGTTTTACCTAAAATGAGATGCTATTTCTTGCTTTTTAAAAAAAAATATATAGTTCTAGCCGGGCATGGTGGTGCACACCTTTAATCCCAGCACTCGGGAGGCTGAGGTAGGAGGAGCGTTGTGAGTTCGAGGTCCACTTGGGCTACAATGCGAGCGCAAGGCTGGCCTGAGCTACATAGTGTGACCCTGCCTTGAAAAACTAAGGCTGGGAGTTTGGCTCAGTGGCGTAAGCGCCTGTCTGGCAGGTGCGAGGCTGTGAGTTTGATCTCCGGTGCCAGAAAAAAAAAAAAAATACATATATATATATATATATATATATATATGTATTTTTTTTTTTTTTCCTAATAGAAACCACTATTTAAAAAGCTTAGAAGCCTGGGTATGGTGGCACATGCCTGTAATCCCTGCATTTGGGAGGCTGAGGTGGGAGAATCACCTTGAGTTCAAGGCCAGCCTGAGCTGTATAGTGAGATCCTATCTCGGAAAAAAAAAAATTGAATTAAAATTAAAATCTTAGGATTTGACTTTAGTTACGTAAAATCTTAGGATTTGACTGTAGTTATGTACCTGGATTCAAGTCCTGATTCTACCATTTATGAACTGCTGAGTCTTACAAAACCACTTAATTTTTAATTTTTTTTTTTGAGCCTCAGATTTCTCATCTATTTAACAAGAAAACTAATAGAATCTACCAGAAAGAATTATTATTAGAATTAAGTGTGTAGTGGCTATTCTTATTCCCTCAAATTCACATATTGGTCTGTAACTTTGGGGAAGATCAAAGTCTGAGTTGTGTTTAGATTTGAATCAGATAGAAGCATCCTCATGAAAGAAATCTCTGCAAAACACAGGTACAAAGAGAATGTAGGTGGCAGGTAGGTCGGCGGGCCAGAAGGGACAGGAGCAATAAAGAATGTGATGCCCAGTCTGTGGAGACAGCACTTGACTTACAAGTCAGAAAACAAGTTGAATTCCTACAGCAAACATGACTTGGGGGAAACTAACAAATACGATTTCCATTAGCAACCCTTTTATACTGTAGTCTACCTTCAGCTTTTTTTTGGAGGACTGTGGGAAGGAAGTTACCTGTAACATCATGTACACATGCCATCATTTTAGCCTGGAGGAGAATGACCCTTAATTTTTACTTTTTATTCACAGGTACCACAACAACAGAGTATCCAAGAATACTGGAAATGTGTGAAAAAAGAAAGCATCAAAGGAGTAAAAGAAGTCTGGAAACAGGCAGGGAAAGGCCTTTTTTAAAAAGAGATAACACAGCAATTATGTGGCTCCAGATGTCAGGATTTAAAATTTTTTCCAGAGCACCAGCTGCTTTTCTTCTTAAGTCCGCATTGATTTCCTTTGTAGTATAAAAACTCCATATACCTGCTTTCTGATTCAATGATTTCTTGATACGTTTTCATTGAAGACTTTGGTGGAAAGAAAAGGAACTACACAGTACCATTGTCCAAAAACACACATTGGATTCTTTCAGCATGCCTAAATTCTAAGTAATGTTTTGTGCTTGATAAAACAGAAAGCCTAGTTATTCATTGAGTTCTTAAACAGAAGAGCCTGATTTTCTTTCTGGAAAAGTAGTGCTCGGGCCGGGGATTTAGCTCTGTGGCTCAAGTGCTTGCCTGGTCAGTGCAAGGTCATGAGTTCGATCCACGGTACCAAAAAAAATGTAGTGCGTGCTTCAGCATATACTAAAATTAGAAGAGTAAACAAATAAAGCACCTGACTCACAGGCCAGTATCAATTCCAGAAATTGTGATGTTCCTAGGAGGAGAAATTAAATTAAAAACTTATTTCAGATTTCTTGCATCAGTATCGTATCTAGTAGATTTCTTATATGTTTTACTTCAGTTAGTTTAGCTGTATATTAATTGTCTTAAAATAATATGTCATTGTCGGTAATGAAATCAAAATAAAGTGTTCACATGGATACAAAAAATATTCAAGTACTTTTTTCCTGTGTGTTTTTAACTGCATTTTTTTTTAAAGGTAAATATTTTGGCCCTTGCCAATCTCACTAGTTTATGTCCTTAAAAATCAGCCCAGGGCTGGACACATGGCTCCAAGCACTTGACTGGCAGGCAGCAGACCCTGGGTTCAGTCTTGAGCACCACAGACACCAAAGGAACAAAGCTAGTGTCCTAAGAGAATTCTGATTGCAGTCAGGAGGGTCTCATGGGATACACTGGGTTGTGGGAAATACATGTTTAAAGTCCACTAGAAATTAATTATCATTAGAGTATAGTATTATAAAAAGGATTAAAATAAATGGTCAATAAAAATGTGCTTCTCAAATAAGGAAATTTGAAAACCAGCTCCATTCCACACTAGCTGATTCTAGGGCTGTGGCAGCGAAAGTCCAAGGTGAGCCTGAAACATCTTGTTCCTAAGCCCAGAACAGGCTCTGGACTCACGGGGCACTGAGCAGACAGAGCGGCTGGAGTGGACCCCGCTGGCCCAGGCTGGCCCGTTACAGCAAAGTGACACACAGGGGCACCTCGGTGCATGAACTGGATTCTCCCCACCATTGTGGTCACAAACGAAGCTAGACAAGAACTAAACGAAATTCATTGGTTAGGTTCAATATTGACCATAGGGGAAATTTGATTCAGTTCTTGTACAGTTCGTCTTATAATCCGAATCTTGGGAAGAACTGAGTTCATGAACTGAGGTACCATGGTAGCAGGCACAGTGGCACCCACCTATAATCCCGGCTGCTCAGGAGGCTGAGACAGGAGGACCACAAGTTTGAGGCAGTGTGGGCAACTTAGCCCTGGGTCCCAACACTGCAAAAAAATAAAACTACAATAACAGATAATAGCAAATTAGATAAAACAATCTGAGTTTACAATGAAAATTAACTGATGACTAGAACAATGGAAACCTCCCTTACAATTATTAAAAGGCTAATAAGGCCATGAAATACATTACTCTGCTAAATTGAAAAGTTCTTCCTGTATAGCTTAATATTTGATTTTGACCAAGGGTAAGACTTTTTGCCCAATTATTACAAGTGTTTTGTGGGTTAAAAGACATTTTTTCTTATTTTTTGAAGCAGGTGTTGAACTCACAGTGTAGCCCAGGCTGGCCTCAGCCTTCACTGCAGACCTCCCGCCTTTGCCCCTGGGATTAGAGGTGTGCACCACTGTGCTTGGCTTTAAAATTTTTTTTCTTTTATTCATTGTTTTAGAAATAACCACTTAAGAAACTACTGATTTGTTTTTATCTCTGTGGTAAAACGCAACCAAGGGAAAAGATGAGCAAGACAAAAACGTCTGCACATTTAGTCCTGTTGGCCACCAGAGTACGCTCTCCTCTCTCCCCAGCTGGCCTCGCAGACCGCCCAGAGGCGAAGGCGGGGTGCAGACTCGAAAGCCAGCAGTCCCCGTCCCCACACTGCAGGAGACTTGCGGCCCTGCCTCACGTCAAGCCGGGAGTACCGGCCCCAGGGACCCCCAGCCCTGCCTCACCACGCCGCGGCTCCTCACACGTGGTCCTGCACCCCGCCCGCCCTGGCCCCCTGATGGTGGCCCAGAGAGCAGGAGCAGAGCCTGGGTCATCGTTGTATGCATCTAGCTGACTCCTGCTTCCCTCAGGCATCCACAAAGGGAACCAGAGAAAGGATGCAGAGAGGAAGGAGAACAAGGAAAGAAGGCCTTTTTTTTCTGGGTTTTTTGTTGTTGTTTTGTTTTCTTTAGAGACAGTGTCTCACTGTGAAGTTCAGTCTGGCCTTGAACTCACTGTGTAGCCCAAGCTGGACTCAAACAGTGATCCTCCTGCCTCAGCCTCTCAAGTGCTGGGAACAGGGGAGAAAGCTTTTTAAAGCGGTACAAAGTATGTCCAGGCCGGGCGTGGTAGTGCACACCGCAGTGCACACTTTGGGACACTGAGGCAGGAGGATTGCAAGGTTGAGCCCACCCTGTACAACTTTGTGATTAACAAGACCTGCCTTGAAAAAAAAAAAAAAGACTGGGATATAGCAGTGCTGAGGTCCGAGGTTCAGCACAGTACCACAAAAAAAAACAAAAGCAAAAGTACGCCAGGGCCTGGGGGTGTGACTCGTGGTACAGCACTTGATGCTGTGTCCAAGGCCTGCCATTTGAACTTCAGCACAGACAGGAAGGGAAAAAACGAAAATAGCATTTTCAGTTTTTCAAAGCCAAAGGGAAATTTCTCCATCTACAACAAGCCAAGTGAATAATTAATTTTCGCCATCACTGTGATTGCTGTGAAACTGCCTGACCCCCCTTAGAAGAGAGGTGGTCATTATTTTGTCCGGTAACAACTCGATTCGCCAGTGCCCCTCGTAGAAGTGCAGAGCCGTCCGCCTTGACAGCAGCGGACTCCTGGAAACCGAACCTGCCCTTCGATGCGAGTTGATTGACTCTTGCTGAGAGAACGGCCATGAGGCCCCTGATGTCTCGGTGACTTGCCGTGTTTCTCTGTGCTCCCCCTTAGTAAAGGGGCAGGAGAGTGAGCCCTGACCTCACCGGCGTCCCCGTGAGCGCGGACCCGGCCACCCGGTTGCCCTCCCGCCCCTGAGCGCCAGGCCCCGCTGCTCCCCAGGGCCTGCTCCCCGCGCGTCCGCTCGGGCTGCGTGCGGTCCCCACTCGGATCAGGCCGGGGCCCTCTCCTCCCTTCTCCACCGGCAGTCGGGGTCTCCCCACACGCGGGTGTTACCCAGCCTGGGCCGAGCTTCCGCCCTCGCCATCACCTAGGACGGGGATCGCTGTAGTTCTGGGTCGCAGGAGTTCGGGCAGGGATTTCCCGTCCGCCTTCACGCCACGTTCACTTTCCCGGAGCACAGCTTCTCCGCTGCGCTCCTGTGGCCCTAAAATTCCCTGCAAAGTGAAATCCCGTGTACACGCGATTCTGGCTGCATCCGTCAGCGCTTACTGCAGAAACAGATTTCATGCAAGGTGAACAAATGTGTAAAAACTCACCAGGCTGGCTCGCAGCGCCCACCAGGGTCGGGCGTGGGCGAGCGCACAAGGGCCGTCGGATTGCCGGGCGTGCAGGCGCGCGCCTGTAATCCCAGCACTCGGGAGGCTGAGGCAGGAGGATTCTTGCAAGTTGGAGATCAGCCCGGGGCTACAAAGTGAGCTCAAACTGCATAGCGAGCCCCTGTCTCGAAAAAGACCAAAAAAAAGCGGGAGAGGCCGTCCGCACACGGGGGACTCGAAGGGTTCAGTGGACGGCCTGGAGCTCGCCACGGTGTCCCTGCGGTCCGCATCGGCGGGCCCAAGGGGAGAGCGGAGCGGCCCTGAGGAGCAAGCAGACCTGCCGCCTTCCCTTTCCTGCCGCCCGGGCCGCAGGCCTGCCCGCTGGCGCCCCTCGCCCCGGAGCCGCGCATCCCGTGTCCCCGCGCGATTCTTACGCTGACCTCGGCCGCCCGCGCCCTCCCCGAGCCGCGTCGGCCTCCACGCCCGGCCGCTGAGCCGCCGCCGGGGTCCTCGCCCCCTCCCCGAGCCCCGCTCGGGCCAGCACCCCGGGGGCACGGTGGCCTGGCTGCTTCCTCGGGGGCTGCTCTCCCCGGAGAGTCTGCGCTCCCCTGGGTTTCCCTGACGCCCGGCGGCCCCCCCAGCTCCCCGCATCCTCCGCCCGCACCTCCCGCTGACCCGCACCTGCCTGACCCGCACCTGCATGACCCGCACCTGCCTGACCTGTACCTGCACCTGCCCGGACCCGCACCTGCCCTGACCCGCACCTGCCGGACCCGCACCTGCCCTGACCCGCACCTGCCGGACCCACACCTCCCGGACCTGCACCTGCCGGACCCACACCTGCCCTGACCCGCACCTGCCGGACCCACACCTGCCGGACCTGCACCTGCCCGACCTGTACCTGCACCTGCCCAGACCTGCACCTGCCGGACCTGCGTTTGTGCCCTGCCCGCTCGGCGCTGGGCCGGTTAGAAAAAGGACCTCGCTCTCACACTGTCCCCCAGCAAAGCCCTGGCAATCACCGACGGCTCGGAGGGACCAGGACCCGAATGGATGACAGGGCCGAGGAGCTGGGCCTGTCCTCGGGCTGAGGACTCTGATGCGGCGGGCAAGCGCAACCGGCTCCGGGAGGAGAAACGACAGTAAAATGCCCTCCGCGAACACGGAAATGCAGCTGCCACTGGGGACTAGGAACGGACTGAGGTCAGGGGATGGGGCAGCACGAGCCCAACCCGCGGCCAGTCTGAATCACGGCAGGCCCTCAGCTCCAAAGGAAAAAGAAAAATCACCAGCCTGGTAACACAGCAAAGCCCAACCTTAAATAAATAAATAAATAGACATTACGACTGAATTTATAGAAACAAAAAGGATTGTGAAACAAAGCAATTTGGGTTGGTTGTCTGGATAAAGCAGTAGACTTCCTAGAAACATACAACCTAGCGAAACTGCTCACAGAAGAACAAAAACTGTGGCTCCGTGTGTAACTAGTAAGAGTGAGCCCCCAGCTCCCAGCAAAGGAAATCTCAGGACTAGGCAGCTTCACTAGCGAACTCTACCAGCACCTACAGATAATACCCATCCTTCTCAGACTCTCCTAAAACTCAAACCGAAGGGAACACTGCCTAATTTATCCTGCAAGGCTAGCCATAGGCATGATACCGAGGCCAACGACACTATCAAAATAAATAAACAAATAAAAACTGCAGGCCCAAATCTCATACTGATGGTGATGCAGAATCATTCACAAGATACTCTCAAACAACTGAAGCAGCGAATTTGTAGGATTATACACCATGACCAGATGAGATTTGTTTCTGGGGTGTGGATAATTCAACATACCAAAATGAGCACAATGCACCATATTAACAGAATGAAATCAACAGAGAAAAAGCATTTGACAAAACTCAACAGCCTTTTATGATTAAAAAACCAAAAACCTCCCAACTAAGAACACAAAGAAATTGCCCCGTGTACATGTACCAACCTCCCTTGAGAAATGTAATCGTTATTTCCTGCAAGCATGCACTAATAAAAGTAAAAATTGAAGAAAAATTTTAATTATAAAGGCAGCATAGGAAAATCCCAAAGCTAACACTACGTTCAAGGCAAAAGACTGAAAGTGTTTCCCGTAATATCAAAGTCAGTGTCGCCCATTTTCACCATTTCTATTCAATGCAGTACTAGGAGTTCTAGCCACAGCAGTTAGACAAGAAAACAAGTAAAAGGCATCCAGACTGGGGAAGAAGTCATCACCATTTGCAGGTGAAATGTTCTATGCAGAAAATCCTAAGGATTCCACTAGGAAAAATTGAACTCAACAATCTTGCAGGATACAAAATTAATAATAAAAAAAATAGTTACATGTAGCTGGGCATGGTGGTGCGTGTCTATAATTCTAGGCAGCTGAGGCAGGAAGATTTCAAGGTTGAGGTCAGCCTGGGAAATGTAGCGGGACTCTGTCCCAAATTTAAAAAATAAATAAACGGTTTGGGGTGCAGCCCAGTAGCAAAGTGCTTGCCTGGCATCGCTGGGCTCAGTCTCCAGCAATGCAAAAACAAAAGCAAGATACTTATTCACACTTACCAGATTGGCAAAAAATAAAAATCAAGTGTCAGCAGACTTGGAGAAATGGGACACCTTATCCACTGCTGGTTAGAGCACGGCCTGACAGTCTTCAGTGAGATGAGCTAGGCACCTGTCCTGTAGGTCAGCACTCGTTCCTCCAGAGGCCTGGGAACAGCAGCACAAACCCACACACGGCCTGTGCGAGACATCGGCCCCGCCGCCGACGGTACCGGAGGGAGTCTGGAGGAGCAGGTGTCCGCCACATGGTAAGTACCTTCTGAGACATGGTGGATCTTCAGAATATAACAGTAAATTTAAAACATGAGAAGCCAGTAAGATCTACGGCAAACACAATTTACGTAAATTAAAACTCTAGTTGCCCGCCGGCATCCACAAAGGATCGGCCGCAGGGACCCCTGCAGGAACCGTGCAGACCTCGTGTATAAACGGCAGAGAACGAACACGAAACTGAAGTGCATCCTCCCATACACTTCGGATTATCTCCGGAGTGCTTAGAAATCTAGTGCATTGTAACTACGGTGTAAACTGCTGTTACCCTTTATCGTTTAGGGAATAATGACACGAAAAGTCTCCGTGTTCAGAACAGACACAGTTCCCTTTCTGAAGCCTTTGTCTGTGGTTGGCTGGGTCCACAGATGCGGAGTCCACGGGTACGGAGGGCAAGCGCAGCGCCATGCGTGGCCGCCAAGGCCGCCTCACTTTCCCGGGACGCCCTCAGGCTCTCCCTTCCGCAAGGCCTTTGTCCTCCCCGCCTGTGACAGCTGCCTCTGCGCCTTCTGTGGGACACACCCCTCCGCGTCATTCAGGTCTCTGCTCAAAGTTGTCCTTTATTTTATTTTTTTAAGATTTTGCCACTCACTGGCCCTCTCGTGAAAAGCCCGCACAATCGCTGCGTGCAGACGTCGCAGCGTCCTTACCCCTGTGGCGTCCTGCAGGCGGCAGCGTCGGCCTTCGCAGTCCCCGACCTCCGTTCTGTCCGTGATTTCCTTCTTTTACTTTCTGGGTTTTTTTATTGTTTGTCACATCCATCATAGGTAATGTGTACCTGTACACGATCTAACTTTGTCTTTTTATTTTTCCCATTGTCCTACCTTCCCTTCAACCCCTCCTCCCCGCCCTCTTTACAGAAGCTTTGTCTCCATTTTTTTTCCTTTTCCCTCCTTCCTTTCCCCTCCCCATCCCTGTTTCCCCCTTCCCATTTGAACATTTTCTTTCTATTTCAAAATTTCCATCATATATTTCAGTCCTTATTTACACTTGTGATTTCTCACATAAGAGAAACAATGTGGTATTTACACTTGTGTGTCTGATTTATTTCACTTAAGAGTATGATCTCAAGGCAACTCCACTTAACTAGAAATGTCTCAGGCTTATCCTTCTTTATGGCAGAGTAGTACTCCATTGTTTAAAAAACCACATCTTTTTTATCTATTCATCAAATTAGGGCCGGGAGTTTGGCTCAGTGGCTTAAGCACCTGCCCTGGTAAGCGCGAGGTTGTGAGTTCAATCCCCGGTACCGAAAAAAAAAAAATTGAAAAAAAATCTATTCATCAAATTGATGGGCATTTGGACTGTTTCCAAGATTCAGCTATTAAAAATTGTGCCATTAGCCGGGCGTGGTGGCGCACGCCTTTAATCCCAGCACTCGGGAGGCTGAGGTAGGTGGAGCGTTGTGAGTTCGAGGCCGGCTTCGGCTACAGCAGTAGGTTTCTTTTTTTTATGCCTAAGTAGAGTTCTATATACCTCAGTTATCTGTATGTCAAATTCTTTTTCCCTACTTGGAAGTTTCTTCCATGTTATCAGTGAACAGGTTTTTTTAATATCATTTGCACTATCTCCTGTTTTTTAATTGACTCTGGTCAATCTTGTGTTACTCTTCTTTGCACCATCTAGCAGCTGTTGGATTGATTTCTTGTGGTCCCTTGCTATTTTTAAAATTTTTTTTTAAAAAAAGAACTTTTTCCTTTCATGATCGCTAACCTGCCTTCTGTATCTGAGATTCTGACTTCATATTTTCTTATTCTGCTCTGTATACTTTCAATGAAATTTTTAATTGCCTCAATATCTGTTTGAATCTGTTTCATGGATTCCATTTTTTCATTTGTTGAGCATTCATGGTTCCCATCATTCCGCTAAGCTCTTTTATTTTTTTATCTGTATCTCCTCTAGAGTCACTAAGCATATCTTTCTTTATGGTCACCATCTCTGTAGTTATCTAATAAATTATTTCCTATTTTATGTTTTCTAGAGCCTTGTTCATTTGTTTTGTTACTTCCACTGCTACCACAGCAGAGAGTCCAGGTGGGTGGTTTCCAGACTGTTGCACCGCACTGCCCCCTGTGTTTGCCTTTGGTGAGCTGGAAGTCCGGGGTTGCATCTTGTTTAAATGTCTTGTCATTTTCTACTTTTTTTTTTAGTTTAATGCCTGGGTTGATGCTTGTACATTGCCTGTGGTGAGCTGCTTTATTGTTAGTAGTCAGAACCCTTAGGAAGTGATTACTTCTCAGATGTATCTTCCATGTGTAGCTGGCTTTTGAGTTTTGAGTCTGTTGCAAGATCTTATTTCTTCAATTTATGGGGGATGAGAAGTTGCTGCCCACTTGGCCCAGCCCCTTGCTTTTTGGCACTGGCCTATGGTATTTTTTATGACTCCTAGGCAGTCTCAGTCTTAGTATATCAGGAAGAACAACTTGTTAGAACGATTATGTCACTTTGGCTCAAGTGATACAATCAGCAATGGCAGTAGCATCAAACATAGCCTAGAAAATGACTAACTGAGTTGACCATTAATTTTTCACCTTTAACTGCATGAGCTAGACTTGTGGTTATACAGCACAATCTAACATGAACCAGAAAATTGTATGCAGTAAATAAGACCTTGATATGGATATGGCAATTTTACTCTAAGGGGAGAAAATTTAAAAGGGGTAAGAGGGAAAAATAGAGAAACAGAAGAAGTGGAAGAGATTGGAAGCAACGCTGGAACTGGGCATGGTGGAACATGTCTGTAATTCCAGCACTTGGGAGGCTGAGGCAGGAGAATTGCTGCAAGTTCAAGGCCATTCTAGGCTACATTGTGAGTCCAGGCCAACCTGAACTACATAGCAACACCCTTCCTCAAAAAAAAAAAAAAAAAAAAAAAAAAAAAAAAAAAAAAAAAAAAAAAAAAAAAAAAAAAAAAAAAAAAAAAAAAAAAAAAAAAAAAAAGGCAAGGCTGGAAGACAAAAGAGCATCACGCAAACTTTAGGAAACTGGTGAAGAATGCAGGAGGAGAGAGAGAAAGAAGAATTAGAAACAATAACAGAACAGAACAACAGCAACAAAAACTAGAAACCATGTTCACACTCACGTAAAAACAAGAACGAGCAATGAAGAAAAAGCAATCTAACCAAAAAAGAGAGAAAGAAAAAAAAGAAAAGAAAACAGTGTCTACCTGGAGGCGTGTCTCTGCTGTCCCTGGGTAGACACGCTCCGCCCGGCTCTGTGGAGGGTGAGCCTAACAAGCTGTCAGCAGCTTTACAGTGGGGCCGTGGGGAATCCCGCAACCCTGCACCTGATCTCCACTGAAGTTCAGACTGGTTTCTGGTCGTGAGGCTGGGGCCACACGCTTTACCCCGTAGCACTCCATGTGCCTCATGCTTGCTTGTAAAGGGCTGGGGGCCGCTAGATGGAGCCTGCAGTTGCTCTGAGTTCCGAGATCAAACGGCCTCTACACGCAGCTCCTGCCCAATTACCCTTTCTGGGAGAGATCAGAACCTGAGTAACTCACCAGCTACTGCAGTCTGCTGCATCCCCTGCTCTGTTCCACCGGTGCGTGTCTCCGCAGAGGTCTCCAGGGGGCACTGTGCACCTGCTGTTTCCAGCCGCCCCTCCCGGGCAGCGAGCCCAGGCTCAAGTAGACAGCGCCGCCTGCCACCGCCTTTTCCTTTGTTGACGTTTCCCTCTGTGCTCTCCCTGTAGGCTTCAGTTCTCGCTTTAGATCCTTCCTGGGCCCCGGGGCCCACGTCCCTCCTCCTCCTCACGTTGCTGTGTTCCAGTCCTGGACACCGAATCTCAGAGGCTCTTTCTCTGCTGCCCACTGCTCTGCCACCTTCTTCGTGGCTTTGCTGAGGTCTCCTTCTCGTCCAGGCCAGGTCTTGCAAGTCTATATTTGGATTCATTTTCCTTCATGGAATCTGAAGAATCATATATCATGCCAAACCCAGTTGTCTTACCACTACCAAAATGAATCCAAGTACAGTAACGACATCTGAGCCCAGGCATGGTGGTACGTCTGTAATCCCAGCATTCAGGGGACTGAGGCAGGAGGGTCGCTGTGAATTTGAGGCCAGACTGAACTACACAGTGAAATCCTGTCTCCAAATGACCCAAAAAAAATTTTTTTTAAAGACATCTGGTGTGGAACTGTACATTTCAGCAAGTTTTTCCTGCATTTCTGTCTTAGGCACTGCTGCTTTCCCAGGGCAAAGGACATCAATGACCATTTATGTCCTTCGAAGCAGTTGGTTGGTCGAGATAGTTACTGTCATTCATGATGGAGACGTATCCTCAGGTGGCCAGAGGGAAAAAGAGCTTGAAGCTGTCCTCATCAAGGACATTATCAGGAGCCAGCTGTGGTAGTCACCCTTCTAATCCTAGCACTCGAAGGGGCTGATGCAGGAGAACTGCAAGGTCGAGCACAGCCTGAACAATTTAGCAAGACCCTGTCTGGAAATGAAGCATTAATAAGGGCGGTGGATGCTGCTCAGTGCAAAGGCCCTAGGTTCAGTCGCCAGTACTGCAAGCAAAAGAGATAGAGAGAGACGAGAGCCAAGGACAGACACAGACACAGAGACGGGGAGAACAACAGCGGCCAGTACCTGTTACCCTCCGTTGCCCTATACTCCCTGCCCTATTTCGGTTTTCTTTATAGAACTTTATCATCACCTAAATTATACGTTTTTTTTTTAACTTTGTCAATTATTTTTTATTCTATCAGAGTGTAAGTCTTGTGACTGCAGCAAACTTTTTTATCCACCATGTGTTTCTGAAACTGGAAATGACACCTGGCACATGGCAGCTGCCCACTAAGCAGCTTCCAATCACTGAGCAGTAAGTGACCGAGAGCACTGGGTCAGTCAAGGGAGCACAGCAAAGATGCCCTGGTAACAAGCAGTGCAATGCCCAAGCAAGAACTTTCCAGAGAAGGGACCCTGGCGACAGAACGTCCTCGCTTCATGACAGCTCTGCCGTGTCTGATTGAACGATGGGCGTGGGCCGGGGCTGGGGCTCAGTGCACAGCGTGTGCTCAGCACACACAAGACGCTGGGTTTGATCTCTAGCACCAGAAAGAAAGAATAGACAGATAAATAAAAGACAGACACAGCAGGCCACCAGGCACCCCTTGTGCTGATTCTATGGGGACCAAGCGACCTTCTGACCCCCGTTTCCACATCATCTGCTCACAGGCAAGGGATGCGCCTAGGTTTTCCATCCTCTCCCGGCCTTGGGCAACTTGCTGTGGCCTCTCTGCTTGTGTGCGTGGGGACCCCAGCACACGGCGACAGGGCCCGCTGGAGTGAGGTTAGACAGAGGAGACCCTGATTAGGGGAGCCTGGCGATGCGGCACAACGCCGGACCCAGGTCGGTACACGGCCAGGCTGTGGGGAAATGGCAGCTCAGGCTGGCGAGCGACACAGCCCCGCGGCGCTTCCTCCCCGCGATCGCTTCCTTCTCGCCCTGCACGCGCACAGAGAAGGCCTCACTCTGCTCTCCCCGAAAGTCAGAAACTCCTGGGAAGATGCTGATTGGCTGAATCCCTGGGCCAGGTTGCACCCAGACCAATCCACAGTGGTCAGGAGGTTGAGGTCTAGAAGAACAAGGCAGTTTCCAAGGCAGTTTCTGTAGTGGAAACTGGCGGGGGAGGGGGTTGTCCAGTAGAAGGGGGTGACTCCTCCCAGGAGGTAGGGAGACAACCGCAAAGCAGTCCTGGGTCAGACACACCCTGCTGGGTGGACATAGTAGGTTTTCACTCTCCAATGTGAAATTCTCCAGGCTGAGACTATCTTAGGGGTCTCCGAGGGCGTGCATAGCAAGTTACACTCAACAGTAGAGGATCAGGATGAAAGTCACAAATACCTTTCAGAAGAACGTTCAAGAAGCTGGCTCTTATCCACGCGTGGTGGCACAGGCCTCTAGTCCCAGCACTCGGAAGACTGAGGTAGGAGGAGCGTTGTGAGTTCAAGGCCGGCTTGGGCTACAATGCGAGCGCAAGGCCGGCCTGAGTACACAGTGCGACCCTGCCTCAAAAAACCAGGGCTGGGAGTGTGGTTCAGTGACTTAAGCGCCTGTCTGACAGGCGAGAGGGTGTGAGTTCAATCCCTGGTGCTGCAAAAAAAAAAAAAAAAAAAAAGGAGGCCGTCCCACATCCGTAACCAATTCCCCATCCTTCTGCACTGCCTCTCAAGCCGCAGATACGTAACTCTAAATCACAACTTTACCGTGAAGAAATTTCCATTATAGTCCTTGAGGAAGTACAAAGCAAAACGTGTGGTCTATACAAATAACCACACAGATCTGTAGACAAAGACAGCACAGCATAGGTGAGAGTCCAAATTCTATTTAGTGGGAATTGCATATCCTCAAAAGCCAAGGTCCAAACTGACACTGATACCACCTTGGTGCCACAGAATAATCCAGACCAAAGGATAAAACGCAAGGAGAAAGATAAAAGAACCTTGCAAAACCACTTGCAGTAGCGCTACAGCGGATTTAAAAGCCTCCGATACCAAAGCTCCACAAGATGGCACTCTTGCTTTTCCAAAACTTTATCTTTCTCGGGCATTGTGTATGATCCTTAATAGAAAAAAACAAGCACATGGTAAGAAAGTTATACAGTAAATTACAGAATATGTCAAGGATTACTTGAAATATTGTGGGGGGCTTTAGGTTATTGTGTCTTAGCTAAATATTTACCAGTTTTCAGACAAATGAGCAAACCCTTTACCACATTTCCCATCAGCAAGGTCATTTGTGTTTGGTCCCACCGGGTGGGGAAGGCAGTTAAACACTGGGGTCCTAGGCAGCACCTCTTTACAGGTGAGGTCATGTCTTCAAGATCTTCAATACCAAATCTTTACTGAAACCTACTCTGCCCACGCCTTCTGCTGGGGCTAGTTTTCATTCCAGGAAAGTTCTTTCCAAGAAGATAAAATGAGGGACAGTATTTTGCTTGTAATATCCAGATTTACATAATACTTAGAGATATTCAATATTGGTGGAAAAATTTTAATAATTCCTAGACAATAAAAACTCCCAAAAACATATTAATAACTATTCTACTTTGCCGAATGGTGTATAAACTCTCCCCATTGAAAATTTTATCTGCAGAGGATTAAAGGATAATCATTTCAGCATCATTTCAAATAATAAAATTTTAGAAATAACATGACGGTTCAACACTGTGAACATGGATAAATGCACTGTGCTGTAATTCATAATTGCACAGTGGACTTGTGGGCAGCTGTGCGAAGGGAGGAAGGATGAGTTCAGTTACGCGGAGTTGCTGCTTTCACTGCTGCCCCTCCACGCCAGCCCCTTCCGCACAGCCTGGGCTTGGTTATCCCTGCTCGAGCAGCCACTTGCCCAGATCCCCTCTGCCCTTGGGGGCAGCAGAAGAAGGCGGCCAGCGGGGGGAGGGGGGCCTCGCCTCATGTCCAGTGAGGTCAGCAGGTCTGTGTCCAGGCACGGCTTTCATTCCCGCGGCCCTTGGTACCAGTCTCGGGATATTTGTTTTTTTCCCTCCCAGAACCAGGCTCATTGTGCGCCCTCCTCCACACTCCCTGCCCTGGCTCTGCACCATCCCCCACATGCGCGCGAGCACACACACACACACACACACCAGCCTCCAGACTTCAAAGCCCCAGCTTCCTCCCCTGCGCCGGCCCTGGCACTGAGTGGTAGCTGCTTCCTGCAAGAGCATTCTCTGCACCACCTCACTGTGCTCTCTGATTTTTAAGTTCCCCAACATCTATTTAACCAGCTCCTTCTAGTGCATTTTCTCTGTTGAAATACTTGACGTAGGGTGACTGCTGCGATGACCATGTGCCAGGAAACGTAGATCCATGAGGGTTACACGGATGGAAGGATAGGTACACACACAGATCCACACGACTGTAGGCAGCTAAGACACGGAATAACACATGTCAGGGGGTTGGGTCCCCAAGGAAGCCAGCACAACAAATAGCTTGTAGCCGTAGGTGCGAGACGGAGAGGCAGTGCCAGGCTGCGGACCTCCCTAAGGATGAACACCAGCCCAAAGCTCTGCTGTGACGCGCATCCCCCGGCCCAGGGAGCCCAGACGGCATCGGTCTCCCAGGGCAGTAACCAGAGCACCTGGACCCGTCCCTTCCCTCAAACGCCTTTGGGTGGCCCGTCCTCCTGCTGTGTGACTCACTGCCCTCGTGGGTCCAGGCAGACAGTCCCCATTTGATGACCGACCTGTTTGACAGCTGTTTGGACTTAGGAACCGCCTCCTCAGACGTATGACCTGTCTTTTATTTGCAGTTTTATTCACCTTGCTTGTAGAGGCTCGATGTGTTTTTTGTGCAGGACACCTTGTTTACACAGCGGTGTAATTTTTGCTGACTGTATTATGCAGTACAGTTCCTTAGCTTCATGCTGTGTTATACATCACAGCACTGCTTGGAGGAGATATGCAAATACAGACCAAGTCAGCAAGGTGGAGCTTCCTTTGACCACTTCTTTTTTCTGAATATTGTAATGGTCTACGGCTGTACCACCCTGAATGCTTCCGATCTCATCCGAATATTGAAACATCCATACTGAATACAATTCATTTCCAGTTCATTTAATGACCTAGTCAAGCAGTGGAACTCGGTCGGGAGATGAGGACGGTCCGTATTAGCCAAGTGCTATCCTTGTAACCCTATGGGTGGATTGTTGATTGTAGTCTGACCCACAGTGTACCCACCTTGTGACTCTGCAGCACAAATTACCCCGACAAAGGCCTCGGTAGCCATCCACTTGGGACTCTGCCTGTAAACCTTTCCTACTGTTAAGATTCACTGTCCCTGGAATTCATTCTTTGGGGGACTTGAACTCAGTATATTTGACATCTAACAGATCAGAAGTTACATGTCTCCTATATCAATATTAGAATATATACAAGTATGCATAGAAAAGTATATATATATACACATATATCTGTAATTCTTACATGTAGTATATTTGACCCCATGTATACATATATCATACATAAAGCTGCACCTTAATCCTCACAACAAACACTATAAGCAAGATCCCATTATTCCTCTTATACAGGAGACCTGAGTCTACAATGTTACGCAGCTAAAAACCAATAAAGCCGGGGATGAACCCGACCAGCCCTGACTCCAGCACCTGTACTTTTCTCCACTGGCCCTTAAGTTGCTCACACCTGCCTCCCGCCGGACTGGCTGGCTCCCCCGCCACGTGCCGCGTGTCGGAAGTCTGAACCCAGCGTGAGATGCTGGCAGGCGGTGGCCTTAGTGGAGTTGGCTAGCTCCCTGGGACCCAGCTTAGAAAGAACGAAGGGAGTCCCCGGGGACCTGAGTTCTCACCAGACTGAGCTGCTGAGGGACAGTGTGCCTAGCCCCCTGCCCTCACGTCTTGCCGTGACCTGAGCAGCTCTTAAGTTCCCTGGGTTGAAGAACTGCGCAAGGATGATGGAATAAAGGAGACAAAAGCTGGGGTCAGGTGGAGCCCTCTCTCTCCTGATGGGAGAAACGGACCCGCCCCCTCACTGGAGGGGTGTTTATTTATACATTTAGCACCTTAATGTCACGTGACACCCTGTTGCCTAGTAACCTGCGTGTGTGGCAGCCCAAGGGCCTGATGCCGAGACTCAGGTCACCTGCTTCCGCAGCTCACCTGGGGATCTCGGTTCTCAGAGCCGGCTGGCCGGCCCGCAGGTGTGGTGAATCGCCAGCTCCTGCGGCTTGCTGCGCTGTCTGGCCCTGTAACCACTGCTGCCGCGGCGCCATCCACCCCATCCCGGGCTTTCGGCCTCTGGACCTGTGAGCTAATTGGGAAGAGCGGCGCTGGGCATCACACACAGGACCTTGTGCATGTTTAGCAACTGCTGTGCCACTGAGCTGCATCCCCAGCCTCTGAACCTCTTTTCTTTACAAATGACCCAGCTCCCTGCATTTCATTACAGCCACTGAAAACAAACTGGCACGGAGCCTGAAGTCAACTTATCCCCAACAGTGTCTTGATGGCATGGCAGGGGGTCCTAGGTTCTATCGCCAGCACCGCAAAATGAAACAAAATTGTGTCCTACAGCATAATCCAACCCCTAGACTAGTCCACATACACTTTTTTTTTGATTTACATTATAAATATAGCATGACAATATTGCAATAATAGGTAGAGAATACAATCAACCATATTCAACGCTGCTTCCATGACTGAAGTTATGGGACAATTGAGAAAACTATAGGGAAAGCCTGGGCATCCCTAATTTCAATGTATTTGTCACCCACTGACTCAATTACTATTATGTAGTACCTTTCATATGCCAGGGTTACAATGTAACTAGTCTTCCCTTTAAAAAGCTTATGCTACAGAGTCTTTGGCAACCCACTCAGGACCTCTTCTGTCTCTCAGACAAAAGCTTTCTTTCTCTCAATAAAATTTCTACTCTAAAAACAAAAAGAAGCAGCAGCAGCAGCAGCAGCAGCAGCTTATGCTTAGGCAGCATGGTTGTTCACATCTATAATCCCAGCACCCAGGAGACTGAAGCAGGAGGATCACTGATAGTTCGAGGCCAACCTGGGCTACATAGTGAGTTCTAGGCCAGCCTGAATTACATAGCAAGACCCTATCTCAAAAAACAAAAATATAGGGCCAGGGAATATAGTTCAGCAGTGCAGCACCTGCTGGCAAACATGAGGTCCTGAGTTCAATTCCTGATGGCCAAGAAAAAAAAAAAGAAAAAGAAAACCTAAAAACAAAAATAGAGCTAAAATAAAAAGCTTATGGTCCAGGAAAGTGACTATTTTTAATGACTAATCACACACAGAAGCACCTCGGGAGATCTTACAGGGTCTGGCAAGACAGCGGATGTGACTGCAAGAATTGTCCAAATGCAGCCCCCCTCCCCCCACGTCTTGCCCTCCACGTCTGCCCTCCCCGTGTCCAGGGTGGCATTTCCACCCTGTCTTTGCTTAGCAGGAACCTGTCAGTTCCCAGTCCAAAGTGCTCTTACAAAGACGTCACCGCGAGGGAGCCAGGGCAGCTCAGCGTTTCCCAAACACCTGCCCCCCCCCTTCGATTACTGACTTCCTCACCTCTCACATGACGTGCAACATCAATCAACACTTCCACTGGAGCCCAGGCTGAGCCACAGAACCCAGACGGTCCCTGCTGTCTAAATGCAGCAATGGCATGTGAGTGGACTGGCCCATGAACGGTGGCAAGGAAGTGATCCGAAGACCAGATTTCCAGAGATGTAGAAGCCATAAGTCTTACCAAAGCAGAAATTCAGATATCAAGTAGTAAGTCCACCAAGTCTCCGAATTTCCATTCTGGCTGCCTCCCCCAGGTAGGAAAAAGAC
Organism: Dasyprocta punctata; assembly: GCA_004363535.1. Classification (NCBI taxonomy): domain Eukaryota; kingdom Metazoa; phylum Chordata; class Mammalia; order Rodentia; family Dasyproctidae; genus Dasyprocta; species Dasyprocta punctata. The sequence goes on from RJWM01000581.1 coordinate 97,070, forward strand.
CACTAGATAAGCATGCAGCAAGAAAGCAAAAGGGAAAAGATATTAAAATGAGCTCACTGCAGTCAAGGTCCACGGAAGGACCCTGAAAGCCACAGGAGGAGTTTCACAGAGAAACGGAATCCTTGCAGCATCTCCAAGTTCCTTTTCTTAAATGTTTATATTAATACTGAGAAGGTTGAATAGATTTCTCCAGGGGACGGAATTCAACTCCTCTCCCTCTCCCTCTCCCAGTTTGGCTGGGATAACAACCTTATCCTGATCAACAAGGCAGGGAAAATCTGTAACATCATGGTGGAGACAGCACCTTAACCAAGGGATCAAGGTTAAGAAAGGGGAAACTGAGACTTGGCGGTAGAGGCGGCACTAGGCCCAGGGATGGAGGGTAACACACAGCATTTGTCTTTCTGCGTCTCTGACCAGTACTTGTCCAAGGTGTTCTTCCATGCAAAACTGCTACAGGCAGCTGAGTTAGATAGAAATATTACAGGCAGGCAGACAGGGCTGGGCCCTCGAAGGGGCCAGTGCAGGAGACCAGATACCTTGCGACCTTGGAGGGGACAGGCACCTCCTGCTGAGGGCCAGACCTCAACACAAAAAATTAAGCAAATATACCACATCCTAAGGATTGATACTCTAAATAGATTTCTGTCACCCTGAGGAAACCAGGAGTCACCATGCCAAACCCCTTCCAAGAAGAGTCCCTGCCCTTTAAGCATGCCTGCTAGCTACATGACTCACTTCTCCACTTGTCCCCGATTTAATCAATTTTACCTGAGCAATTAATCTTACTGGTTGACCATAGTTCTGTCCCACTTTATGCCCACCTTCTGAGTTTCTGTTTGGGACCCATCTTGCCTTGTGGTTTTGCTCTACAAAATCCCTAAAAAAGGCAGGGTCTTTGGCAACCCACTCGGGACCCCTTCTGTCTGTCTGTCAGTCAGAAGCTTTCTTTCAATAAATATATCCTGCTCTAAACCTCTGTTGTTCCTAAACCTCATTCTTGGATTTTAGTGAGCATGAACTCGTACCAGACATCTAGTAGGTTGGGAGTTTTGTTCCCCTATATCAAAACCAGGAAAGACTGGAAAACAGTAGCTACTAACAGGAGCAGAAGAGCTCTGCCAGCCACACACAATGTGAGATCCTAGGAGAGAAAAAGGTTCGGGGAGGTCGTGGCAGCGCAGGTGAAACCCATTCGGAGCCTGTAGTTTAGTTAATATTATTGTACTTGGGTTCCCATCTCAATTTTGTCAAATATATCATTGCTAAGTAAAATGACACTTGGGGGTCCCGGTGGGAAGGCTCTACAGAAACTCTCTGCACTAATTTTTCCGGCTCTTCTATAAGTCTAAAATTTTAAAATATAAAAAGATTAGCCGGGCGTGGTGGCGCACGCCTTTAATCCCAGCACTCGGGAGGCTGAGGTAGGCGGAGCGTTGTGAGTTC
>RJWM01000581.1:98615-119334 GCA_004363535.1 Dasyprocta punctata
AAAAAAAAAAAAAAAAAAAAAAAAAAAAAAAAAAAAATATATATATATATATATATATATATAAAAAGATTTTAAAAGACAAGGAAAAAACCAGCATAAACTGGGACTCGTCTCTACTAGCACACCGAGGATTTCTGCTGTGGGAACAACAGGAAGTGAGGACGTTACTTTACATCCAGCAGTCCTGGTCGGGAGAGAAGAGATTCCAGGGAATCCCAGGGAATTCCGGAAGAGCCAGGGCCGAAAGCGGGGGCCGAGGAGGGCTGGGGTGAGCGTCCCGGGGGAGCAGCCGAGTGGCCTGCAGAGGTCAGGCGCGGAGGAGGCCAGCGGTCAGCCCAGGGCAAGCCTGGAGGCAGGCGGCAGCGGCCCGAGGCTGGAGGAGTGAGGCAGAGGCCACAGGCTCTTTGCAGTCCTGATGAACATCGGTGTGTTAGCAGACGGGATTTCCTGAAGGTGCCTCTAGCCTCAGCGAAAGCCTTTGCCTTCTTATCCGCGGCTTCATGCAGGCCAGTCAAGGGCTCCTCGCCCTTTCCACTGAGCTACACCATCAGCCCCCTTCGATGGCCTGTTGGGTAAGGGAGGCTCCAACCAGAAGACAACTAGCCTGCCCTCCTGGTAAGTGGCACTACCCGTGCGGACCCCAGGAAGAGAAAGATCTGCGCCTCCCGTGCGCCTATAGGCATGTGGGCTGAGAATGAGGGCCCCCCACTCTGCCCGCTGGAGGACGGGCTAAGTTGATAGCAACTAAGGTACATAAAGCAACTAAACGCTTGTATTGTTTGGTTGATTTTGCAGGCCTAGAGCCTACAGTCTGAGCATCTCTTGGGAAGATGACAGTATGCAATGTAGCAAATATGGGGGATTCCCTTCTGTCTTGTCTTTGAGGCCCAATGTTGTTCTCACTGTTTTTGCTATATTCTGATTGTTTTGCTTTATTCAATATTCTGTTTTGATTGGTTTTATTCTATTTTGTTTTTGGTTTTACTGTACCTGATGGAATGGACAACTATTGTGAAGATATCAAGATATACTATATTAATCCCAGCACTCGGGAGGTGGAGGTAGGAGGAGCATTGTGCATTTGAGGCCAGCTTGGGCTACAACGCGAGCGCAAGGCCAGTCTGAGCTACATAGTGTGACCCTGCCTCAAAAAACCAGGGCCGGGAGTTTGGCTCAGTGGCTTAAGCACCTGTCGGGCAGACGCAAGGTTGTGAGTTTGATCCCTGGTGCGGGGGGGGGGGGGGAGATATACTATAGTAGCTATTGTTTTCCTGGTCTCCTGCTTTGAAGTTCTATACCAGTTCTACTGCTTTGTTTTGATTCACTTTGTTCTGTTCTGTTGGATTTTATATCTCTAAAATAAAATTAATTTAAAAAAGAAATAACAGTTACATAATTATTCTCTTTAAATATTGCTTTGTATTTAAGCTTCTTGTCCAATAAATAGTTATTTAACATCTGTAGAAAAAAAAATTCTTTGATGGCCTCTTTCCAGGAAGCCAGGGTGATCAGATAAAACTTTTTCAATTTCCTTAGCTGCAGAGGTGCCATACTGTGGGGTCCTGAACCCCATGAGTAGAAACAGGGAAACGTGGTTTTGTTTTTCTTCCTGTGCTAGGCACAGACTCTGCCACAGAGCCCACCCATAGCCCTCACAATTTGGGTTTATTCATAAGTTTCAGCCACTGCCCATGCTTTAATAGGTTGAAATAGTCAAAGCCCGTGGTAAAAGCCATCCTCACTGTAGAGGAAGTTACTGTGTAGGCTGCTGAGCTAAGTTCCTCTTGTGCAGTACCCATATTAGAATTTGTCTATTGAGTTTTTTAGTTTATTTATTTTGGTATGGGAATTAAACTCAGGACTTCATGCTTGCCAGTCAGGCACTTGTGCCACTGAGCTATGTCCCCAGCCCGAGCTTTTAGTGTAACACTTTTTATTTTGAAGAATTGTGTGTGTGTGTGTGTGGGTGCCCCAGGTAAACCAAGTGCTATACCACTGAGCTACACCCTCAACTATTATAAAGACTTCTAAATAGCTATTTTTCAGATTCACCCATTTTTCCATTTTTTTCTATTAGTTTCAAATTTTCATGTGCTTTTTAGGTGTAATTTATTTCTTCTACTTACCTCTTTGGACACACATGCCAAATTGTTTTTAAAAATCTCAGTCAGGGCCCAGCATGATGGTGCACACCCATAATCCTAGCACTCAGGAGGCTGAGGCAGGAGGATTGCTGTGAATTCAAGCCAGCCTAAACTACAAGGACAGTTCAAGGACAGCTGCAGCTACATTGTGGGACCCTCTCTCTCAAAACAAAAGTCCCTGTCAGACTGTTTCCCATATTTTATGTGAATTCAAGTTCTGATTACTGATGTTTATTTGAATTCCTTCTTAGTATTAGATTTTTTTCATGTGCTTTGGAATTATGATTTAATTTTTAAAACTTGTGAGTTTTTCCTTTGTCAGTCTTTGCATAACTGCATCTCTGATTTCCATAGCTCTAACGGCTTCATAGCTGCCTCAGTTTGCACCCAGTTCTCTTCGGTCCTCAGTCCAGAGCTAGAATTTAACGCAGAGGCTCCTGACAGGTGATTACAACGGTGAAGCCAGAAGTCAGTCACCAGGCAGGCCCTCTGGCCCTTGCCTCCCTCCAGGCTCCATTCAAAGCCATGCTCCCGCAGATCAATCAGCCGGATGGTCTGTCTCCTCTGTCATTCAGGTGCAGGTTTGTGGTGGCCTGAGCGAGGGTGACAGCAAGAGAAGGTGATAAGAAAGCTGCTTCTAACTTCACAACAGCTTTGCTGAACCCACTGCTCCTAAAAGTACCACTGGTAAATGTAACGTGTGCGCCTGAGGGGCAGAGACCAGCAGAGGCCGGCTCGTGCAAAGGCAGCGTGGCGCAGAATTTACTGTGGCCGGGTGTAGGCAGGCAGAGGGCAGTAAGGCAATCTGCACTGGACAAAGAAAAGTGGGTCCCTTTTACAGGGATGGAAAGAAGGCGGGGCCATTCGGCAGCAAGATTTTAATAAACATATGTGGTCAAGATTCTCTGGCTATCCTTCACCTTAGTGGACAAAGTCCTTGAAGTGTCTGGTGTAAATTTTCGGGTGTCTCCAGATGTCCCCAGATATCCTGGGACCTGCAAAATTCCTCATCCAATCTTATCTCCTCTGTGACATCCTGTGCTTGCTGATGACAGCCACGGTGCTGAACTGAGTTCCCTGATGAGAACAGTGTCTTGCTGGCAGGCAGGCTGGGGGCTGGGGGAGCCAGGCTGAACTGGGGCCTTACAGTAAATAAAAATGGAAAACCAAAAAGATGACTCAATCCTCATCCTCAATCACTACGCTCCCCACCCTCCAAAAAAGAGAACAGAAAAATGTGTGCCTCTAGACCTTCTTCTCTCTAATTCATTCTTTCCCACCATGGCCAGGATGTTCTGGCCAGCCACGGTCACCACAACTGTCATAAGATATATTCTGCTCACATCATGACCTCTGAGGAATTCCTTGTTGTCACAATCATTAGCAGAGATGGAGGGAAATCACTGGCCCAACACAGAAAAGAAAGGAAAGAAAGGGTTAGGATACTGGCTCCATTGCTCATAGGCAAGAGAACATTAACTCTTGTTTAGGAACTGCAGAAACGTTCCCAAAAGAATGAAATGTTACTACCTCCCCCAGAAACGTGTAGTCTAAGTTACTTTTCTCATTGCTGGGACAAAATACTCAATACCCAAAGTTAAGGAAGAGGGCTAGGGATTTAGCTCAGTAGCTTAAGCACCTGCCTGGCAGGTGCAACATTGTGAGTTCAATCCCCGGTACGAAAAAAAAAAAAAAACAAAGTTAAGGAAGGAAGGGGTCATTTTGGCTCACAGCTTGTACAGGTTTTTAATTCACAGTCAGCTGGCTCTAAACCAGAGCAGCATGGCAAAGGGGCACCGCAGAGGAAAAATAGTTGATGGCAGGGCAGGCAGAAAGCAGCAAGAGCAAGCAGTGAGCAACAAATGCCGTCTTTCTGTCCCTCTGTGATCCCCCCGGGCTATCCGCCCTTTGGGTGGTACCATCCACATCCAGAGTGGAGCACCCATAATCCCAGCATCACACCTAGATCCAGAGAGCTCCGCAAAGCCCACCAGTGAGTGTGTGAGGCTTCAGGACGACATCTGAATAAGAGCCCTAACATGTGCCTTCACTGGAATGACTTTAGGACAAGGAGATCAGAACCATGTTCTAGAAAATCAACACATTACTTGAACATGTGGCAGTCACTTAGAAATCAGAAATTAATGTGATCAGGTTGGTGACTGATAGGAAAAACAGCTGGATAACAATAGGGAACTTCAAACTCCCCTTTAGCAATTAGTTGGTAATATTCCCCACCTTCACTGCACAGTGGGGCAACAGGACATCTAAGAAATACTGTATTGGTTGATTCTGTGTCCCCCCAAGGACTTGTAATATGGATGGGCCTGAGTCTGGCATTTGTGATTGGTTTGTTATCTGGCCCTGGGATTGGTGATGTGAGTGCTTCACATCACCAATGTGGAGCCAACATACAGAATAAGGCGGGAGGTGGGCGGGTCTTCCTTCTCTTGCTCTTCCGCCCTCTCTCTTCCTGGTTCCCATGCCTTGCTGTTTGGTGGCTGCCAAGAATGGCGGCCCCACCATGCCATGCTGCTTTGGAGCCAACTGAGTATGGACTGAAACTCCAGAGAGACTGTAAGAAACAAACCTTTCCTTCCCAAATTTTGGGCGTCAGGTATTCTGTCTCAGCAACGAGTGAAAAGTAACCGAGACAAATACTTTCCTTCAAAGAACCTTAGAAGGTGGTAGGCAAGGTGTCTCATTCAATTAGAATCAAAACTCTATGTGTTGTGTGTGTGGCGTAGACACTAAAGATATGCTATTACAACCCAGTAATTTAGAATGTGGCCTTATTTAGAAACAGGGTCATGATTGATGTAACTAGTGAAGATGAGGTTAGACAGGAGCAGGGCAGGCTCTCAATCCCATATGAGAAGATGCACAGAGACAGACCCAGGAAAGCAGCCAGAGGGCCGTGGAGGCAGAGAGCAGAGTGATGCAGCTGAAAGCCACGCACTGATGGCCACTGAGAAAGGTTAGGAAGGAGCAAGGAAGAATTTTCCACAGGTTTCAAAGGGAGCATAGGCTAGCCAATGCCCTGATTTGGGACTTCTGGCTTCCAGAACCGCGGGACAGTACATTTCTGGTGTTTTAAGCCCATAGTTTGTGGTGCGCTGGTGTAGTAGACCTAGAAAATTAATATTATAATACATTTTATAGCTAGTATCAAAAACAAAATGGCACAGCAAACAGAATTATGTCCAGCTAGCATAGTTTGTAGAGGATGTGGCATTTGTGTTGAGCTTTAACAGCACAATTCTGATACATACAGATGGCAAGAAGAAAAAGAGTTGTTTGTCCTTCTATAACAATCCAAATTCCATCTAATCAGTCTCTCTGAAAAACAAGTTGAAATCTACCCACCCAAATGCCCAGAACCTAGTGTCAACTTGGCCACTAACATGATTTTTAAGGTGTAAAACTGGGGAGAACAGGATGTTTTACACAGGCTCTAGTACTTCAAGCAGTAGCATACAGTGGCTAAGTTATTATTATTCGCTGTTCCTACCACCATATCACAGTATAAAAAGGGGACTCTTCTGGAGACTTTAGTGAACACTAAAATCCCAGTTTAACCCTGTAGTAGCAGGAACTGGTATGAAGAATGCTGTCTGAGCTGGGCATTGCTGTGTATGCCTGTAATCCCAACACTCTGGAAGGCTGAGGCAGAAGGACCATGAATTCGAGCTCCAACTGGGTGATTTAGCCAGACTCTGTCTCAAAACAAAAAAGGGCTGGGGATACAGTTCGCTGTGAAGGAATTACTCTGTCCGGAATTATTTCTGATGTCTTTGACCTTGTATTATGATGTCTTCATAGTGATGCTTCTAGGTTCTACTGTAATTAGTTATTGCTTAGCAATCTCCAACTGTAAATAAATTCTTGAAATTTCAGCAGCTGTTTGGGGGAGGGGCGCAGGCAAAGGGCCATTCACACACTTCCCACAACTGAACCTTCAAACTGGGTTCTAAGTCAAACATGAAATCTACACGCCTTCCATCCAGAATCACGGGCACTTAACCTGTTCATCTGAAAATAACAGACGCAGGGCTGGAAACTCCATAAATGCCCCTGAGACTCAGAGAGCCCTCACGCTGGGGTGCGGCCCAGCCCGGCCGCAGCCAAGACGGCGCCCAGGAGTCAGGGTCCCCCAGACCTCGGGGAGCGAGTTCAGCCCCCTAAGCCAGCAGGGCCGACTCGCAGGCCTGTCCTTCTGCCCTGGGAATCCGGCCACAAAAGCGGTCCCCGGCCCACATCAAAGTGACTTTTGCCCAGCGGGTGCCCCAAACCCCAACCGCCTCCCACTCTCCGGGCTTCCTCCGCTCCCCACCCCGCCCCCAGCCCCGCCCCCAGTCCCGCCCCACGCCGGAGGAAGCCCCGCCCCCCAGCCGCGTGCGGGGTAGCACCGCCCCCCGTCCCGCCAAGGAAGCCCCGCCCCTGCAGCGCTCCAGGGCGCCGGCGGCTGCGGCGGGGCGCGGGGAGGGGGGCGGGATGTGGGGCGGGGGCAGGGCCGGGCCGCGAGCCCACAGGGGCGGAGCCGCCGGGGAGCCGCGGACGTTCGCCCAGAGCAGCTCGTCCTCGGACGCGGAAGAGCCGAGCGAGGAGCCGCCGGGAGCGCCCGCGCCGCCGCCGCGGGCCCGGCGCTGCCCCGAGCTGTGCGACACCGGGCTCGGCCGTCGCTCGCGGAACATGGCGCCCTGGACGCTGTGGCGCTGTTGCCAGCGCGTGGTGGGCTGGGTGCCGGTGCTCTTCATCGCCTTCGTGGTGGCCTGGTCCTACTACGCCTACGTGGTGGAGCTGTGCGTGTGTGAGTACCGGGCGGCGGCGGCGGCGGCGGCGGCGGCGGCGGCGGGGCGGGCGTCAGGCCGCGCTTCCGTGAGGGCGTCCGCGTGCGGCGGCGGCGGCGGGGCCGGGGAGGCGGGGTCCGCGTGCGGCGGCGGCGGCGGGGCCGGGGAGGCGGGGTCCGCGTGGTGGCGGGGTCCGCGTGGTGGCGGTGAGGGGGCGCGGGCCGGGGACTGGGGAGGCGGGGTCCGCGTGCGGCGGCTGCCGGGCAGGGGCGCGGCCTGGGGCGGGCAGCGAAGTGTGGGCTTCGAGACCCGGCCCGGCGGGCGGCCTGGACCTGAGCAGTGCGTGGCCCGTTTTAAAATCCATCTGTTCCGAGTCCGAATCGTGTGTTTTACAAGGTCGTGTGGAGGCAGGAGGAAGGGGAGGGAAGACGTCTGCCTCCGGTCCTGTCTTTGGGCTGTCGGTGGCGGACGTGTTTGCGGTAGACCTTCAGTTCTGGAGTGGTTTTCCGTGTACGCCGTCCATTTCCGGTCATTTTTAACGACCCTGTCCCCCTGGAATAAAGGACTGGCGTTGCGGTGCACTTCAACGGTTTGACCTACTGGTCTGCATAGATTGTCTTTAAAACGGAAGGAAATTTGGTTGTCCGGGGGCTATTATTGTGTTTATGATATTGAATAGTTGCTCCAGAATTGCTCTATCTCAAGTAGACCATCTATAGGCTTAGGCTAGCCTCCCTGGGCTTGTATCGTGTACGTCTGCTGCTTATGTTAAAAACCTAGGGCCAAGTGGTGAGTGGTGTTGGTAAAAAGCAGTCTCTTAGACTCCCAGCATGATCTAAGCTTAGTGCGCAGATTGAACCCACACTTAACTGAGAGGATGATTAATACTTTTTGAAAAAGGAAGCACACCATGTAAATATGAAGTGCATGAAATTGAAGTAAGAGCTCTGGATTTGTTAGCTCTCAACCAAGTCCTGGGTTAAAGCGGAGTTCTGTGGACAGAAGACCGTACTTCGACTCCAGAGGCTTATGGAAAGGTCTTTAAAGTAAAATACAGATTTGCTACCTTTTTTTTTCTTTTTTTCTTTTTTTTAGCCTGCCCTGGTGATTGAACCCAGGGCCTTCGCACTGAGCTACATTCTTAGCAGCACCCCTTTTTAAAATTTTCTATTAAGGTCTTGCTAAATCAGTAAATTGCCTAGGGTGGGCCCCTGCCTCACCTTCCGGAGTGGTGGGGTTACAGGAATGAGCCACTGCACCCAACAGGACTAGTCATACTTAACAAATTAACTTTTATGTCCACGATTAATTTATTCTGGGTCCACCAGCAAGTTGAGGATAGTTTTCCTCAAAATTAAATGTTCTAAGCAGAGTAAGCTGGATGTGGGTGATACCTATAAATAATGCCAGCACTTTGGGAGGTTCAAGACCAGTTTGAGCTACGTAGTGAGACCCTATCCCCCCAAAAAACCAAGTCTCATTCTTTTGTATACCAAAGTGTTTGCTTAATATGGTGTTTGAGTCAATTAGAACTGGTAAGATTTAGATATTTCTCGAGGCTATTTATGGAAAGTGATAGATCACAGATTTTCATCAATTTATTATAATGTCTCTTGTTTACTCTGAAGTGGACATTTATTCCAAAAGTTATTTCCATCAAAAGTGATTTCTACCCTGTTCTGATTTTCATAGTGTTTTTGAAGTAAAGCTTGTGAAGGAACACTAAAAATGTGTTCTGATTATACAGTTTAACCTATAGATGTCTTTTTTGTAAAGAGTATCTACAGGGTGATTTCAAACAATGCTGTGAAAAGTCTTACACTGTTTCTGATCTCTTCTGTCCTTTTAAATAAACATGAGTTAGAAGTATTGTGTGCTGATGGTATAGGCAGGATATTTCATTTCCGCTCTTGAATTCTCTCATTGTCTCAGATATTTACAGATACGGGAGGTGAGACTTGGTTAGATCACATCAAATTTAGTGTTTGGCAGTTTTAAAATAGTCATAAAGGCTGTATTTAATATTTCTACATTATCTGATTTTAACTGTGTTCTAATGAGCGAATGTACCTTTATGATCAACTTTATAAAATCCAATAACACTGTAGACTTCCCAGATTCTCTAGAATCTTTTGAACGAATATATATTTGTTTTCATAAGCACTGACCATCCCACTGAAATATATAGATACAGAGCTTTGTTAGAAAATTTTAAATTAAGGAAAATGTAAATTTTGCTGCTATTTTAATAATTTTTATAGAATTAGTTTGTTATTCCTTATTAAAAACTAGAAAGAAAAAAGAATCATAGTTATGTCTTTATAGGTATATATAAATTGAATCCTCTTAGTAACCCCTGTAAGGTTAAGTACTGTAGGTTGCTTAGGGTGGTGAAGCCAGTAAGTATTATAACTCAAGTGATTTGGCTCCATGGCCTATATATATACATTTTTTTTTATTTTAAAGATAGTAAAATCCAATAAAACATAACAGAACAAAGTCAATCAAAACAAAGCAGTAGAACTGGTACAGAACTTCAAAGAAAGATACTATGAAAACAATAGCTACTATAGTATATCTTGTTATTTTCAGAATAGTTGACCTTTCCAACAGGTATAGTAAAATTAAACCAAAAATAAAACACAATAAAACCGATAAAAACAATACAAAATAAATCAAAAAAGATTAATCAGAATAAAGCACAACAATGAGAACAACATTGGGCCTCGAAGACAAGACAGAAGAGAATCCCCCATATTTGCTACATTGCCTACCGTCATCTTCCAGAGATGCTCAGGCTGCCAGCCTCAGGCCTGCAAAATCAGTGAAACAATACTAGCATTTAGTTGTTTTATGTACCTTAGTTGCTATCAATTTAGCTAGACCTCCTAACCAGCAGGTTGCTTCCAGGAATGGGGCGGGATTTGTCCTTGATTCTTAGCCTGCGTGCAGGGAGGCATACAGGAGGCACATGTTTCTCTTCCTGGAGTCGGCTGCAGTGGCGCAGTCCCCCAGAAGGCAGACTAGTTGTCTTCTGGTTGGAGCCACTCTGACCCCCATGGCCTATATTTTTAAGGTTAAGTACTGGGCATTGAATAACTGGTCTACTTGGATAGCCAAATCTGGACACTGAGGACAGATTTCAGTCTTACCTGTGTCGGTTTTTAAAATGTAGTTTTCTCCTAAAAGGCAGCAGCAGAGATTCACAGATATCTCAGACCCACAGTAGGGTCTGAATCATTTGATCTAATTGTGGTCAGGAGGCCTTCACTCCATTGCAGTCTCTGACTTCTTAATTTTGTTATAATACACATGCACTACCACCACCACCACTTTTTGGGACAAATATGAGTACCACCTTAGGGGGTAAGTAGAGAAGTTAAGATTAAACAATTAATACTGGTCCTTGGTTTTGAATTAGGCTAAAATTCTCCTTTGGCTTTTCTTCCCTAAAGCCGTTATTTGAAAATACCAATTGAGTTATGGGTAAATTGAACAACTTTTTCTTTTTAGTCAATATGGTTATTTTTGAGGAATGATTCCAGAGTTTAACCAAAATACATGTTGCTCAGGTCATGTTGAGCTGTTAATAGTAAATATACATCTCTTTAGCATTTATAAGATCTAATTTAGAACTGAGAATTTTTAAATTCTCAGTGATGGAGAACCGTTTAGAACTTTCAGTGATAACGAACAGCCTGCTGTGGCAAGCAAGCCATAGGTTCGTAACCACTGACCTAACCCCATCCCTTTTCTTTGCTTCTAGGGAAACTTAACTGCTTAGAAGAGCTGTATGGTTTGTCCAGAGATGAATATGTCTTCTCTTTTTTCAGATAGAAATATGTAGAGTGGAAATACATCCTTCACACACAACTTCAGATTTATACTGAGACAAGAAAAACACCATCATTGTGCACACTGTTGACATAGTTGGTTCTCCAAAGGTTTTTCCCCTCGGTTTTTTGAGACAGGGTCTCGCTGTAGAGTCCAGGCTGGCCTTGTCCTCACTTAGGTCTCGCAGGCTGGCCTCCAACGCGTGGCGACCCTCGTGCCTCACAGCCTCCTGAGCTCTGGGATTACAGGTGTGGGCCATCGTGCCTGGTTCCAAGTGTTCACTGATCTCACAAGAACCAGCATTATTGATTTCACTGCTTTTCTTTTTTATTTTATTGATTTCTTACTCTGTTTTTTTCTTGTATTTTGGATTTCAGTTTTGTTCTTTTTTCAATTTCTTAAGGTTGGAAGTCAACATTAGTGATTTAAACCATATTGTAGGTGTTTAGTCCTACAGATTTATCCCTAAATACTGCTTTACTCCTGTCTTTCCAATTTTGATCTGTTGTTTTCTTTTTGTCTTAATTCAGATTATTTTCTTTTTTTGGTACTAGGAATCAAACTCAGGACCTTGCACTTGCCACACCAGTGCTTGTGCCACTGAGCTATATCCCCAACTAATTGAGATTATTTTCCAATTTTCCTTATGATTTCATATTTGACCTGTGTGAATTTTAGAAGTATGCCATTTAATTTCCAGTTACTTGAAGATTTTCCATGTAGCTTTCTGTTACAGATTTCAAATTTAGTTCCATGTAATCAGATGGCCAAAAAAGTTTTTTTTCTTTTGTCATTGGTTCTCACTTCTTTGTTCAGGCTGCTCTTGAATTCCTCTAGGCTCAAGCTATTTTCAAGGCTCAGCCTTCCCTGTAGCTGAGACTGTAGGTGTATGTTACCCCAGTCAGCTCAGAGAACATATTTTATGTGACAAAAATTCTTTAAAGTGTATTCAGGCTTGTTGTGGTATGGATTATTGTTTTTTTGTTTTGTTTCAGTTTGTTTTTGCATTACTGGGAATTGAACCCAAGACCTTCACACTGAGCTACATTCCGGCCCTTTTAATTATAAAAAGTTTTTTGTGACAGGGTCTCCTTAAGTTATTAAGTTGCCTAGGCTAGGCTCAAACTTACAATCCTCCTGCCTCAGCCTCCCGAATGCTGGAATTACAATTATGCTCTCCTCAATTCTGATATGTGTTCTGTTTTGACAGTGTACTGTGTACACCCGAGAAAAACATATTCTGTAATCAGCAGTGTGTTTTGCTGTGTGTCACTAGGTAGAGTGTTTGATTATGTCATAATGGCCCATAAATATCATTGAAGGCAAGTTGGTAGTGTGTTCAGGTCTTCTACCTGCTTGCTTTTCTATTCACTATTTAAATTACTGAGAGTTGCGGCTGTCAGTGTGTGTTTATTCCTCCTTAGACATCTGTCAGTTTCTGCGGCCTCATGCATAAAATGTTTAGGATGATTTTGTTCTCTTGACAAGTTGACCCCTTTATCATTATGAAATGACTTACATTATCTCTGGCAAGTACTGTTTGGTCTGAAACCTAATTGGGCAGATAATCCATTACTCTTCCTTTTAATTAGTGTTAAGATGGTATATCTTTCTCTGTCCTTTTACTTTTAACCTGTCTATGTCTTTATATTTAAAATGTCTCTCCTATGCAGCATATATTTGAGTTTTGCTGTTTTTTAATCCAACCTGAAAATCTCTGCCTTTTAATTGGATGTTTTGGTTATTTGTATTTAATATGATTGTTGATGTGGTTAAATTTAAACTTGTCATTAGTCATTTTCTAATTCGTCCTACTCTTTGTACCTTCTTCTTTTTTTTTTCCTAGTGTCTATTTTTTGTTTTGTTTTTTTTCGTTGTTATTTTTTGTTTTTGGTACTGGGGATCGAACTCACGACCTCACATTTGCCAGGCAGTCGCTTATGCCACTGAGCTAAATCACCAGCCCTGGCTTCTTTTAAATTAATCAATTTTAAATTATTTTTTAAAATTTGGATTATTAAATGATTGTGTACTATTGTTTTCTTGGTTTATTACCTGTAATTTGTTTGTTATTTTAGTGATTGCTTCAGGGTTTATAGCATACATCTTTTGTTTTGGTACTGGGAATTGAACTCACAACCTCACGCTTGCCAGGCAGGCACAGCCCCTGAGCTGTATCCCTGGCCCTAGCTTACATCTTTAACTTATGGTAGTCTACCTTCAAGTGATGTATCTTTTCACATACAATACCTTATATAAAAATGTATTTCCATTTCTCTTTTCCCAGTCTTCATACCGTTGTCATGCATTTTGTTATAAACCCCACTCTGTGTCACTGTTACTGTGTTTAAACAGTTATCTCCTGAAAAGACTTAAATAATAAAAGCAAATCTTGTGTATTTACTCCTATAGCAGCCAATTCTAGTGTCATTCCTTCCTTTTATAGATCCTTATTTCCATTTGGTGGTGTTACCTTCTGCCTTAAGGGCTTCCTTTAATACTTATTCTAGTTTAGCTGCGCCACTGGTGAATCATTTCAGCTTTCATAGGTCTGTAACTTTTGCCTTTTTTTGGTGCTGGGGAGTGAAGGAAGAGTTTTCACCCTGAGCTATATACCCAGCCTTTAAAAAAATTTTTTTTTAAATTTTGAGACAGGGGCCCACTAAGCCTGGACTTGAATTTGCAGCATCCCTCACTCCTTTCGACCCCCTCACTCTGGCCTCAGAGTGCTGGGATTACAGGCTTGTGCCACCCCAGCTGTTTGTTTTTGCAGTGCTGAGGACTGAGCTAGGACCTGGCACATACTAGGCAAGCACTATGCCATCATGCCATAGGCCCAGCCCTCTTTTTACAAAATAACTTTAATGCCAGTTCACATATAAAGTTTCCAGCATGGCAGGAGACTGAGGCAGGAGGACTGCAAATTCAGGACCTGCCTAGGTAATTTAGTGAGACCTTATCTCAAAAATAAAATGGCCCTGGGTTCAATCCCTAGTACTAGGAGAAAAAATGTATACTTAATGATTTTTAATAAATTTACCAACATGTGCAGTCATCACAATAATCCATTTTTAGAACATTTCTGTCACCCCATTAAGATCCCTCATGCTCCTTTACAGTTACTCCTTCTTCCCTTCCCCAGCCAAGGCAGCCTCTAATTCACGCTGTCTCTGAGTGCCTTCTCTGTGTATCTCATGCAAATAGAATAACACAATATTTGTATCTGGTGTCTTTTATATAGCATAGGTTTTTTTGGGAGGGGGGTTGGGTTTGATATTTTGTTCTATTTTTGAGACAGAATCTTGCATTGTAGTTCAGGCTGACCTTGAATTTACTATGTAGTCCAGGCTGGCCTCAAACTCCCAATTATCCTGCCTCAGCCTTTTGAGTTCTGGGATTACAGGTGTGCACTGTCACGCTAGTCTTTTAGTATAGTATTTTTGAGGTTCATCTGTGTTGTGATATGCAAACATATATTTCCTTACATTTTTAAGCACTTAAATAATACTGCTTACAGGATTTATAATATAATTGAGTTCTGTTGGTCTTTGTACCCATTAGCAAGCTACTGATGGTAGACTTACAATTAATATATATTAAGTTGAATGGAACCACACTCGTCTAAAAACTTCCTTAAATCATAGTTAAAAGTAGAACACATAAACATCCAGAATAATCTAATTACAGTTACAAAATGTATATTTTATAGTCTTTGGTGTTAAAAGCTATATGATATGACTTAGTGATTCTCCATTCTTTGAAGTATAAAACAGTTCTTCGAAATTATGTAGACATTGGTGGGGTTGTTGTTGGTGTGGTTTTTTGTTTGTTTGTTTGTTTGTTTGTTTGTTTGTTTTTTGGGGTTTTTTTTTTGCCAGGGATTGAACTCAGGACCTCATGCTTGCCAGACAGGTGTGCCACTGAGCTAAACCCCCAGCCCCAGTATTGTTTAAAATAATCTGACCCCCTCATCTTGTCCCTAGTAGCTGGCATAATTATAGAAAAAGTTTTAAAATGTGAATTAGAATTTTTAAACAACTTTACAAATTTTGGGTTTTTTTGTTCTTAGATGATAGAATGTAGTAATTTTCCAGGAAACTTGCCTTTTTAAAGGTACAGTGTCTTGCAAACCTTTATTGAACCCAGAGTCTTTGCATTGAGCCACATCCTTTTTTTTTTTTTCTTTCTTGAGACAGGGTTTTACTATGCAGTTGAGGCTGATCTTGAATTCACTTTGTAGCACAATCTGGCCTAGAACTCACAGCAGTCCTTCTGCCTCAGCCTCCACAGTGCTGGGATTACAGGCGTGAACCAGCATGTCGGATCTCCTTTTAAAATTTTTGAGACAGGGTTTCACTAAGTTGGCTAGACTGGGCTCAAACTTTGTATCCTCCTGCCTCAGTCTCTATCTTAGTTACTTTACACTTGTTGCTGAGACAAAATACCTGATGTCCAAAATTAGGGAAGGAAAAGTTTATTTCTTACATTTCTTGGGGATTTCAGTCCATACTCAGCTGGCTCCAAAGCAGCATGGCGTGGCAGGGCAGCCATTCATGGCGGCTGCCAAACATCAAGGCAAACCAGGGTTGGGGGGAGGGCAAGCGGAAGACCTGCATTCCTCTCACCTTTACACTGTATGTCGGCTCCACCCCTGGGCGGGTGCAGCACTTACATCACCAATCGCAGCACTAGACAGCAAACCAATCATGAATGCCAGACTCAGCCCCATCCAAATTACATGAGAACTTGGGGGGACACAGGATCCAACCAATACAGTCTCCCAGAGTGCTGGGTATGTACCACATTGCAGACTTTTTCTGTTTTTTGCATTTTACAATTACCTTAGTGTCTCTCTGCTTTTTCATTTTTATTAGTACATTTTTGTGGTACATAATAATTACATTAATTCCTCTGTTTCTTGGTTGCCTTTCCCATAGCAGATTTATCTCCCTGTTTTCTATTATCGATCTTGTATTTTGTTCTTCCCATTTCTGTTTTTGAAGAAAAAGTTTTTTCTTACCATTAATAGTGAGTCTGTGTTGGTATTTTCTGTTGCTAAGCTCATAGCAATCTGGTCTGAGATAACTCTGTAAATATATATCTTTTTTTTTTTTTTTTTTTTGTAAATATATATCTTAAAAAGCCTAAGTCCCAAAGAACAAAAAAGACTGTCATTTTTTTCACATGAACTGAACCTTCTTTGGGACTTACACTGCCCCCCCTCCACCATTGCCAGGGATCAAACCATCCACAGACTCACATTTTCAAGGCAAATACTCTACCATTGAGTTACATCCATAGCAGCCCCTTCTCTGCTTTCTTGAAAGACAAGAAATGTGGAAGGAAATGGTGAACAGCTAGAAAACTAGGTCAGACTATTTGGAAGAAGAATATGCCTTTGCCCTGCATATGAAAGCTTTGTTTCTACCCTGGCCCCTTCCACTTTATGACCAAGAAGTGCAATAGTAGTTGAACTCCAGACTCTTGGATTGCTAATAGGTACTTTAGACTCAATATTCTCATAATATGCTTTTCATTTTGTTTTTCTCTTCTGTACCGGCTGTTGTGTTCTTGCAGTTCTTGAGTGGAAAGTCATTCCACATCTAATTAATCAGCAAATCTTGTTAAGTGCACTAAAATCCAGTAGCTTCTCACTATATAATTGTAGCTGTACTCCTTCAAGTCCCAGATCTCTACCTTGTATGACAGATTGAAAGACATTGTTATGGTTTGTGTCTGAATGTCCCCCCAAAGCCTCATACAGTCATGGGAGTGGGCTTCTAGGTTTGTGATTGATTTGTGGTCCAGTGCTGGGATTATGGGTGTGAGTGCTGCACCCACCCTGGGGCAGGTAGCCACATACAATATAAGGGAGGGAAAGAGGTTTGCTCTTGCACTCCTCTCTTTTTGCTCTTGTTGCTTTTGCTGTCTTCTGCTGCCATGAACCTTTGCTCCTCTGCCACGCTACCCTGCCTTGAAGCCAGCTGATTATGGACTGAAACCTCCACAGACTGTGAGCTTAATAAACCTTTCCTTCCTTAATTTTGGGTGTCAGGTATTTTGTCCTGGCAAGGTCCGGGGGTATAGCTCAGTGGCACAGCGCGTGCTTGGCAAGCACAAGGTCCTGAGTTTGATTCCCAGTACAAAATGCCAGAAAACAAACTAACAAAAAAACCAAGACAGCCGGGCGTGGTGGCACACGCCTTTAATCCCAGCACTCGGGAGGCTGAGGTAGGCGGAGCGTTGTGAGTTCGAGGCCGGCTTGGGCTACAACGCGAGTGTAAGACCGGCCTGAGCTACATAGTGCGACCCTGCCTCAAAAAACCAGGGCCGGGAGTTTGGCTCAGTGCCTTAAGCGCCTGCCCTGGCAGGCGCGAGGTTGTGAGTTCAATCCCCGGTACCGCAAAAAAAAAAAAAAAAAAAAAAAACCAAGACAGACGTGGTCACAATAGTTTGCACGTCCTATCATCAAGGGTAGTCTGTTTTTCCATGTAGTGAGTCTGGGGTGGCCTTGGGCTTGCTGTGCTCAGTAGAACATGGTGGAAGAGATGTACATTGCCTTGTGGCCTGAGCCTCAAGACACTGTGCTTTGTCTCCTTGTGCTCTTTCTGGATGCCCTGGTCAGCATATAAAGAAGTCTTGGCTGAACTGCTGAGATACCGCATGGACAGAGAGGCCCGGCCAAGAGCCTAAGCTTTTGAATATATGAATGAGACTACCTTTGAGTCTTGCCCCAGGTGGGCTCCTAATGACAGCATGTGGTAGAAAAGCAAACCCAAACTGCTGACCTACACAATTGTGAGACAAAATAAATGGTGGTTGTTTCAAGGCCCTGTGGTTTTGGGTTGTATCACCTGTGTCATTGTCATAGGCTTATTACTTTTCTCACCCCATGCCCACCTTCTTTCCCATCTGATCTCTAAGAAGCAGCAGAAAATTCCTGAAGTTAGTACCTGATTTATCACCCCTTAAACCTTGGTTGGCTTTCTGCATTGGTCAGCAGGCTATATAAAGCCATACCATGGTCTTGAAGGCGGCACTATGTACTCTTCTTGTCATTACTTTTCTGACATAAACTCTTCACTGTTCTTCCTTTTATCTCTATCTTAAAGAAATCTATTTTATAGTAACTTACTGGTGCCTTTACTTTTGATATGTATTTGAACATTTAAGTATAGGTGCCCATCTGTTCAAGAACATGTAATATGTTTTCAATAAAGATTTGTTGAATGAGCAAGTTGTTTATACAATATTTTCCGGTTCTGTGCCTAGTGGAAAGGAAAAATTAGAATATCTTCACATAGCAGATCATGCAATTAGTTTCAAATACAGATACTCTAATGGTCTTAAAAACAACTGTAGGTTAATTTAGTCATTTAATGAACATAATTGACTGCTTATAATGTTCCAGGTACTATGTGACAATAGGAATAATATGAAGGTATATATATGTCCTTGGCGTTGCTAAAATACTGCTTTACTCTATAGGCCTTATTCACACTACATTTATTCTTCCATCAAGGTGTAGGCTTGTTAAACATCTCTCTTTGGGGTGTGCATCTTGAGCAAGAATACCACCGGAGTGACGGTGTGTCATAGATAGTAGCATGGGGACTCTTTAGTCACAGCCTAAGGTGATGTTGGCTTGTCACGGTATGCTTTTTCTTTGTAGTTAGCATTCTAGTAGACATCGGATACACCATGCAGCAGGCATGTGCAACCCCTGGCCTATGGACCACGTGTGCCCCTGGACACCTAGTATGTGATGGGGGCCCATAAAATAGATTGTGAACTTCTAACATTATTTTGTGATTTGTATCGATATTTTCATGACTTGATGATGCAGTGTTTTGAGCACTGAAACAGAATAGGAAGAATGGAGCACTGTCAAGGGCAGTGCTAGCTCTGCCTCCTGTGCCTGCCACGCACGGTTATATCAAAACCCGTGTGTGTCAGACAGCTCAGGGAGTTGAGTGCAGTGGTTCCTGTATTCCTGCTAACCTCTGTGTGTGTATGTGTGGCGTGAAGAAGACAGGAGGCATTTGCTGTCATTAAGCAGAAATTTACATTTTCTTATTTAATTTTTAGACTTGGCCTGTGTTACAATTTGATAAGGTAGTTACTGTGCACACTAACTGTAATACATACATTTCATATGCAGCCCAGGCAGTTCCTCTACACTCAGTGTGGCCAGGAAAGCCAAGAGGCTGGACACGCACACCCTGCAGACTCACCTGGAGGAGGGCCTTGCTGCTCCGTTGTGGGAAGTGTGATCAGCAGCCAGGGCCAGCTGCCAGGCTTTTCAGGATGGCTCCCCCACCCCCGCCCCGGTCACACCCTTCCCGGTACAGCCTGCGTGCAGTGCCTGTGGCCAGGGCTATGCCTCTGTCACCGTGCACTTTCTCCCTTAGGCCAGTTGTGCTCCTGAGCTTCCTTTCATGTGTCAGTCCCTGGGAAATATATTGCACCCCAAACTCTCAGCTGTTTAATTCCATAGACACCAACCTGAGACAAGTATCTCTAGGAGAAACATCGTAAATAATCAATCTGTTGCATGTTACTTTCACCATTTCTTTTTTTATTAGCTTCCTTTGAGGATTCTTGCTTAAAATGGTTTTTACTATAGTAGTTGCTAAATGGTGGTTTTCTAATTCTATCATATCACATTTGCTAGTTAGAATTCTACTGTAAGGAATGGTTTGACCTCTTACCTATTTATCAACTGATTCATTTGTTTATATCAGCATGCAATCATGGATTCTTTTTCATGGGTTGTGATATTTAACATTTATTTTGTTGCTCAAATTGTCCCAAATTTGGTTTCATTTACTTTTTGTATCCTTTCGAGAGGTTTCCCTCATTTTATACTACTTTCTTAGTGGCAACCACAACGTTTTTCAAACTTACCTGGTACTTTTCCTGCCCCGAAATTGGCTATTTCCAAATGGACCAAACGTGAATTCTAAGAAAATGAAAACATTCAAATCCTAGAAGAAAGCATAAATGGGTGATTTTAAAATAAGAGAGTGATGGAAGCCTCCAAGTCTTGCCAAACCCTGTAGAAAAGAAAAAATGAAACATAAAGAGCTAGTTCATGGAGAAAATTATGAAAATGACTTATAAACTTATGGAAAGATACTTTTACTTAAAAATGCAAGGTACAATTACCCTGCAATACCAAAAGTTTGAAAATACCATCAGGTAGACTACAGAGAAATGAGCAATCTCATGCTTCGCTTGTAAGAGTGTAAAAGCCAAGTAATAGGGATTTTGAGAAAGGCTATAATGCAGCAGACAGATTTACTTTTGGTTGGGTAATTCTGCTGTTAGGAATCTACAGTAGAGATAAACATCTACAAATAAACAACACATGAACAAAGTTATTTATTGCCACATTGTAATAGCAAAGGATTGGAAACAACCCAAATGTCTATCAATAGAAGCCTGATAGTAAAACTGAACACCCATACAATGGAAAACTGTGCAGTGCTTTAAAAAATAATAACTGTCTCCATATACTAATGTGAAATACTTTCTAAAATTTGTAGGACATTTCACAAGGCATCTTGCCTGGTCTCTGAAACATATGGGTCTAGTTTTTCCAGCTCCATTTATTAAAGAGGCTTTCTTGCAGTGAATGTATTTGGCACCTTTGTCAAAGGTAAGGTGGCTTAGTGTGTCTGGAGTTGTTTCTGTCTCTTCTAATCTGTTCCGCTCATCTTCGGGTCTTTTTTTGCCAGTACCACACTGTTTTTGTCACAGTGGTTTTATAGTATGATTTCAAGTCAGGGATTGTGATGCCCCCTGTCTTCTCTTTGTTGCCCAGTATCACCTTTGATATTCCAGGACTCTTATGGTTCCAGATGAATTTTAGGATTGTTTTCTTTAATTCTGTGAAATATGCTATTGGAATTTTGATTGAGACTGCATTGAATCTGTATAACAGTTTTG
>RJWM01000581.1:119434-133822 GCA_004363535.1 Dasyprocta punctata
GGCACCGGGGATCGAGCTCACAACCTCACGCCTGCCTGACAGGCACGTAAGCCGCTGAGCCAAACTCCCGGCCCTGGTTTTTTGAGGCAGGGTCGCACTGTGTAGCTCAGGCCGGCCTTGCGCTCGCGTTGTAACCCAAGCCGGCCTCGAACTCACAACGCTCCGCCTACCTCAGCCTCCCGAGTGCTGGGATTAAAGGCGTGCGCCACCACGCCCGGCTGGCTATTGGTTTTTGAGTGTTGACTTTATAACCAGCTACGTTACTGAATTTGCTTATTAAATCTAGTACTCTTTTGGTGGAGTTTTTGGGGTCTTCTAAGTAGAGTATCATGTCACCTGCAAATGGTGATAGTTTAATTTCTTCCTTTCCTATCTTCATTTCTTTTATATTTCTTTCTTGTCCAATTGGTCCAGCTAATGATTCCAGGACTATGTTGAATAAGAGTGGAGACAGTGGACATCCTTGTCTTGTTCCTGATTTTAGAGTGAATGCTTTCAGTTTTTGTCCATTTAGTATGATGTTGGCTGTTGGTTTCTCATAGATGGCTTTTACCAGAGTGAAATAAAGACCATCTATTCCAATTTTCTATAGGTTTTTTTTTTTTAATCATGAATAGGTATTGGACTTTGTCAAAAGCTTTCTCTGCATCTATTGAAATGATCACATGATTTTTGTCCTTGGCTCTGTTAATATGATGTATTAGACTTATGGATTTATGTATGTTGAATCATCCCTGTATCCCTGGGATGAATCCCACTTGGTCATGGTGTACAGTCTTGTAGATGATTTGCTGCAGTCTGTTTGCCTGTATTTTATTGAGGAGTTTTGCATCAATGTTCTTTAGGGAAATTGGCCTGTAATTCTCTTCCTTAGTTGGGTCCTTTTCTGGTTTTGGTATCAGGGTAATGCTTGCTTCCAGGAATAAATTTAGAAGTATTGCTTCCCTTTCAATTTCATTAAAGAGTTTGAGAAGTAGTGGTGTTACGTCTTCTGTAAATTTCTTGTAGCGTTCAGCAGTGAATCCGTCAGGACCTGGGATTTTCATTTATTGATATTGGGTTATTTGGGAATTTTATATCTTCTTGATTCAACTTTGGTAATTCATATGTATCTAGGAATCTGTCCGTTTCTTCTGTGTTTTCCATCTTATTAGAGTACAAGTTTTCAAAGTAGGTATAGATGATTTTCTGGATTTCTGCAGGGTTTGTTGTGATTTCACCCTTTTCCTGACTGTGTGGGTTTGAGTCTTTTCTTCCCTTTTTTTGAGAAGGTCAGCTAAGGGTTTGTCAATTTTATTTAATCTCTCAAAGAACCAACTCTTTGATTCACTGATTCTTTGTATTGTGTTTTTAGTCTCCAATGTGTTAATTTCTGCTCTGATCTTTTTAATTTCCTCCCTCCTATGAGGTTTTGGCATAGCCTGCTTTTTCTATAAGTTTGAGGTTCAGCATTGTTTATATGCTGTTGCTCTGTTTTCCTGATATGGGTATTTATTGCTGTAAATTTCCCTCTTAAGACTGCTTCTGTTGTGTCCCACAAGTTCCAGTATATTGTGTTGTCATTATCATTCAACTGTATAAACTGTCTAATGTCTGTATTATTTATTTATTTATTTTATTTAAGGTTTTTTTTTTTTTTTTTTTTTTTTTTTTTTTTTTTTTTTTTTTTTTTTTTTTTTTTTTTTTTTTTTTTTTTTTTTTTTTTTTTTTTTTTTTTTTTTTTTTTTTTTTTTTTTTTTTTTTTTTTTTTTTTTTTTTTTTTTTTTTTTTTTTTTTTTTTTTTTTTTTTTTTTTGCAGTACTGGGGATCGAACGCACAACCTCACGCCTGCCAGGCAGGCACTTCAGCCACTGAGCCAAGCTTCCAGCCCTTATTTTTTTATTTTAAAGATAGTAAAATCCAGTAAAACAAAACAGAACAAAGCCAGTCAAAACAAAGCAACAAAACTGGTACAGACCTTCAAAGCAGGATACTAGGAAAACAACAATAGCTACCATAGTATATCTTGTTATTTTCACAATAGTTGACCATTCCATCATGTATAACAAAATCAAACCAAAAACAAAACAGAATAAAACCAATCAAAACAGAATATTGAATTAAGCAAAACAATTAATCAGAACAAAGCAAAACAGAACAATATTGGATTGCAAAGATAAGATAGAAGGAAATTCCCCATATTTGCTATATTGCATACTGTCATCCTCCCAAGAGATGCTCAGACCGCTGGCCCCAGACCTGCAAAATCAACCAAACAATGCAAGCATTTAATTGCTTTATGTACCTTAGTTGCTATCAACTCAGCCTGTCCTCCAAACCAGCAGGTTGCTTACGGGAGAGAAGGGGTGAGTGGGTGAGGTATTTGATTCTTAGCCTGTGAGTAGGCTTTCGGGAAGTGCTGACTTTTCTCTTCCTGGAACCCGTGCAGCTTGCGCAGCTTACCAGAAAGGCTGGCTGGTTGGCTTCTTGTTGGATCCTCCCAGTCCCAGCACTGCCGATTCTTGGGATAATTTCTTCTTTTATTTCATCTGTGACCCATTGGTTGCTCAGCAGGGTGCTGTGTAATTTATTTTAATATTTATTTATGAAGTTCTTGTGGTTTCCTTTAGCATAGATTTTCAATTTCATTGCACTGTGTCTGATAGTATGTATGGGATAATTTCAGTTCCTTTGCATCTACTTAAGCATGTTCTATGAGCCAGTATATGGTCTACTTTGGAGAATGGCCCATGTGCAGCTGAGAAGAATGTGTGTTCTGATTATTGTGGGGTGGAACACTCTATAGAGATCTACTGAGTCCATTTGTTCACAAGTTTGAGTTCTAATATTTCATTATTGGTTTTTTTGTTCAGTTGATCTGTCTTTTTTTTTTTTTTTTTGGTGACAGTGGGGTATTAAGGTCTTCCAATACAAGTGTATTAGGACTTACTTGAGTTTTCATGTCTGTTAGTAATTGTTTTATATAGTTGAGTGCACTGGTATTTGTTGCATATTTATTTATGATTCTTACCTCTTCCTCTTGGATTATTACCTTTATGAGACTGTAGTGACCTATCTCTCTGAGTCAGTCTTGGCTTGAAATTCACTTTGTCTGCAAATAGAAAGCTACCCCTGCTTTTCTCTGGGCTCCTGTTCCAGGAAGTATTTCCCATCATTTCACTTTCAGTCTGTGAATTTCTTTTGGAATTAAATGTGTTTCTTGTATGCAACATATTGTTGGATCTTGCTTCTTGATCCATTCTTCAAGTCTGTGTCTTTTGATTGATGAATTAAGGCCATTAACATTGATGGTTATAACTGAAATGTGTTGACTTATCCTTGTCATGTTATTTTCCTGTTTTTGGCTCCCCCCATTTCCTCCTCCCTCCAATTTTTTGCTTTCCCTGGTGGATTCCTTCTTTTGGGGTTCATGGAGCTGCAGTCATTATCTCTTTCTAGAATGTCCTTCAAAACATTTTGGAGTGCTGGTTTGGTGGTCATAAATTTCCTCATATATTGTCGTGGAAGTATCTTATTTCTCCATCAATTTTGAAGATAGTTTTGCAGGATACAACAATCTCTGTTGAAAGTTGTTTTCCTTTAGAATTTGGAGTACTTCACTCCAAGTTCTCCTTGGCTTGAGAGTTTGTGCTGAGAAGTCAGATGTGATTCTGATGAGCTTTTCTTTATAAGTGATTTCTTTGCCCTAACAGCTTTTAGGGTTCTATTCTTGAGTTGAATTTCTGGAATCTTGACAATGATATGCCTGGCTGTAGGTTTTTTTTTTTAATCATTGCTAATTGGAGTTCTATATTTCTTGTTTATCTGAATGTCAAATTCTTTTTCTCTACCAGGAAAGTTTTCTGTCAAGATGTCTGTGAGGATGTTTTTAATGTCACCTGTGGTATCTCCTGCTTGTTCATTGACTCCAGTTAATCTTAAGTTATTCTTCTTTGTCTTATCTAGCAGCCGTTGGATCAATTTCTCATGGTCCCTTGCTAGTTTTGAGAAATCTTTCTTTTCCTGGTCGCTAACTGCAAGCCTGTCTTCAATATCTGAGATCCTGTCCACACATTGGCCTAATCTGCTTCAAATATGTGCCACGGAGTTTTTATTCTCCTGGATATCTGCTTGAATCTGTTTTATCAATTCTGTTTGTTTCCTATTCTAAGCTTCCGTAATTTGCTTAAGCTTGTCTATTTTTTGGTCTGTGTCTGCTCTAGCATTGCTAAGCATGTTGTTTATTTTAGTCATCTCTGTAGTTGTCTGAGAGATTATTTCTGATTTCACTTTTTCCAGAGCCTCATTCAATTGCTTTATTGCTACCACCTCAGAGAGACCTGGTGAGGGGCTTTCGAATTGTCCCACTTCATTGTCCCCTGAATTTACCTTTGGTGAACTGGATGTCTGGGGTCGCAGTTTGCTTAAGTGTCTTCTCATTTTCTTTCTCT
The DNA here is from genome assembly GCA_004363535.1 of Dasyprocta punctata. Taxonomy (NCBI): domain Eukaryota; kingdom Metazoa; phylum Chordata; class Mammalia; order Rodentia; family Dasyproctidae; genus Dasyprocta; species Dasyprocta punctata. The sequence continues at coordinate 123,865 of RJWM01000581.1, forward strand.
CTCTCTCTCTCTCTCTCTCTCTCTCTCTCTCTCAGTTTAATTCCTGGGGTGATGCTTATAAGTTGCCTATGGTAAGTTACTTTATTGGTAGTATTTAAAACACTTAGGTGATGATTAGTTCTCTGCAGTATCTTTAGAGGTGTAGCTGAATTTTGGGTTTTGAGTCCGTTGGAAGATCTTACCTTTTGAGTCTGTTGGAAGATCTTACCAGGTATAGCTGTTTTTTGGGTTTTGAGTCTGTTGAAAGATCTTACCTTTTCAGTTTGTTGGAGATGAGAAGTTGTTGCTCGTTTGACCCAGTCCCTGGTTCTTTGGCACTGTGCCAGTGTATGTTCTGTGACCCTTAGTTAATCTCAGTCAGGGAATACCAGGACCAACAGCTGTTTAGAACAATTATGTCAATTTTGGCTGTAGTGGTACCAATAGCATCAAACACAGCCTAGAAAACAACACACTGAGCTAACCCTTAATTTGCAACTTTTAGCCATATGAACCATACCTCGGTCCAGCCGGGCTAGGTCCACAGAGTCCCCAAAGGTGGGCTGAGCGTCGGCGCGTGGAGAACAGACACACAAACAGCTCAGAGACTGTGAATCTGCTTCGCTTATTGCTTCTACTACTAATAATGCTAGTACTACTATTACCCTCTTACAAACTCTAACAGAATAATTTGTACTTTTTTTCTGGCAAAGGTTGAAAGTTTAGATAACAAGAATGAGATCAACAGGTGTTTCTATGGTTACATGATTCGTCAGCATACATGATTTGTCAGCATAGGCAGAAAGTTTATACTTAGCTAAAGACCTTGAAGTGTGTTTTGGCTACTGGTAGATTAGTGATTGGTTTTAAATTGGTTCAGTCAAGTTTCTACATTAACCTATGGGAAAAAAAATCTCAATAATTGTTTTAAAATATCCATCTTGACTTAGGGAGGTCTAATGTACTATAGGGGATCGAACTGTTTTAAATGCTCCATTGTGATAGCCTAGCTAAAAGCCTGCAAAACACAAGACCATATTCAGCCATGATTTAGTCCCCCTATCCTCCTGCGATGTTCTCACAGCTGCAAGTATGTGTTATTTACCTTGCTTCTCTCAAAAGACAAAACATAGTAGCATGTCGGCCCCTCTGCATGGAGGTTCCCAGGCAGCCCCAGCCAGCTGGTTATTATTATTATTATCATCAAAAACTCTCAAACTTCTACTCTGGCCTTGGCCTCGTCGGTCTGAGTCGGTATCAGACCACTACACCATTAATAGTAGGAAAACATTTTATTAACTATCCTTTTGTTCTTAGGGAGTCTGCACTTTGTTTACTGATTTTATGCATGGGAAAGAAAGAAGAGAAATTTTTCGAACTGAATCAGAGCACAAGTTAACACAGTAGTTCCCAAGAAACATTAACCCATTCCCACAAAGCCAATTTTTATGATGTGGCCTTTTCTTAGAAAATGTCCTCCTTCCATGTTTGGACTTTGTCAGCAGAACATGGCTAGAAAAGGACTCGGCAGAACCACATTTGTGATTATGTAGCAACATATAAAACAAACCGAATAATTATATGGAATATATAAGCCCATAATGTGTCAATTTTGCCCTCAAAGGTTAAAATTTAAAATGGACTAAAGAGAAAACAGAGAAGTGGAAGAAGAGAAAGAGATTAGAAGTAAGGTTCAAGGACCTTTGGGGATCATGGCAAGCTGGGGAAACTGGTGCCGAAGACTGAAGGAAAAGAGAGATGAAAGAGATAAAAGGAAGAACAGAACAGAAACATATGCACAAAAACGTTAAGAATCACTTTCACACTGATATAAAAACAATGCAGCAAGAAAAAAAAAGAAACTCTCTACTTCCAGGATTCTGGTTGGTTTCACTAGTAGACAACCTGTGGAGACAGAGTTCCAAATCATGCTGATCTGTCCCAGCAAATTGGCAGTTGCTTTTTGGCAGGGTAGTGGATAATCTCAGCAGGCCTTCCCCGTGACCAGACTCATTGGGTTTGCCTCAGTCCATGTAATTTCCATGGGTCTGCCCCCAGCTGGGAGCTGCTAGAGAAAGCTGAAGCTGGCAGTAGTTCTGGGTTCTGAGTTCAGCCGGCCCATCTCCAACATGACTCCCAGCTAATTGCTGTCTCTCCGTGGGTGAACTAAGTCCTCTGCACTCACTGCCAGCCAGTGCAGTCCTCCACATCTGCCACTTCCCTCTACTGCTGTGTCTCTCTGCAGAGGTCTCCAGTGTCACCAGCCTTCACCATCACTGTGACCGTGTATCCCAGGTTCAGTCAGCTGCTCGCGTGCAGTAAGTCCTGTCTTAAGGCAAAGGTACCACCAGCTACCACCTTTTTATTCCTTGAATTTTCTCTTTTTACTCTCTCTGTGGGCTTCAGTTCACACTTAAGATTCTTACTGAGTCCAGGGGACCTACTTCCCTCCTTCTTGACTTCCTTATGGTTCTGTTTTTCAGCATCTGGACAGTGACTCAGGCTGTTTTCTCTGCTGCTTACTGCTCTGCCATCTTCCCGGAAGTCTATATAAATATTTGACTGGTCAGAATACTACAAAATGGTCATGCGTATCTGAATGATCAAGCATTAGGAATGGGTTCTTAACAGAATGCCAGCACTGCAGTTCTGTGTTGGAAATTGTTTGTATTAGGCAATATGCTACAAGATAGTTTGAAATACACTAATAATGAAGTACAACTAAAACATTTTATGTGCATCAATAGTAATACTGAAAAATGTATTTATCATGCTACCTCACTGTCTGAACTAAAATTCTTTGTAGCAGCACCTTATTCTAAATGGCAGAATCTAAAGGGGTTATGGAGAAGTGAGATATGATGTTGAGATTTTTTAGAACAATAATGACACTCAAGAGTTTTGGTTTCTTTCAGAAGTGCCTATGTTTTGATGATAAAAAGACAGACATAAAGACTTGTCAAGAAAGATAAAAAGATCTGACAGTTCAGCTTCCAGTTGCTCATTTATTGAAAGCTTTGTTTTGAACTATCAAACAATTTATACGTTGTCTGAATGCATGACAACTGTCAATCAATTTGAATCATTTCGTGGTTGGTGTAGCTGTGGGCACTGTGTGCCAAATAAAACTTCCATTTATGATATAAGAATATGTGTCCTGTTCCGGGAAGATGGTGGAACAGCAATCAGCAGAGTAAACAGCCTCTCTGAGAGATACAGTCCAGATGCTGTAATATAGCATCATGGGGAAGACAAGAAGGAAGGAAGTGGGTCCCGGGGACCCAGGAAGAATCTGAAGCAAGAATTGAAACCCACAGAAAGAGTAAAAAGAAAAAGGAAGAAGAAGGTGGTAGCTGGTGGCACCTTTGTCAGGAGCCAGACCTCCTATGTGAGAGGAGCTGCTGAAACCTGGGGACGCAGGATCAAGGTGACGTGGCATTGGCGACCCTGGAGGCCTCTGCCAAGAGAGGCAGCATTGGAGGGGATGGCAGTGGACAGGGGGAGCAGATCTGGAAGACTGAACTGGCTGATGGTGAGTGCAGAGGACTCTGTCCTCCTGCAGGAGAGAGCGATTGGCCAGTAACCATTTTGGAGTTGGGCTGGAAAAGCCCAGAACCGGAACTGCTCCTGGCTTCCTCCAGCAGCTCCTAGCTGGGCACAGACTCGTGGAAATTGCTTGGACTGAGCCCTGCCCCCATGCACATTCTAGGGGCCATCTTGGAGGGTCCCTGTGGGTAGCCAGCTTGATCTGGAGGAAGTGGCTCCACACTCGCTCTAGGGGTGGTAGTGGAGGATCCCGCTGGTGACCAGCCCAGATGTGCAGGTGGGGGCCCCGCCCCCATACTCCACCAGTCAAGGGGGAGCTAACACAGACTGAGAAAAGCAGTAGACAGGCCTGCACCAGCACACCCAGTAGCCACCATCAGATATCCATAATCAGCACTGGCTAGAAGAACCAAACAGTCTCACTTCGGAGAAATTGTAGCCAATGTGAGGAGTGCCTGGGACCCCAGTACCCATCTGTCCAGAAGAACCTAAGAATATATCAAGATGAAAAAGCGAAAGGCAGTCTCTGGCCTCCAGTCCAAGCAGAGCAAGTCCAGGAGATGCAAATGCAGAAGAGATCGGAGTCCCACAACTGAAGTTTCTGAGGTGATGGCAACTGAAGTAAAGAAAAAACTTCATAAGGCAATAAAAGAAATTAGAGCAGAAATACTAACTCAACTAAAAGAAATGAAAAACATAATTAAAGAATTGCTAGGCATCTCTAAAGAAGACATAGGTGAAAAAATGGAGCATAGGAAAATGAGGGAAACCTTGAATGAAAATGGAAAAAAAGCTTAGAATACATGAAACAGATTCAAAGAAATAACCAGGAAATTAAAAACTCCATTGAAAGTTGGCAAAACCACTTGAAAGAAACTGAAGATAGACTTTCAAACCTTGAAGACAGGCTTGCAGCTTGTGATTGTGAAAGGAAAGATCTCTTGAAAATAACAAGGCACCTGGAAGTAACAATTCAGCAGCTGCAAGACAGCCCAAAGAAACATAACTTAAGAATAAAAGGTGTGAGTGAAAAAGCAGGGGTCAACACAAATTGCATTAAAAGTCTATTTACAGAAATAATATCAGAAAACTTCCCAAGCATGGGAAAAGGAAGTGATTTTCAGATAAGTGAAGCATATAGAACTTCAACTAGCCATAACCAAAATAAATCTACACCTCGGCATATAATAATCAAGATCTCAGAAGTTCAACACAAAAGCAGAATATTTAAAGCTGTTAAAGAAAAGGAATAGATCACCTATAAAGGAAAACCCATCAGAATCACAACAGACTTCTCAAACCATCAGGTCAAGAAGAGCTTGGAGTGAAGTATTTCAAGCCCTGAAAGAAAACAACTTCCAACCCAGATTGATGTACCCTGAAAAACTATCTTCCAAATTAACAGAAATAAGATACTTCCATGACAAAGAACAACTGAAGGAATTTATGACCACCAAGCCAACCCTACAAAGAATACCAAAGGACATTCTAGAGAGAGATAAAAAAGACCACAGCTCCAGAAACAGTGGCAGAGGGATATCACCCAGCGGGGCAGACAACTGAATAGAGAGGGAAAAGTAGGCAGCCAACAGCAGGAAAGTGGCATGGTGGAGACGAGACAGTGCATGTTGGCCTTAACCATTAACATAGATGGTCTCAATTCACCACTAAAAAGAAACACAGGCAGAGTGGATCAGGAGACAGGATCCATTAATATGTTTTATACAAGAAACACATTAAACTTGAAAGGGGGTTCATAGACTGAAAGTCAAAGGAGAGAGAACAATGCTGTACACGACAGGGAATCAGAAAGAAGTGGGGGTAGCTTGCCCATTAGCTACATAGTGGACAAGAAAGATACGCCATTTTTATCCAATGGAACACTACTCAGCTATAAAGAAAGATAATCTCAAGCCTCTTGTAGGTAAATGGATACAATTTAAGATCATGTTCCTGGATGAAATGACCCAGAGCCACATGGGTGAGCATCATGTTATCTCCCTAGTACAAAAAACTAAAGGAGTTAGTGGGATTCAAAATACACAATACATATTGTGAAAGTGAAAGGGGAGGAAATGTCTAAAAAGGGAATGCAGTGGCCATTGTTAATCTATTATTGTGATTTGAGTCCTGTATTGTTTTCATTGTTCTGTTTAGTTTGGTTTTATTCTATTTTGGTTTGTCTAATTTTATGATATTTGATGGCATGGGCAGCTGTTTCAAAGATAACAATACATTATGGTAGCCATTACTGATATCCGATCACCTTGTTTTGAAGCCCTGTATTGCTTTCATTGTTTCATTTTGAGTCATTTTATTCTATTTTGATTTGTTTGATTGTATTATGACTGATGATATAGGCAGCTGCTTAGAAAATAACAAGAGGCATTATGGTAACCAGTGTTGTTTTACTATTGTTTTGAAGTCCTGTATTCCATTGTTTTGTTTTTATTGGTTTTATTCTGTACTATTTTGTTTGATTATATTATGCCTGATGGTATAGGCAGTTATTTTGAATATGACAAGACATATTATAAGGGGAAAGGAGGAAAGAAGGAAGGGAAAAGGAAAAAGACATAAATTTGTATATATATGTATACATAAGATAGTTAAAATGACTATACTACTAAATGCGTTAATTATTCAAAAAGAACAGTTAATACTCATGATTAGATCAGTTTTACATGTCTGTATCTGTTAATCTAATCAACCCCTTTGAAGGTAACAATATGCAATATTACAACCATTGTCAAATTCCTATCATCATGTTTTGTAAACCTATAATGTTGTTGTATTGGATTTGTTGTTGTTGTTTGTTTGTCTCTTCTGCTTTTTGTTTGTCTTTTCTGTGTCTTTTTTCTCTTAAATAAAAAAAAAAAAAGTGTGTCCTGGTAGATGTGAAGACATTTTACACGTTGAATTTAGAAATTTATCCTGGAACCCAGCCACCAGGTCATTACTAGTGTAGTAATAAACTGTATAATATTGCAATAAACTGTATAATGTTGTACACAGACTTGCTGCACCTATTTCAAAAAGTAACCAAAGTCACACTGAACAATTGGTTCAGTAGTTACCAATTGATGTTACTTTTGCTAAAAGAACACCAGTTCACTATTTAGGAATTATTTACAAGAACAAAGTGAAGATTCCCAAGAGTGTTGCAAGTTCATAATGGAGAAATGTATAGTATTATCTTTGGATTTCAGAAAGACATGACATTGAAAAAAGAAAAACACATTGACCTTGTATGTGGTGAAGGAAAACAGTAGTAGACCGTGATGATACGATTTTTAGTGAATCCTCAACACAAAGCCAGAAATGGTCACATTTTGCAATAATATGAAAGGCAGTGTAGATGTTGATGAGTTTTGCAAAAACTGTGATGTCATTCAAAACAAAATGTTAGCTGATAGTTGTATTTTATCAAACATGTCAGGCAAAAATAGTTTCATAGTTTACAAAGAAAATAACAAGCACGGAATATCATGGATAAGTTTTCTTAGAGGATTAGATTTGGAGTTGATAATGATTGATCACAACAGGAAGGACAGTATGTATCTGCCCAAAGAAGCCCACAAAAAAATTGTAGAGCAGACTGATGAACAGACGGGAATCATCACAAGAACCTCCTGAGAAAACAGGAAGACCAGCAAGATGTCAAGTGTGAAACATGCTGTTTTCCAGTGTGAGGACTGCCTTAAGTGTTATAATTGAAGCAAAGATTATTCTGTGTTAAAGTTTTATTTGTATTTTCATTATAGTTCACATAGGAATTTTTATTCCTATGTTATTGCTAATGTTGTTTTTTAGGTTTTGTAAGCAAGTAAACAGTTGATGTTGAAAATATTGATCTTTACTCTAAAAGCTCAATATATATTAAAAATCTAATTTTATTTTCCTGTTAAGTACACACTTATAAAACTCATAAAATTAAAATAAATAATTCACCAATAGAAATACTCCTAAAGAAAAATCATGAATGTTGTGTGCCCTTTGTAATGCTCCTTTGAAAAAGTTTGCTGTGATGCCCCAACTATCAGCCTATTTAGAAATTACAGAGTTCATAACTCAATGAGACAAACAACAAACTGGGTGTGGTGTCACATACAATAATCCCAACACTTGGGAGGCTGAGGCAGGAAGATCCCCACCAGTTTGAGACCAGCCTGGGTTACATAGTGAGTTAAGACCAACAAACTATATAGCAAAACCCTGTCTCAAAAAGGAAAAAAACAAAAACAAAAAAAAACATAATTTAAAAGGCTCAACTGGTTTGAACATGCAACTACATAATCAGGAACAGATAGCTTGTAAGCCCTTGCTAAAATGCTCAACATCGTCTGTCATTAGGAAATTAAAAATACGATGAGGTATCACTATGCACTTTTTAGAATAGTTAGAAAATTTTAAATTGGCAAATTACATGTATTGCAGAGGATATGGAACAATATAACTGATATATTGTAGCTGGAAGGACAGAACAATATGACCACTTTTGAAAATAGTTTGCGCCTGGTAAAGGTAAATATGCATTTGCCGCTAGATCCAGCAATCCCATTCCTAAGTGCTTACCTAAGTAATGAAAATACATTTTCACTCATGGGGTTAGAAGTTTTGTTTTGTTTTGTTTTGAGACAGGGTCTCAGTTTGTAATTCAAGCTGGCCTTGAACTATGTAGTACAGGCTGGCTGGGAATATTAGTGATCCTCCATCCTCCCAGTGGTGGGATTACAGATGTGTGCCACCATGCATGGCTTTAACATTCTATTCTTTTTCTTTTAGATTTTGGGGTTCATAGTTAAGGGTTTGCTTTGAGTCTCAAAGGAGACTTTGGACTTGCACTTTTCAGCAGTGATGGAACTGTTAAAACTTTGGTGACTTAGACTAAATGCATTCTGCATAAAGAGATGGACATGAGTCTTGGATGCCAAGGACAGAATGTTACGGTTTAAATCTAGAATGTTTCCCCATCTGTCATGCAGGGCTTATGGAAGATGATGGGATTAATCCCGTCTTAGTTACTTTTTGCTCGTTGCTGAGACAAAATATGTGACGCCCAAAATTAGGGAAGGAAAGGTTTATTTTTACAGTTTTTCGGGAGTTTCAGTCCATACTTAGTTGGCTGCAAGGCAGTGTGGCGTGGCTGCCATTCATGGCGACTGCAAGCAGCAAGGCGCACTGGTGAGAGAGCAAGAGCGTGTGTACGCGAGAGGAAGACCCGCCTTTCCTTACACTGTATGTCAGCTCCACCCCTGGGCAGGTGCAGCACTCACATTGCCAATCCCTGCGCCAGACAACAAACCAATAACAAACCAATAACTCAGCCCCATCAAAAGTATATGAGGACTTGGGGGGACATAGTATTACCCAATACACCCCCTGATGTGTTTATAGTTGAATGTGCTATCAGGAGGTGGGGTCTGGTCAGAAAAGGCTGGAGTGTGAGAAGGGAGGGTCTCTCTCTCTGTCTGGCTCCTCCTTTTGACTCTGTGCTTCTGACCACTGTGGCATAAGCAGCTCTCCTCCACTAGACGCTTCCACCGTGCTCTTCCTGCTGTGGAGCCTTCCAACCTAGGGGCTGCATCTTCTAAAACCATCAGCCAAAGTGAACCTCTCTTCTGTAAGTAGTAAGTGTCAGGTATTGTGTCTCAGTGAGGAGGAAGTGACTAAGACACCTGCCATACAAGAACTAAGAACACTTCAATTTGACTGGGGAAAAAAAAAGATGGATTCCAAAACCAAGATGACACAGTGTTGGAAGTATTTGATTTTAAAGCAGCTATTTTTAAAATGATTTAATTCATAATTGAAACACAAAAAAATAATTAGAAATCTCAACAAAAAAATGGAAAGCATTTAAAACTAAAAAAATACAATACCCAAAATTTAAAGTCTATTCAACAGCAAAATGGAAAGGGCAGAGGGAAAATAATCAGTGCACTTGAAAATACAATATAAAATAGAAAATGTGCAGTCTCAGCAATAGAGAGTAACCTGAAAAGTTCAAACAAAGAGATCATCATTGATCTGTGGGATTACTTTTAAAAGTTCTGACATTTGTGTCATCAGTATCCCAGGAGGAAAGAAGAAAGAGGATGTGATTGAAAAGATACTTGAAGAAATAATAGTTTTGGGCCAGTGTGATAGTGTACACCTGTAAGCCCAGCTGCTTGCAGGCCGAGGCAGGAAAATTGCAAGTTCAAAGCCTGGACAATTTAGTGAGACGCTTTCAGAATTTAAAAAACAGCTGGAGATATAATGGCACTCCCTGGGTTCAAGCCCCCCAATATGGGAGAGGGGGCTCAAATTTCCTAGTCTGGGAAAGGCTGTATTCAGAAAGAATTTAGAAAGCTGAGCAAACTGAATGGGAAAAACAAATTCATTTCTGATCCGGCCCACGGATCAACTCATGGGTCTCACCTGGAGGAGA
>RJWM01000581.1:133922-204628 GCA_004363535.1 Dasyprocta punctata
GTTTATTGCGGAAGTGTTTACAGCTTATATAGAAGCAGGAACGGAAGCTGTCATCGCACAGGGGTGTGGTGAGCACGGATAGGCTGTTGTCATTTCCGGGTTAGGCTGGAGAGGATCATGGGAAATGTGGGCTGACACACCGGATGCCCACAGGGGAGAGAGGCGGGGCGGCAGCTGTGAAGCTTTACCGCTCTCTACAATTCATGAAGGTGGTACTGCAGCATGGAAGAAAATACAGTTTTAATTTTGGAGTATTTGAGTGTTCAGAGAAATAACCAGTCTAAAAATTATAGGGATAAATTATTCACTTTTTCTATTGAAAATGAATTTGCCTAATGCTACCTGTTCTTTCATATATAAAAGCTAAAAAAGTTGATCTCAAGAGAATAGAATAGTGATTACTACTAGAAGCTAGAAAGCATAGAATGGAAGAAGAGAGGGACATTTGATAAATGTGTACCAGAACAGATAGGAAGACTAAGTTCTAGTGTTTGAAGACTAAACACAAAGAAATGATAGATGTCTAAGGAGAGAAAAATACCCCGATTGGAAATCATTATTCATGGTATAAAGCTCTTCCTCCTAGCTGGGTGTGGTGGCGCACGCCTTTAATGCCAGCACTCGGGAGGCTGAGGTAGGAGGAGCGTTGTGCGTTTGAGGCCAGCTTGGGCTACAATGTGAGCGCAAGGCCGGCCTGAGCTACCCAGTGCGACCCTGCCTCAAAAAACCAGGGCTGGGAGTTTGGCTCAGCGGCTTAAGCGCCTGCACTGGCAGGTGTGAGGTTGTGAGTTTGATCCCCTGTGCCACCAAAAAAAAAAAAAAAAAAAAAAGCTCTTCCTCCTAAATATATGTAATTACTATTTTTTAGTTAAGGAAAATTTATCTTGCATGTAACTTTCATATGGAAGTTGGTAAAGTACATTATACCATAGGCTAATGATTATGGTAAGTTATAGTACTTGGAGGATAGTCCATTTCATTCTGTAGGATTATTAAGGAAAGAGCTGAAGAAAATGTTATAGATTAATAAAGGTCTAAATAAGTGATGGTACTGTTAATGATAAAGAATTTGAATTTTAGTATTTTAATGTTTTTGAGATAACATTCAACCTGAATAAAACACGTACAAAAATGTTTTAAGTGTATTTATTCACTGTCTTTTCTTCTATTCTAGTTACAATTGAAGAAATGCGTAAACAACGAAATGAAGAAAACGGTAAGGCAGTTTTGGTCTCATTTTAAGTAAAATGCTTATGGCATCCTGGTTGGAACTCACTATGCAGTTCAGGCTGGTCTTGAGCTCACTTTGTAGCCCAGGCTGGTCTCAAACTCGCAGCAATCCTCCTGCCTCAGCGTCCCGAATTACAGGCGTGCACCACCATGCCAGGCTCAACCTACTTTTTACTTAGTGATGAATTACAAGTGTTTTTGTTTTCAAAGACCGTGTATGAGTCAAGTGCAGTTACATATGCCTTTAGCCCCAGTACTCAGGAGGCAAGGATAAAAGGATCATTTTAGTTCCAGGGAGATCGAGGCCAGTCAGGGGAATGTTGCAAGATCATGTCTTTAAAAATAAAAGCAAATATATCTCTTAAAATATGAGTAATTAGATTTAATCTCCAAGTTGATATATTCTCATTTCATTATTTATATGAATTGAAGTAGCCATTATTTTTTTGTTTTTGTTTTTGTTTTTTTTTTTTGCGGCACCGGGGATTGAACTCACAACCTCGCGCCTGCCAGGGCAGGCGCTTAAGGCACCGAGCCAAACTCCCAGCCCTGATTTTTTTGAGGCAGGGTCGCACTATGTAGCTCAAGCGGGCCTCGAACTCACAACGCTCCACCTACCTCAGCCTCCTGAGTGCTGGGCGTGTGCCACCACGCCTGGCTAGTAGCCATTATTTTGTAAGTCACCTAGAATTCAGATTCTTTCTGTATCTATTCCTACATGTATGTTCATCATAACTCCATATTTAGATTCTTTAATATCAGTTCTGAGTTGAGGAAGGAATTCTGCTTCCATGGTATCTAAATCTTATTGGCGGTTCTCTTTGTTTATGCATTTGTGAAAAATAGTATGTACATAGATTTAAAAAAATAACCAGACTTTGAATTTGTAAATTGTATTACTAGGTCAAGGGAATTAAAAGTTTTTTAAATGACTAGCCAAAAAGTCAGGGAAAAATTTTCTCTCAAAATTTTACGTGAATAAAAGAATATGTAGAAGTCCATTGAGGTCAAGTTTCAGAAACTATTTGTTTCCTACTGGGGATTGAACCCAGGGCCTTTGCACTGAGCTATACTCTCAGCCAACCTTTTATATATTTTTTATTTTGAGACAGTCTCACTAAGTTGCTTGAACTTCAGTCCTGTCTCAATCTGCCAGAGTGCTAGGATCACAAGTGTGCACCACCACGTCTCATTACAAAATTTGATTTTAACATAAAAATCAAGGATTTCTCAAACAGTTGAGCAGTCAGAAATTATTAATGAATATTTATTACTGGAGGTCATCAGACATGTTTACCTGTGTGTCTCATTTTTCAGTAACAGAAGAAACACAGCTGTGTTGGTAGCCCTATCTTACTTTAAATTACAGCTGTGCGTTATGTGCTCAAAGTGCAAATGCAGAAAGCAGAGAATTTCAGCTGGGTATCATGGCACACCTACGGTCCCAGCACTCTGGAAGTCTGAGGTCTGAGGCAAGAGGATCAGAGGTTTAAGCCTAGTCTGAATTTAGATCCTGTCTCAAAAAAGTTTTTTTTCTTTTTTAATTTCAGAAGTTCTTATAATTTCCTGTTATTTCATGGGATTATTTTTACCATGTCTCTCAAGTAACCTGTTAATATTTTTGTTTTTAATTTAGTTACTGTAGATATTTGAGCACAGACTTTTTGATTTATAGGCTCAGATTTTTCTTTGAACTTCGATTTAGTTAATGTAGGTTTTTACATCATATATTACAACCAGTGGTTTTTAGTGTGTATGATCAGAAGTTTGCCTATTAAGTCACATGACTTCGAACTTTGGTAGCTATATTTTCTATTATTGTTTAGTGTAACTTAATAATTACCACCTGTTTAGTACTTACTGTGTTTCAGGCATCATGATTAGAAATTCATTTTAACTTTTTTATTTAATAAGAATGCATTTTAAAACATACCATTTTTGTTCTGTGCTCATAATTAAGAAATTTTTTTTTGTTGTTGTTACTGGGGATTGAACTCATGACCTTGCACTTACCAAGCAAGTGCTTGAACCACTGAGCTAAATCCCCGGTCCCTAAGAAGAAATCATTTTAAAATGTAGTAAATGTTAAGAAATATTTCCAGAGTCTGTTGTCTTATGTGCTAGTCTTGGTTATGAACAAATGATTAAGAAATTTAACGTACCTAATGTATCTTACTGTTTATCTGGAAGCTATACAGTAGTGTATAGATGGAGAGTGATAAGCTCAACTGAATATGGGGTCCAGGCCAGAAATAATGGAGATGAACTTAGGTGAAGTTAAATGAAGCACCAATTTTGAGTTCATTGTATAGTTTAGTGTAGTTCACAAGGTTTATCTGGAGGGAGCTAACAACATAGAGCACACCTGTTGTTTTTCTTTTAAGACAAAAAGTATTAGCTGGGTGTGGTGGTGCATGCCTGTAATCCCAGCACTCAGGAGGCTGAGGCAGGAGGATCATTGGGAGTTCAAGACCAGCCTGGGCTACAGAGTGAGCCTCAAGGCCAGCCTGAACTGCATAGCGAGACCCTGTCTAAAAAAGACCAAAAAAAAAAGAAAAAAAGACAAAAGATACTGATGAGTTGTTTTTTCTAAACTAAAATTTTAGTATTCAGGCTTAACTATGGTGCTGTCACTTTGCCATAAATAAGCAGGTTTGCGGTTGCAGTTCAGGCACTTGTCTCTAAAAGGTGCACCATCCCTGGAACAGAAGAATGCAGAATTTGAGGAGTCAGAATGTTCCGAGTTTATGACAGTCTGTAGTAGGTAGGAGTGAGAAGAGCACGTTTGAAATGGAAGGAAGAAATGGGGCATGGTAGTGCACGCCTGTAATTCCAGCACTTGGGAAGCTCAGGGAGGAGGGTTGCTGTGAGTTCAAGGCCCACCTGGACTGCATAGCAGTCCTATCTCAAATAAACAAAAAAAAGTAGACAGAAAAGAAGAAAAAAAAGGAAGGAAGTTGTAGAATTTTATTTTGATGTCAGATGTTGGCTTAGAATGTGACCATTTATGGATAAAAAGTGGAGAAGATTTAATTTTAGGGATTACATAGTAAAAATAACCTTGGAGTTTTATCAAGCAGACAGATACAATTTGAGTTCTGGCATTGTCACTTAGTAACTAATATTGGACAAGGTACCACATTTGTCAATTTGGAGAATATCATACAAGACTACTGTAAGGGTTAGAAATAAATCATTATACACTAAAGGTAATTCTGAATGGCTACAGTCGGATATGGCAACTGGGAAGTCTCAAGAGTTTTATTAGGATGCATTGGCTACGCAGATGAAGTTGCTTTCCAGGAATTTCATTCAAAAAGGAGAAGAAGCTGGGGCAGTGCATTTCCTGTTGACCACGGAGGGGGATCAGAAGCAAGAAAGACCATTAGGAAAGAAACTAGTGGCCTTTGCAGTGATCCAGATGAAATGGGAATCTATCCATGCACTGGCAGTTAAACTAGTGAGGAGTGCACTTTGAAAGAAATTTTAGAAGCCAGCTTTGGAAGTGTTCATACTGATGAGCCAGCAAAGAGGAGAGGCATTTGAGCCCTTGGTTTCTGCAGTAGTCACCTGTGTGACTGGGATTCTAGTCCCTAAAATCTGGAACTGACTAGTACAATTACAAAAGAAAACTTCAGGTTCTAACAGGATTGTCAGTTTTCAAAATCATGTAAAAAGAATGAATATTTGAAACCAAAATTATAAAGAAAAATAACCTAACAAAGATCAGTTCCAGTTGAATTACAGGTTAGATTTATAAAGGCTTCTCTGCATTGTTCTTAATGTTTGACTGCAGAACGGAGAAAGCTTCATCAGTCCTTAGACATGAGAAACACTGAACAGGGACCTAGAAGGACCTAGACTCGGGGGAGAAGGGCTGGACTGCCTGGGGAGTGATTGTAATGACAGCCAGTGTTTCCTGAGGATTTGTTGTGTGCCAGCCTCCATTCTAAGTGTTTCTCATACTCTTCAGCACCTGTTCTCAAACAAGTGCTTTATTTAAAGTCTGAGCAAATTATTTGGGGAATGTGGTATGAAGAGGTAACGAATTCTGAAATTAATGAAGACTTTCTTGTGGAATATTTGGTCTAAACCTTAAAAATAAGAATTTCAAACTACACTTCGTGTGTACTTTGCCATCTTGAGTGGGTCTGTGGTACTGCAGCCTAAACTGGAAAAGAGTTCGAGCACCTGGTAGATAGTTCTTGTTTTTGACAGAAACCAAGAGATAGAAAAACTTTGAGACAGAAAAACTACAAAACACCCCACTCACACACATAAAGCCTTAAAGTTTTATCAATGAGTTAACATTTGGAGATCGAGATGTTGGAATGTTACATTGGTCACCAGGGAGACAGCTGTGGTAGGAATTGAGCATGGTTAAAAATTTTTCTTGTTAGCCTGTGTTGGATGAGAAAATGAAATTTAGAGTACTTTTCCTGTATAATAGAGAATGAGTTATTTAAACATACTAATTATTCTTGGTCATGGTAACTTCTTTTATTTTCAGTGTAGTTTCTTGGATCTAATGTTCATAGTGATGGGCACTTTTAAATGACTGCATTTATTTAAAATTAATGCTTAGAGAAATCTTGAAATAAAGTGAATGAAAAAGTGTTTTTAGTTAAATCCTCAATAACTTAATAAACCAAGCTGATAATCCTTTAATATAGGAACAGAACCTTTCTTTGTATCTAGTAATGTTGCATCATGTAGATAAAAAGTTTATTTTTTGAATTTTTAGCAGATCTCAGTTAAATTTTAATTGGTGTAAGTCTCCTTATCCAAATATTGTGTTTTAAGATAATGCTTTTTCTTGTTTTCACCTGGATTCAATGAAACATTATTTGTTTTTATTTACCAGGAAAGACCGTTGTTTACCTTGTGGCTTTCCATCTGTTCTTTGTTATGTTTGTATGGTCCTATTGGATGACAATATTCACATCTCCCGCTACCCCTTCCAAAGAGGTAAATTTAATGTTGGTAAATTATCAAATGCTTTAATTTGTTACGGAATTGTTTTCCCTTGTGTTACCTATGTTATAATTATGTAATACGTTTGTTGTGTTTCCATTCATGAAGTTGCTTAATAAATCCATATTGTGAATGTGAGTCACCAACCTGTTGTCAGACACAGTTCCTTGACATAACATAGTAAAAGTCTAATAATACTTTCTATATTATTGGAGTAAAAACAGTTTAGGGACAGAGGTGAGTTAGAGAAGTAGAGTTTATTTGTGTCTTTTCAGGCATGAACAGATATGCTGGAACTGAAGAAAATTGTTAAATTGTGGGGAAAAATTGTTCAGGCTATTGCTTGCCACATATTATTATGACTAATTTTTCTCCTAACTGGAGGTTCCACTTGGAAAATAATATAAGTGAACATTTATTTGCAGGAGGTTGACTTCTTCCTTCACTGAAAATTTAGTGTAACAAGATCATTAAGAGTATTGAGTGGTTGAATTAGATTTCCTGCTCCCACACATTACTTAATCTTTCCGACCTTCAGTTTTCTCATCAGAAAATGGAGCTATCCATTCTGCCTGTTGCTGTACAGTATTTTTGAGGATTGAGATTTCTCAAAGTAAACCTTTTAACTTTGTACCTACCATATGACTATTACTCAAAAATGAGATGATGATGGTAATATAATTGTTTCCCTTCATGGTTTTCAAAATTCATTAGAAGTATCATTAAAAGTAATATGTTTTACTTTTTAATGGAGAACATATATGCAGAAAAAGTATATATGTCATAAGTATATACTTGGTGAAATTTCATGAGCTGAGTAAATACATCTATGTAACCACCACCCAGCCTGGTTAAGGAAACAACATTCCCAGCATCCCATTAGCCTCTTCATGTTTCCTTCTAGTTACTCATATTGTGAGAAATCACTCCCACCTTCTAACGGTGTAGATTAAATTTTCTTGTTTTCGTACTTCTCTATGAATAGTCATGTTAGGGGTATATATAGTGCTAACAGTCTTCTATGTTTATGTGCATGCCTTCTTCCATTATTGCTGTTGTATTCGTGAGATTCATCTGAGTTGTTGCATACAGTTGTAGGTCATTCATTTTCATTACTGTTTAGTATTCAGTTGTGGTATGTAACACAATTTTATTTACTAGTCTGCTATTGATAAGCATTTGGAAGAAGTTCAGTTTAGGGCTGTTAGGATTGGGGGTGCTGTAAACATCCTAGTACTGTTCTCTAGTTCTTTTGTGTAGAACCCTGAGAGGAAACTACTACGTAACATTAAATATGCATTCAAAATTAGTAGAAATGGTCACATAGTTATTTGCCCCTTATTCTGGATATACGAGGTAAAATAGACCATAAATCATACTTCGTGTTTCATTATAGGTATTCTTTGAGCATTTGGCAGTAGTCAATCAACCCTTAAAGTTGTGTTACAAACTGCTGTTCATTTCTTCATCTCTCAAGTTGAAAAAGACCTAATTTTATTTACTCAATTACTAGTAATGACCATCAGTGGAAATATAGCATGTGTAAAAAGTAAATACAAAAATATGATTATAGTAATACAAAATAGAAAAAGGAAAAATAATTTGTAATATATTTGAGAGTAGTGTAGAGGTTGAGAACTCAAATTCTGGGGCCAGAGATGGAGCTCAGTGGCACAGCGCTTGCCTGGCAAGTGCAAGGTCCTGAATTCAATTCCTAGTACAAAAAACCCCTCAAATTCTGGAACCAAGCCAGGCGTGATGGTGCACGCCTGTAGTCCTAGCACTTAGGAGGCAGATGCAGGAAGATGACGTGAGTTTGAGGCCAGCCTGGACTACATAGCAAGACCCTGTCTTAAAAAAAAAAAAAAACCTGTCAGATTTCTGGAACCAAATCATTTGCTTGCTGTGTGACTCTAGGGACTTTGCTTAATCCCTCTTCTGTAAGTGAAGGCCACAGTGATATATACCACGTGAAGTCATTGGACGCATTGAATGAGTCGACTTTGTGTGGGTAGTTACAGCTTATATGATTAATAATATATGTGAAGTGTTTAATGCTTAATACATAATAAATGCTGTCTAAATGTTATTTTTCTTTTTTCGGTTATTGTTTTAGCATATTGCATTCATTTAAGACTTTATGTCCATTCTACCCTTCATATGCACTTCTATAAATTCGTTGGACTGCTCAAGCCTTTATCTAGCAGCATTCTACATTTGCCGTGTCACAGAATTTGTCATCTAGTATTATAATTGTATCTTTGCTTTTATGCATCACCTAATTAAATGGTAAATCTGTGAAAGGGCTATTGCCATCATATTTACTGCTGTCCCTCTAGCCCCCACCACCAGTCTTGCTTGTAGTTGCTGTTTACTGAGTGTTGAAAGAATTGTTAAATTATGGAATGCTTGAGAGCCAGCTAAGCTCAGCTCTCAGGACAGCCACGAACAAGCAGGTTCTCGTGCAGTAAACTCTGTGGTGCTGGTGGAGATGGCACCACAGGAGCATCGTCAGGCTGAGGTGGTGCACATGCAGCTCTGAGGAGGGCTGTAGTCCAGAGGTTACAGCAACATTTTGTAGTCATGCCTAAGAGAACTGATTGGGTTAAAAATAAAAAACAAAGTTTTTAGGAAAGTTATAAGAGCAGATTTTTCCAGTTTTTTTTTTTTTTTCAGTCAGTGAGAACTTACTGAATACCTGTCTGACTGTTCTATGTTCAGAGGATTTAAAAAAAAAAAAAAGGAAAGAAAGATATAATTTTTATAATTTACATGCATGGACAGAAGGTAAATGAGCAAACAATTGTAAATAGTGATAAATTTTTAAAATTGAGATAAATTTAGAAAAAAAAGCATCATGTGGTAAAGCATAACAGAGCAAAAGCTCCTTTAGGTAGTCTGACCAAAGAAATCCTTTTTGAGGAAGTGGCATCTAATCTGTAACCTTTAAAAAATTTCTCCCACTAAAGTTTTTGAAGGAAAACTGTTCACTGCTTTATCCCCATACCTGCATTAGACCCTGTATATATTAGGTGAATTGATAGAAACCTGAGTGGAGAGTAAGGAGGAGGCAGCATGTGAATAGCCGGGAGACATCTCCCACCCCAGGTGTCACCTGTCGCAAAGAGAAGATGTGGTCCCATCACTCTCCAGTTGTAATCCTCAGGTTGTCAGTCTGTGTGAGTAGCATGGTACCCAGAAGTCTCCATGAACTGAAAGTTTACTCACCTCCTCTCCAAACTGTTTTCTCATCCTGGTACTTCCCATGCACTGCTCCCCAGCCTTTGTCTTCCTGGAGGCCTGATGTTTAGCTTTCTGAAGGCCAGCTTAGGTGCTGCATCTCCAAGTAAGTTTCATTGACAGCTCCTCCGGTCTCTCAAGGGACCTTTCTTTGCACCTGATAAAGTATGGACTGTGTACTTAGACTGATCTGTAGTTTGTTATTCTTTGCTTTCATGGCTGACTTCCCTATTAGACTGTGTTTTTTGTTTGGTTGGTGTTTTGTTTTGTTTCGTTTTGGGGATTTTTTTCCCTTTTGGTTTTTTGAAAGAGTCTTGCTATGTAGTTCAGCCTGGCTTTGATTGCCATCTTTCTACCTCAGCCTCTCTAAGTGCTAGAATTATCGGCATCCACCACCATGCTGCGCTGAGAATTTGCCTGTTAAAGGCAAGGCTTTTTATTCAGCTTTGACTATAAGATCATAGTCAGTGCCTAGCTCTTAGTATTTGATATTTATTTATTGTCAGGCACTGTGGCATATGCCTGTAGTCTTAGCCACTCAGGAGGCCGAAGCAGGGGCATCACTTTTATCTAGGAGTTTGAGGCCACTCTGTTTCGTGGGAAACAGTAACACACCATCACAATCATTCAATCCATTGATAACACTTAATGTTTTTTAAAAATGGTTTTAATTTTTTTGATGCTGGGAGTTGAACTTGGGGCATTGTACACACTAAGAATGCAGTCTGCCACTGAGATATACTCCCTAGCCTAATGCATACTTAAACACTGAATTGAAGATAATAACCTGGTGTGGTGGCACATACCTGTAATCTCAGTACTAGGGAGGCTGAGGCACTAGGGTCACAGTGAGTTCGAGGCCGACCTGGGCTACATAGTGAGTTCAGGGCAGCCTAAACTATATAGCAAGACCCTGTCACCTCTTGCCCCAAAAACCAAAACAGATAGTAATGGCATTTCACAAATCTGAATTATATTGAATAGTTTTGAATGAAAATACTTTTAATGGTAATTTCAAAAATCTAAGAATTTTTTTTGAGTTGTTATTTTAAAAAAGCAAAACAGAAAAAAAGGTGTAGAAGTAATACAGAATTAAAAAAACACTTAAGAAATCAACTAGTCAATATATTACGTATTGTTATCTTAGAAGTAGTTGTTCAAGTTACAAGATCTAGGCATGAAAATGATCAATCAGTGACAACACTATTCTTTCTGATGAACTAACAGAGAATTAGTAGTATAGTTACCTTTCTTGCATACTTACACATACATAGTTATATGTGTATATCTACAAACATATAATCTTTTCCTTTCTTCCATTTCTCCTTTCCCCTATCCCAGCTGTCCTTTAATTTTGTGCACTTTCTTTCCCTTTCCTTATTACAATATCTCTTGTGCATTTTGGATCTTATTATACTTTCAGTTTTTTTTAATTGTTACTTACTTTTTACACTAGGGAGACAATATATTTACAAATGTGAGTCTGATTTATTTCACTTCAGAGTATAGTCTCAAGTTGCCTCCATTTACCTATAAAAGCCTCAGGATCATCCTTTTTTATAGCTGAGTAATATTTCTTTGTATAAAAATACCACATCTTTTTCATCTGTTCTACGGTTGATGGGCATTTTGGTTGTGTCCAAAGAATTTTTGTTTTATTCCATTTCTTAAAATTCTGTTGTGTCTTGAAATTTTTATTTGATTTAAACTTTTTATAATTTTATAAACTTAAAGCAATGAGAATGAATAGAAGAGTATGAAGCTGAGGTCTAGGATATGAGATACTACCTCGGACTAGAAATAGTATAACCTAGGGAAATCTGTTGAGATTTTTACAAGAAAACTAAAGTGTGATCAAGTCCTCTCCCATTCAAATATGTATTTGAGGGGCTGTATGTAGCTCAGTGGCGTAAGAGTCTGCCTGGCCGGCGCAAGGTCGGGAGTTTGATCCCTGGTACCAAAAACAAAACAAAACAAAACAAATATATATTTGACATTGTGATCTTATTTCTGTCTCTGAAAGCATTTCAAAGCGGGTAAATCTGTCAGATGTCTGAAGAGGCCAGCCTGTGGTAGTAGATAAGGGACCATCAAAGTCTTAAAAGATTTTCACATTTAAGATCATGTGAATCTTTTTGACTGCTTTGTGTAGTAATCTTTTAATTATGGAAGCCAAGCTAGGTGCATCTAAATAGACTCTTCTACTTCCTGAATCACAGTGTTTAGTCAGTTTAGAGTAACAATCTATTAAAAGGAAGAATGTTTTACGATGACAATACGAGGAATACATCCTACCCTGGAGTGCAGAAGACCTCCAGTTTTCATGTCAACTTTGCCAGTGGTCCTGTCATCTTTAAAACTTTGCTCAACCTCTTGGAATCCTAATTCCCCCAATGCAAAGCTGTCTGTACCATACCAAGCTATTGCTTTATTTATAACAGGACAGACATCACTAAGCTCACTGTTAGAAGTGATGGGGTAACAAAGACAGTGTAGAGGAAGCTTCGATGGTGCGCTTGGGAGGTGGACCCAAAATACACCTTCAGTAGGGAAAGTCAGAATTCCAGTTATCATTCTTTAGACTTTTTAAATAAAAACCCTACAAGTAGATGAAAATTGAGCAATGTTGTTAAAAATATAAAACGTAATTAAGAGCAAGTCTCAAGCTATTTTTATTTTTATAAAGAAAATCTGAAATAGACTGTTAGAAACTTAAAAGTTCCTGGTTACATCAAACAGAGGCATAAAAAGGAGGGTTCTCAAGATGCTGAGTGAACAAGAAAGAAGGGCAGTGGACGAGTGTTCGGGCGGTGACACTGTATTACAAGCATTGCGTCAGGCCGTCCGCATCACGGCAGCAAACACCGAGAGCAAGGAGCAGCTCTCTAGAGGAAGGGCTCCTTGATGAAAGGAGGCTCTTCTTGCCTCAGCAGTCCTTGATACTTCTGGAGAAAAGAGTGCTATTTGTTAGCTTTTGAAAAGTTAAAAATATTGGAAGAGAAGGACTTGTTGACCTCATTGAGATGTGCATCCATAAAAATAGAACCCCATTCTGTGATCTTCCCTGCTATCCAAAGCAGATGGAGTGCTGGACATCCTTCTAAAAACTAAATGTTGCCTGATTAAACAACACATTTTTATCTAAGGAAAACAGTGTGTGTGTCCTTTTCTGTCTTGGTGGTGTGGGAAATCAAACCCAGTGTCTTATGCATACCAGACAAGTGCTTTACCCTCTGAGCTACGTCCCAGCCCTAAATAAAATATATATTAAGACATTGGAGGGGCTGGGAAGACTCTGGGTTTAACACATTTGCACTGACTTGGACCACCAGTGTTATATGTGTGACTGGCTCGGGCAGCATCTGCCGTCTGTGGGACTGTCCAGTGCCACCCGATGGAACGAACAGTCACACATGACTACCTGCCAGTGCTTCCGAGTCGCCCACAACAAAGCATATAGTTACAGCCCCTTCGTGAATGTGTTAGACCCCAGTTCACCCCCAAAAATGTTTTTGATGAATTTAGTTTTATCTATTAAAAAGCAAAAATGTTGAGCTCATATTCTGTGCCATCATTGGTATGGAAGATCAACTTTAAAAATGTGTATGTAGTTTTATTAAAATATATTTGGTTTATCTTAAAGTTAAGAAGTTTGAACGTTGCCTTCAGAAAACAAGATATTTGTGGGGTATTTTTTCTGTTCCAGATAAAACTTTTTCTAAGCATGAGAGTTAACATCTTGGGATTCAAACAATTTAACAGTTTTCTCTTTTTATAGTTCTACTTGTCTACTTCTGAAAAGGAAAGTTATGAAAAAGAAGACAACCAAGAAAGACAACAAGCAATTTTGAGAAGAGCGGCAAGAGACTTACCTATCTATACCACAACAGCTTCAAGAAGTAAGAAAACAAATCTTAAACTTGGTTTTCCAAATGATTCTTAAAATGTGTTTATTTTTGCCAGGATATATTACATGGATTAATGAGTAGGTGGTCGTAATGATTTCCACAAATAACATCTGGGGAACAAAACTTCCTGTTTTCTGCACCTTCTGTGGTATTTTCAGATAAAAGTATAGATGAATGTATAACTGTATCAGTGTAGATTAAGGTACTCACTTTAATATGAATCTGTTTTTGTTTAATTTTTACCCAACTTAATCTTCATGCCTAAAAATCTCAGTTGTTACTCCTAGTAAACCATCATTTGGAAATTCTGGTTTGAATTTGACTGTTGTGTGTCATCACTGACTGATAAAGAAAAATCAAGAATGTGTTGAGGAAGGGGAAAAATAAAAGACACAAAGAAGAAACTTGCTCACAGCTATAAAGCTGATATTCTGAGGCCCATCTGTAAAGTCGGATCTGTCCCCAAAGCCGGTGGGGCTTCTTCTTTACCATCGTCTCCATTGTCATCCCGACCATAGCAGCTCCCTCTCCTCAGGGGTTAGCGCTGTAGGGTAGGGCTGACCATTTAAATACAGGAGGTGTCTTTCATACCTTTCTTGTTGCTAAGACAAAACACCTGACACCCAAAGCTAAGGGAGGAAAGTTTTATTTAGCTCACAGTTTATAGAGGTTTCAGTCCATAATTGGTGGGCTCCAAGGCAGGATGGTGTGGCAGAGGGGCAGTAATTCCTGGCAGCAGAAGGCAGTAAAGCATGCCAGGGACAAGTGACAACCCCCTTTCTGTTGTTCATGTCTTATCCAGGATACCCACCCTTAATCCTTTCATCGCATTATTGATCCCTGCATCACACTCCCTAGATCTAGCCACCTCCAAAATGCCCACCTGTGACTGCATGAGTCCTTGGGGAGACATGTAGATGCAGGAAGTCAAATACTAGAGTATTGGCAGTTTAACAGTTAGTCTGTGCTAAATGCTTCATACATAAGGATTCATTTAAACTTCACAACACCACTACTGAGGTTCATCCCACGGTAGTCCCCACTTGGAGGAAACTAAGTCACTGTCCCAAACAACCCCTTCCCCAAGTGTGAGAATAGGAGCACAGGGCTGGAAACTAAAGAAAAAGACAGATCCATGATTGCACAAGATGCAGGTATTTGGAGGAATTACTGACAGTGGCAGTGGCAGAAAGACCCAAGTGGACACCCCCAGTTTGGGTGAGCAGGAGAGATAGATATACTGGTTAGGACCAAGTGACATCCTCTAGATCAGAAGGTACCTGATCTATCTCAAGCTAACGGGCCTGGTCCAGTGGTCCACATCTGTGCTACACAGTAAGTCTCCAACTTGCAAACGTTTTAGTGTAAACTTTCACAAATGTTCTGTGTAAGACTCTGACTTACAACCAGCATGCTGGTCAGTTATCAAGGAAAAGGTGGGGTTACTCGGGCAGTCATGGTAGTAGTTACAGTTCAGGATGGCTGTATTTTTGTCAGGTTGAATCCATACAGATGCAGAGAAGTTTAAAAAATTTGTTCAGTCATACAGGTGGTTTGGGATAACACGAGGATCTAAGTCCAGGTGCTCACAGAACCCTCTAGTCTTTGAAACTCCAAGGGAAAAAGGAGCTCTGCCTTTGTGTAGCTATGTACAAATTGTGACTCAAGAAAGTTTAGTCTCTGCATGATTTAAGGAGGAGAGATTTGACTTTTAAAAATGTACTTAACACTGTCCATTTTACATTACTAATATATTATGATATAAAATGAAAATATGGATTGTAAATCAAACCCTAACTTTTCCACTAGGATTGCTGTGCCAGTCACTTCAGCTTTCTGTGCCCTAGTTTTCTTACTTTAAAACGAGACTATGCTGGGTATGGTAGTTCACACCTGTAATCCCAGCACTCAGGAGGCTGAGGCAGGAAGAACTGTGAGTTCCAGCCATCATGGTCTACAGTGTGAGTTCATGGCCAGTCTGGACTGTATAGTGAAGCACTATCCCAAAACAACAACAAAAAAAAGAACCGTATCTACATCTCTAGGTTTGTGGAAGTATTAAATGAGAAATGAAAAACATTTAGTATACTGTATTCTGACATATAATACATTTTCATCAATTTCATTTTCAATAAATGACAGCTAATTTAACATAGTCCTTTTTTATATTTAATTCTGATAAGTCTGGTTTATAAAAATGTTTTTGTTTATAATTTTTAGTAGTTGTAATTCTATAAATTAGGAGTTTTTAACCTGTCATTCATTTTTTTCAGAGAATTTATGAATTGCTGAGGTCATACGCAGAATTTTCGGTACATGTTGTTTTCAAAACAGCCTGTTCATGGCAGTCATCTGTTTTCAGAGTAGTACAAATGCTCCAAAAGTAAAGAGCCATTGTTATAAAAACTTTATTTTTAGAGCTTTACCATGTTTTATTTATTTTGCCTTTCCTGTAATCTGAGCAGCAGCCATCACCTGTTACCACGCCAGACATGTGCTGATGGCTTTAACAGCTCCGAGACGGGCACTGGGCTTGGCACCACTGTAGAGGAGACAGTGCGCCCCCGAGTAGCCGGGGCTGGGCTTCAGGTGGAACCTGCGTTCTGCAGCACTGTTTGTATAGTCCAGAATTCCAAATTCTGTGTGTTTCTTCTTTTACTTTTGATAGAAAAAAATTCCTGTTTAGTCTTTCAAAGATAAAGTTACAGATATGTAACTTAAAGAAAATGGGGCTTTCAGATACTAAAAGGTACTAAGTTTTAGAGCTGGAGCTGAGGGCTGGAGGATGGAGATGATTCTTTGTGTCAAGTGCGGTTTTGTTTTGTTACTGTTGATGGGTTGGGTTTGGTGTGGTGTGGTGTGGTGTGGTTTGAGATGGTCCCACTTTGTAGCCCAGGTCGAGCTAGAATTTGGGATTCTTCTCAGGCTCCTGAGTGCTGGGATTATAGACATGTAACACCATGTTCAGCCCTTTTTGCACTTTTTGAACCATTTGAACATATCCACTCAGAAAACAAAATGAATTCTTCTAAACCTTTCCCCCACAAAGTATGGCTAAAACCAGCCTGTCTCAAATACTTGCCTCAAAATATTTCCACATTGTGAGTCTTATGCTTTGTGTTTTTGTTTGTTTGTTTGTTTGTACTGGGGATTGAACTCACAACTTTGTGCCCTATTGTTTGAGACAGGGTCTCACTATTCAGTTCAGGCTGGCCTTGAACTCATTTTGTAGCCCAGGCTAGTCTCGAACTCACAGTGATCCTCCTGCCTCAGCCTCCCAGGTGCTGGGATTAAAGGCGTGCACCACCACGCCCGGCTGTGAGTCTTATGCTTTAAATTGTGCTAAATCACCCTGTCCTTTTTCACTGTTTTCACATCTTTCTCTGTTTGGAATCACGGTTTTCTTTTCTATAAATCCAGTTTCAAGTTTTAATTCAACATCCTTCTCTTTTCAACCCATTTCTATTTACTTTAATGAGTGCTTCTTTTAAAAGTTGACTCTGAATTTCTGAGATCCTTACTTTGTAGATCAGAAATCGCTGCCTAATTGTTACTGTGTTCCTCTGACCTCAACTTTATTTGAAGCCTCTCATAGTCAGGAATTTGATCCACAGTCCCGGTACAGTGTCTCACTAAGTAGACACTCAGTGGGTATTTGAATTAATTTGTCCTTGACATAATCTCTTCCTGGGTGGGGTGTGTGCGCGTGCACGTGTACACATGTAGTACTGAGAATTCAACCTCAAGGCCTTCCCACTAAACTACATCCCTAACCCTTTGCCCTACTTTACCCAGCTATGGGTATTCTCTTTTACTAATTTTCCTCATCAGAGTCTAACCTTATTTTTTTTGTCATAAATATTAATGATACTTATTGATGGTAATAGTGTCATGATCATAACTCGCTTATAGTAAATCTGATATGGGCTAGCATTTAATCTTCCTAATTTTGCTTACACTTAGTATTGTGTATATTTATAGATGAAAAATTGACAATTTTGGTAAGTTACAGACCCAAGGTCACAACTAGGAGGTGGGAGAACTAGTGGGGGCCTCTCAGTTGACGGACCACCCAGTTCCAGCTCAGGGTGCTGTGGTGTGCCCTCGCGGACTGGCTTCCTGTGTCTCACTTGCCTCTTTATGTCTGCATTCTTGTTCTTACACTTAGATTTATTTCTGAACATTTCCTTCTTTCCTCCCCTCTCCTTGTCTTAAAAATCTTGCTCTATGTAGGAATTACATGTCCACAGAGTGACCTGCAATCAACTTGTACCCTGGTATAGCACTCCTTCAGCATTTCCAGAAGAGCACATTACAAGCTTCTGCCCCAGGGAGGGCATCCAGTAACCATTACCCAGGAACCCCTCATTCATCTTAGCATGTGTCTTCAATTCAGCATCTGTGGTTCTAACTAGAGTTTCATTCTTATATTTCCTGCTTCCTGTTCTTTCATGACCTATTATCCAAAGCTTCAGACTCCTACAGAAGCAGACTCATCCATTCACAACTTAGGCCCATGGGGACAGATGGCAAGGTGACTTGGTTCACTTTTATTCTCAGTATCTGGCAGTGTTCGTCCCATGTGAAAATTCTGAATATTGGTTGAATGAAAGAAAAAGCACGCTACCCTCATCCCAGCAAAACTTGGCCGTATTTTTGTTCTTGGCACCATCTGGACAAGAAACCCAAGTTTCCTTTTCCTTTGATAACTACTTTTATGGTAGTTCATCTAAGAGCCAGATAGTAGTCACCAAGCCCTGTCTCCCGAGGTCTGTGTGTTCCTCCCATCCCAGGGCCTTGGTATTTCATTGCTTCCACATTGTCAGGGTGTCCAGTGGAGGATGGAGAGGAAAGGGAAGGAGGGTCCTTGCCCTTTGTCTAGGGCGTCCTGTTCATTTCGTGTATTACCTTGGATAGGTTACTGTACTTTTGCTCTCTAGGTTTTTCTTAGAAGAGATTGAACTAGAAATCTCCAAGGCTTTCTCTTTATAATCCTATACTGTATGGTTTTGTCCCCCTAATGCCTGATTGAGGCAAGGTAGTATAGAAGGTCCTCAATAAAAGCTGACTTACTCTTCTGTAAATTCCCTTCATCCTAAAGGAATTCTTGTTCAATAGTAATACTCATGACTTGAAAAAAAAATTTTAAGGGCACCAAGTGAAGAATCTGACCCTCATCCCTGGCAAGACTCCCTGCAGGCTAATATAAGGGCAATTTTAACATAAAAGGAAAATTTTAAAACCTGTATTTCTAACACTATACAAGGATGGGACTGGGAAGCACAGCCTGTTCCCACAGTTAGAAAATTAGAAAACTCATCTAGCCTTAACATCCCTCATGCCAGCCACAGCTTATAAGATCAGTGTAACTCAGCCAGACAGTAGTACATCATGTTATGTTTTGCTTGCTTTCAAGTTTTCAAGACTTAGCACCTCAGGAAGGCTTGGCTCAGTCTTAGACCATGACTGATTCTCCTGCTCTGCATAACTCTGACCTCCTTGTTATATGATAGTAACCCAGTTAGCTTGTGTTGGATAAACCTGCCTGGTCACATATGACAAGACAGTGTGTAGCCTACTATCAAATACCCTGTTATCTGCCTTTGACCATCCTCCTACCCCAAGAAGAGGCTGGTGGTTTGGACCTCAGTGTCCCCAAGTCCGCTACGTAAGAAAACGCCACACCGGGCAGGCCCTCATCTGTGCCGCACAGATGCTGGAAAGCTTGATCAGCAGGCTCTGGCCCGCATGGGCTGGGGCTAGCAACATGGCCGGCGCCATCCTGGACGGGGCGGGCTGCGTCATACTGTCCTGAGAGATGGCCAGGGTGATTACCTGCTGGAGGCTGTGCGCGTGCAGCACCTGATTGCCTGAGAGGCAGAGGCTGCCATCTACCACTTAGCTATTTGAGGCACTGCACTGCTTGGCTCCCATTACCAGTGAGCCACGGGGGCCACCACTGTGGGCGCCAGTGGAGGCCTCCTTCCGGTGCTGCAGCGGGGTCATTACTGTGCTGACTAAATTCGGCGGGCCTGCCCACGGGGGCACAGGATTGCCTCTGGGCCCCACGGTCTCTGACCCAGGGCCCTCAGTTCCCAGGAAGGCAGGCCAGTCTCGCCTGTACAGCAGCATCTCCTCCATGGTGCATGAGGACCCCGGGCGGCAGGCCTGGACTGAGGATGTGAACCTGCGCGTGGACGAGGCTCAAGGCTTTTTCAAGACAGAGGTGCCATTGTGCTGACCAGGTGGCACCCTGGCCCTGGCTTCAGTGATATCAAGGTGTCGCGCCTGCACCGTGAAGGCCTGGAGCCCCTCCTTGGCCCCTTGCTGCCCCCTTCCTCCATCCCATCCCTTAGGCTAGCGACGCTTGTAGCGCTCACTCCAGGCTGCAGTGCGGCACTGGTGGGCTGGGACACTTGGGAGGATTGCATCTCTGTCATTACTCCTACCCTACTCAGGTGCAGTGGCCCGAGCTGGCTGCCTGGGATGTGTCCCCACCCCAGCAAGGGACGAGAAGGCAGGCCCTCAGAGCTTGTTGCAGGAAGGCAGCAACTCCAGTTCCTGTGGAAAGTGGTGCTGTGGTGGTCAGCAGGAGGCTCGAGGACATGGGACAGTCGATCTGGTGTGCCAGACTCTGGCCCTGGCCCTGGCTCTGGCCCAATGGCTCTCCAGTCACCTCGGCCTCCCCACAGGACCTGTGCCCCAGTTCTCTGTACTGTACTCCAGGCACACACCCCACCACCCACTCCAAACCTGCTGCTGTGGAGCCCACCTGTGTGTCAGTAAACAACAGCTGAAGTTTAAAAAATACCTGTCATAGAGCATTGCAAAACTAGTGGGTACACAGTTAACAGATAGGGTGGGTGGATATTAACAGTGCAAATTAGATTATCTGAATAGAGCTGTCAGCTGTATCTTCTAATGTTGTTGTAAAATACATTTTGTCTCTTACATTTGTTAATTCACTTCTGGAAGGTGTATGCATTTACAGGGATAATGGTAGTTATATGTGTAAAAAGAAAACAACGTTTTCCTTTGCAGATGGAAACAAGTGTGTATTCAAACCACTCTGCAATTTGCTTTTTTCCATTTAATATATTTGATTTTTTTCTATGTTATGTCTGTCAAAACCAAAATTTCAGCAAATTTAGTTTTCAAGATCAAAATAGCTTTTATTGGTGATTCATGAACTGGGTGGCATCTGGTTTACAAAGTAGCAAAGAGTTTGGGTGAGTCAGTACAGGGCTGGGCTTGATAGGCAAATAGAAAAGGCCAAGAAGGTAAAATCAAGGAACACACACAGACTGGTCATTTCAAAGTTGCTTTTCTGCAGAGCTGTTAGTGGAATCTTATTAGCTTAGTGGGATTTGGGTGTCATCTTTTCTCCTCTCTCAGAAGTTCAGCTTTTACGGGTACACCAGTTTGGTACAGGACCCTTAGCATGAGTGACTCCGTTTTGAGCCTTTTGTCTTCTCCTTAAGGGGACATATCTATGTGTTTTGTATGGAAAATTTTTGTTAGCGTCTACGTTGTAGTTCACTATAGGTATACCATTAAATGCTTTCATTTCATGAATCAAATTATTCCTTTTTTTTTTTTTTTTTTTTGTACTGGGAATCAAACTCAGGACCTCACGCTTGCAAGGCAGTTGCTGTGCCACTGAGCTAAATCCTTGACCCTAATGTTTTATTAAAAACAATCCTGTAATGAAAATCTCTGTTCTTCGTTGTTCTTCATACAAGTCAAGCATGCTCCTGCCTTCAGGATCTATATCCTCTGGTTAGAATCCCCTTTCTTCTGGATAGCTGCATGTCTTACTAACTCAGTTCTACTTCTCTCAGATGTTTCTCAAACAACAGTGCCCTAGTTCCCCTTCCCTTCTATCACTAATGTACTGTTTTGCTTTGTTTTGTTTTTGTCTTTTTGAGACAAAGTCTCACTATGCAGTTCAGGCTGGCCTTGAGCTCACTTTGTAACCCAGGCTGGTTTTGAACTCGCAGTGAGCCTCTTGCCTCAGCCTCCTGAGTGCTGGGATTACAGGCATGTACCACCACACCCAGCTTGTACTGTTTATTTAATTAACTTGTTTATTATTCATCTCCCTCAGTAAAATATAAACTCCATGAAGGCAAGGATTTTTGCCTAGAATGGTATCTGGCACCTAGTTGGTTCTTGGTGTCTTTTGAGGGGGCATCAGGAATTGAACTCAGGACCTTATGCTTGCCAGGCAGGCACTTATGCCACTAAGTTATATCCCTGGCAATTCTTTGTGTCTTTTGAATGAATGAATGAATATATGAATTGAGCAATAGTAGCCTATATTTAGTGGGAAATGGGTTTTTTCAAAACTGTTCAGTTTTGCTGTTTGGTGTAGCGATGGCAGATAAGAGGTTTTGTTGTGTGTATATTTAATAATGCTGTTTCAAAATGTCAGAAAGAAAGTCCCATAGAATGCCTTATTGGATACCTTTTTATGTTTCACCATGGGCACTGTTGTATATATAGCTGGAAAAAATACTCAATTTGGGACCTAGTAAATCTGAGCTGTAGCCTACTCGTGCTGCTCACCTCGGTGTTTGACATCATACAAGTCATTCATTGGGTTTGGATGTTCTTTATTCAATTTGAAAACATCTGGGAAAATTACTACTGAGGTTCTCTCCTATCTCGTAACACTTTTATTTGAGAAGCTATGTGGTGCGTTTTGGTATTATTCAAAAATTACTAGTTGTCAATTTTTCAGAGTAATTGATTTTGTAAAATCAAGTTTTATTTCAAATTAATTAGGCTTATGTACCCTTCAACTTTCTTTTGCTTTGTTTCCTGTAGCTATCAGATACTGTGAAAAGTGTCAGTTGATTAAACCTGATCGGACCCATCACTGCTCAGCATGTGACACGTAAGTAGTAGTTTCCTTTCATTCATACCGAGCACTGAGAGTTGGTGACAGGAGAAAGGAAGAAGGAACATTTTACCTGCTTTAAACTTAGCAAATATGCTTCATCCTCTGTCATTACAGTATTTGCTAAGTGTATGGCGCTAACAAAATACCTATGGAATCTAGAATATACCTAGTAGTAACCATTCTTTGGTAACAATTTCTCTACTAATTAATAGAATATCCTTAGCCTTAAATATGCGTTCTGTACTTGTGTTCAATGTAATATTTATGGGTAAGTTAATGATAATCCCCGTGAAAAAGATAATGATTTCCTGGATTTAAAAGGCCATAATGATGGTTTCTTTGCTTTTAGTATTGTTGTTGATATTATATTAGAACTTTAAAAAAATTTTTTTACGACTGTTTTCAACTATCATTTTCACATTTCCCCCAGAAAAATGAAAGAATTCAGTCCTAATGCAATGTGAGAAAGTAGTACACTAAAGTAGATTGTCAGTTTGGGTATCTCAGCTAATCCTGGATTTTAGTTAGACAAAGTACTTACTTACTGAATATTAGGTTACTCATTTGTTATATTATGTGGTATCATCTATGACCTAACATTATATAAATAGAGAATACATATACTGCTAGGGAGGCATATTTTTAATTCTGGGTTATTTTTCTTATGAAAACACAGTGGAATTACCCATTCAGTAAAATTGGATAAACTACTCAGTAAAAATAACCATCTCCAAGCCAGTCAGTGTTAGTGTTCTGACATTTGCATCTAACGTTTTATTTTCATGTTCTGTACATGTTTAAAGTTACAGGGTTCTGTATTGCATTTTATTTCCTTCAGCTACCTTGTGAGCTAGACCTATCTAATACCAAGTATTATCCACCACATCTGAATAGTAAAATGTTTGATCTTGTCTGGTGCAACTGGATATGCTCAGCTGAATTTCCAGTGTATAAGATATGGCTTCTAATGTATGAAAGTATTTGTGGAATTATCAGAAATTATCTCTAAACTAATGTTTCCGGGTTGGTTCTCTTAAGATACTTTTATAAAGGGAAAATTTTAAGTGAAATAAAATTACAAGGAATCAGAAGAACTTTCTGCACAGATTTTCTTATGCTTATTTGTTTCTTAGATGCGTTCTTAAGATGGATCATCACTGTCCTTGGTACGTATTGGAAAAAAACAGAGAATAGTACACCCATGGGTGGAGAGGTGGGAAGAAAAGAATCGAGAATTGTGTACTCCAGTGGTCTTATATTTTAACAATTTAATTACTCATAATAGTAATGTTAATCTGCTTGTACAGTGTATGTACATGTATATATATGAACATATTTATATTAAACGTTTTCCTTTAAAAATATCTTCTGGTGGTGGTGTTGTTAACCAAAATAATGATTACAGTAATGGTTATTAAGAATCACAGTACTGTGTATTTCTCAAATGACTTATTTCCAAGTAATAATGATTAAGCTTTATGGTTGGTTGGTTGGTTGGTTGATTGGTTTAGTTAGCAGTACTGAGGCCTTATGCATGCTGTGCAAGTCCTCTATTGCTGAGCTACATCCCCATCCCTTTTAATTTGGAACAGGCTGGCATTGAATTTGTGATCTTCCAGCTTCAGCTTCCAGAGTCGCTGAGATTACAGCGTGTGCCACTGCACCTGACTGATGTATCATTTTTTAGAATTGTAGTTATGACTATGGTGGCACACGCCTGTAATCCCAGCACTGGGGGGCTGAGGCAGGAGGGTTACCGTGAGTCTGAGACTGGCCTACACCCCATAGTGACCAGCCTGAACTGCATAGTGAGAACCTGTCTCCAAAAAAAAAAAAAAAAAATGATAAAAGTGTAAAACTTAGTCTCACCCACATAGTAGAATTAAGTATATTTACACTGTTGTACAATCTTCAGAACTTTTCAACTTAATGAAACCAAAACTCTTTAATTCAGCAACTTCCCATCTCCTAGCCCCTGGCAACCCCCACTTGATTTTCTATTTCTATAAATTTGTGAATTCTCTTATTTTTATAATGTGACTTTCTTTGTTTTTCTAGGGTGAATAACTGTGTGGGATTTTCTAATTACAAATTCTTCATGCTGTTTTTACTGTATTCTCTGTTATATTGCCTTTTTGTTGCAACAACAGTTTTAGAGTACTTTATAAAATTTTGGACGGTAAGTCTTTCTTAAAACATATATTTGACTTTAAAGTTGCTGTATTGCTAAAGAATTATTTCATTATGATACTTTAATTTTGCTAGTTAGACTTTTTAATGGTGCCGAGGACAGCCAGAACTATAATTTATCTTCATCTTCATATACATGTTTATTTGTAAATTAAATGTACATTATGCAAGATACTGTGAGCTTTTTCTTAGTGGTCCAAATTATTCTCAGCCACACTGTAAAAAAGTCATACTGCTTTAAGAAGTAATTACTTTTCTTGACTTGATGAGCCAGTTTGCACGTTTACAATAAAAGTGACATCTCAGCTCTAGGCATTTCTAACCTGTTTCCTGTCTGTGTAGATTTTCAGCATTTTCAAATAAATGGCAAATGGTTGAAAACAAATGTCTGATCAACAGGGGCTAGTTAAATATATCTAAACAAAGGAATGCAGTGCACCTAAGAAAGAATAAGGAAGCTCTGTGACACTGGTGTGAAAGGTCTTTGAGACGTACTGTGTGAAGGTACAAGGCACAGAGGAATATAGGTAGGGTGCTGCTGTGGGAAACTCACATACGCATCTGTGGTCTTCTCTACAGAATACAGTTAAAACTGCTGCTACTGGTTGCCTCTTGGACAGACGACTAGGAAAGGAAACATTCTTTCCAGTTACCTTTTGAATTTGTATGTCATGTAGTGTATTCAAAATAAATAGTAAAGCTTAAACATTTTTTAGTATGGAAGTACGTATTTCAGAGGAAAAATCTACCAAAGATGAGGAAAGAAGGACCTCCTGAAAGTGCAGAAAACAACAATTTTTCATTAGTAGCTTTTTAGAGTTACTTGATTTTATTTGTACATGTGCCATTTTGATAAAATTTAGAATTTATTTATTTATTTATTTATTTATGTTTTGAGACAAGGTCTCACTGTGTAGCGCAGGCTAGTTTTGAACTTACTGTGTAGCCCAGGCTGGCCTTGAACTTGCTGCGATCCTCCTGCCTCAGCTTCCAGAGTGCTGGGATTACAGCCATGTGCCACCATGCCCAACCTCCTCTTTTTAAATTTTTTTTTTTAATTTTTAGTCAAAAAAGTAGCTCTGAGACTGAAAAAGGAGAAGATACTTGCAATGCAGACGTCTCACAAAGGACACATATCCAGGATGCATGATGCACTATTGCTGTTGACCCTTTTTCCATCCTGGTTTACAGGCATTTTTCTGTATTTTGTGTTTGTATCTTCTAACCCTGCTTTGTTTTTGTCAAATCAAATTTTTGCTCTTTTTTTTTTTTTTTTTGGTCATTTCAAGACAGATCAGGCTGGCCTTGAGCTCACTTTGTAATCCAGGCTGGTCTCGAACTTGCAGCAATCCTCCTGCCTCAGCCTCCCAAGTGCTGGGATTACAGGTGTGCGCCACCACATCCAACTAAGTTTTGCATTTTTTAAATGACTTTTTATTTATGATTTCTTGCTCTTATCACTGTAAGTTTACACAAATATCCTTTGTGCCAGTTGTTGTCTGGCACTTTTATTGTTTTCGTTTTTACAATTTAGGTTTGGTTGTGAAGGAGGAATACTGGTTTAAAAGTACTTTCCCATTCACTTTTTCTAAAACACTGGGAAGGTATTTTAAAATGCAGGTTTTATTATTACTCAAATATGGTGCAGCCCATCAATCTGGAGACAGACCCCTCACTAGAAGATAGTAGCTGCCAAAGCGAGGGGCCTGCTGTGACGGCCCGAGGGCTGGCGAGTCCGGAAGCATCAGCCAGGGGACCAGAGCCCGTCCTGTGAGTTTTGTGGGGAGGGCTGGGAAGCTGAGGTAATCCAGTGGCTCTGCGGGGCGGGCTGCCCTGTTGTCATGCCTGGCCCTAGGGTGATGAGAGCAGCGAGGAGTGCCTCCCCGACCCGGCCAGCCAGCAGGAGGGTGGGCGGGAGAGTGGCTGAGCCCAGCCCGGGTCGGTCCTGGCCGGCCTGGGAAAGGCAGACTCCCTGCGCCAGAAATAAGGGAATATGCTGACCGCTGAGGGGCTGTTATTATTATTCCAGTATTCAGGGTTGGAAACAAAGATCGAAAGAGCTGGCTGCTCATGGTCACATGTTTCACATTGTAGGTTACATACGTAGTATTATACTTAGATCTGTTCATCCCAACATCTCAGCACTTCCCACTGTCACTTGCTACTCGTAGCCAGCATAATTAAAGCCCTAAGCCATGAAGCACATTTTATTTCCAGGAAATACCTAATGCAGTTCGGAAAGATTTTCATTGAAATGCACGCTCTTAGGTGTTTGAGTATTCCCAATCAGGTGGCTGCCCTGGGGCTGTAGCTCAGTGGAAGATTGCTTGCCCAGCTTGTGTAAGGCCCTGGGTTCCATCTCAGCACCATTCCAGCACCATAGAAAAGCAAGTGAAAAAACTACAGGAACAAGTAAAGCAGAACCAGGGGGTGGGTGTGTGCCAGCATGTGCACTGCCTTTATTTGTACATAGGTGAGGACATCACCACCACCCCCGTGTGCTGTCTCAGCCCCAGGAATTTTGGCCTCCGTTGTGCATCTTACATTTTTCCATCAGAAAATTCAGCAATGTTTGCATATAATAATTCTTACTATTTAAGGATAAGTGTTACTTAAGTTTTTAAGGTTCATCCTAAGAAAAGACTAGTGAACTTTAACCTACCTTTTTCTGCATTCATTCAGCACATAGTAATTTAGTGCTTTCCCAGCCAGCGGTGTTCTGGTGTTCTGGTGCGCTGAGGACTTACAGGCTACATCAGCAAACAGAGCTCCATCTTCCTGTCCTTGTGGAGCAAGCTTTTGAGACGAGAGACACATAATAGAAACAGGCCAAGGCAGAGGACTGGACAAGTTGGGGCGGGTATTGGGCAGGGTGCACATCAGACAGTGGACAGGGCGGGGGTGCTGGGGCAGCGTGGAGGGAGTCAGTGGGTGTCTGGGAGAGAACATTGTGGATCACAGGAATGTGTTGGTATCCTTGGCATGTTTGGGGCCACAGCACGGAGGCCACTGTGCTGGAGGAGACTAAGGGGAAGGCACAGGTAGTGCTGGAGAGAGCGGGAGGTAGCCGTCCTTAAGTGATCTGAGGGGAGCAGGAGACACATGCTCTGATGGCTGGCCTGCAGCCAAGTGGGGAAGGGGAGGAGCCCCACAGCTGGTGCCTGTTAGAGGCTGTTGGGACTTTCCAGCGGCAACAAGGTCGTAGCAGTGAAGGGGATAAGAGGTCATCAGGTCCAGTTCGTGTGTGTGTGTGTGTGTGTGTGTGTGTGTGTGAGTGTGTGTGTATGGAAATGGTCTTGCTGTGTAGTTCAGGCTGGCCTTGAATTGGCAGTGATCCTCCTGCCTCAGCCTCCCAAGTGCTGGGATTGCAGGTATGTGCCATCACACCTGACTTCAGGTCTAGGTTTTAGAAACTGCTAATCAAATGTTTAGAGAACCTAGGTACCGACTAAAACATTTTACTCTTTCTAGACATGAGTCTATTAAAAACTGAATGGAAAAGTATGTGTTGAAAGGGTACCAGAATTGTGCTTGAAGAGCTAAATGTTTTTGTCTGGTTTTCTGTTGGGATTTTTGAGGAAATATTGTACGTAACCATTGGAGAGCAACATCTTAGTGTTTCTTCAAAACACAGGGTTTAGAGCCAGGCGTGGTGGTGTGCACCTGTAATCCCAGCACGCAGGAGGCTGAGGCAGGAGGATCATTGCAAGTTCGAGACCAGCCTGGGCTACACAGTGAGCTCAAGGCCAGCCTGAACTGCATAGCAAGACAAGAAGACAAAAAAATGAAAAAAGAAAAAAAAAAAGCACAGGGTTTCTAACATAGCACTCAGGTGCTCAGGGTAATTTTATATAAAAATTGGTTTCTTAATACATTGTCTCTATTTGCACAAGCTTTGCCGCAGGAAATCTACAGAGAATTGTCCAAAGGTAAAAGCACATCATTCCAAATGACATTCTCATCATCTCTTTTATGCCATTTTGTAGCAAATTCTGTAATAAAAATTTTCTTCCCAGGATAATGAGATAGAAGAATCACAAGAGGTAAAGTAGGAGAAAAGAGAAATATCAAATAATCTCATGTATTACTAGGTCATAGCTCAGTGGTAGAGCATACAAGATCCTGGTTGAGTCCACAGTACCACAAACAAACAAAGAATGATCTAATTCTTAATAACCTTCCTTTTTGTCTGTCAAATGCTTTTATAATTTAAATAAAAGGGTGGGTTCTTGTAGCTGTGAGAAAGGAAAACAGAAGAGCTGTTTTCATCTAATACCTTCTGGCAGATGTGCTTGTCAGAATTGGCACCTGCCTCCTGGGCTCTGCGAAGGCCAGGGGCTCTGTCCGAGCTGCTGAAGCGCAGGTTCCTTTGCAGAGGTGCACGGAAGCAGCGACTCGAGACGCTCAACGTGAAACTTCAGTGCATCCCAGTTAGTTTCTGGTGACAGCATGTGGGGTTAATGTAAGAAAATATTTTAGCATAGATTCTGGATATTGAGGAACGTTTCACTATGAAAGAAAATTATTAGGCAGAAGAGTCCATCTTTTCATTTGACTACCAGGAGATACTGCCAACATTTTTATATTTTTAAGAGCAATTTAAATTATTTGTTGGATTCAGCAGTCTGTAAACAGAACTAAATTATGTTATATTTTAAAGGTTTAATATCCTCAAAATTAATTCTTTTTTTCCTTTCCTCAGAATGAACTGACAGATACACGTGCAAAATTCCACGTACTTTTCCTTTTCTTTGTGTCTGCAATGTTCTTCATCAGTGTCCTCTCACTGTTCAGCTACCACTGCTGGCTAGTTGGAAAAAATAGAACAACTATAGGTAAATAGGCCAAAATACCCACAGATAAATATGAAATCTAGACCAGGGCAGCGGTCAGACAATAGAGCAGTACAGAAGGGTTCTGTGTTTCAACTGTGATTACGTGCAAATAGTATACAGTAGACATAAAGGTTCATTACATTGAAAATGACTTATTCCAGTAATTGATTATATATAAAAGTAGGGAATTTTAATAAAGAGCACCATTTGCCTAACACAGGCAAGGCTGTTAGATTCAAGCTCCAGCACTGCGGATGAGCAAGTATGTGCTACACACTGGGACGCTGAGGCGGGAGGGCTGAGAGTTGGAAGCCAGCCTGCGCTGTGTAGCTAGGCCTTTTCTCCAAAGAGAGCTGGGGATGTGCCTTGGTGCAAAGGCTCTGGGTTCCCTGGTACCACAAGTAAAAGGAAGGCTGAAGATGATCTACCTTCTCAAACTCATGTCTGCCAGAGCTGGGAGGAAGCTGTCGGCCAGCTCAGACTCACAGTGATCCTCTTGCCTCAGCTTCCTGAGTGCTAGATTTGCAGCAAGTACCCCATCCCCAATTTGAAATAGTTTTTAATCTAGAATACCAGAGAGAGAATTTAGGGAAATACTTAGGTAATAGTTACATTTGGATCATTCTAATCTCATGCATCCCTGGGTCTGTAAGTTACAGTGGCTTCCAGGGTGAGGATTTCTATACCCTTCCTACCTGCCATCTACTGTGGAGCTCTCCTCCACTTCCATCACTCCTTTATCCCTTTCCCACGTGAATAAGAATTCTTACATCTATTAACTGATTTGATTGTCTTCTTCACAGAATGTCTTACCATCTCCTTATTCCTAATCAGAGATTAAAAAAAAATTGGCATTCTGACAAAGGCCACCCCGTAAAACCTTCAGCAATAGCCAAAAACTAAAAGATTTCACATTAAAAACAAAAGCAAAACAATTCTTGCTTTCCAGAGGAGAAATCTGATAGTAGTGGGCCTGTTTCCCGCCTGCTGTCAGCCAGAGACAGTGCAGAGATGCTTTCATCTGCTGCCTCCCCGCTGGCCTGGGCACTCCCCTCATTTCCTGCTCGCCCTGCAGGCCTGTGTGAGATGCCTGTTTCCAGGGCACCACTTCTCTGTGAAATACCCTTTTTCACCACTGATACAGTAAGAAATACGTTTTAATCCTGACTTGGTATGTGCACACACTTACGGAATTCTAAGTTAAGAATTTCACAGAGCATCATTAATCTCAGCTGTGTGCACTCTGCTTTGGTATTTTGAGCTTTAGCTTGCAGCTTCTTCCTTGATTGCATGGCCTGCCACTTTGAACACATTGCCTCAGCATGCCGTCTCTCTCACAGCCTCACCTTCTCACACCACTGGCTAGTTCTCTCTTGCTACGCCAAGATTTTTATTCTGTTTGATACCTTACACCTCTGCCCTTCATAACTGTCACCACAGTTAGATCATTTCCCCACATTTAATGAGTTCCTGTGTAACCCTAACCCTTGACTCTTGACTGCAGTGTCACATGTTTCTGGTCACCTGTTAACCCACAGTGTAATTCTACGATGTCACCCTTCTCCCTGTTCTGCTTTCCCTCATGAATTCTTCACAGAAAACTTCAAAGTCACAAACAAACTCACTTTCTGTATATGCTTGGGCCATAGGCATGCACCACTATGCCCTACCCTTCAATTTTTACTCTACTTCCTATGTCAGTTTCTCCCAAAAAACTGGCTCTCTGCTTCTTACCTAGTTTATAAAACATGCAGAAGTTTTTAAATAAAGACAAAACTTGTGACCCCGGTATCTTATCTAGTCCTCACTCTACCTTGCTTGACAGACAGACTTGAAAGAATGGAGTCTGTAACCACCCTTGCTTTCTCCTCGTTCATCCCTCAAGCGCGCTGCCTGTCTTCCACCTTCCCTGCCACGACCCCCGCGTGCGGCCGCAGTGCAGACCCAATCGGGGTTTCCCACCTGCTCGCGCTCCGGGCTGCGCGCAGCCGCCTCCGCACCGCAGGCTTTGCTCGCTTGGAGGCTCTTCAGTAGGGATTGCATCCCCTTTCATCTTTGGGTCCCAAATACCTGATTGTGTTGCTGTGGCGAATGTGCTGGGAAGTTCGTACATGAGAGTAAAAGGGAAGGAGTTAGAGTATCTCTAAAAATAAGAGATATGTTGAACATAATCCATTAGAATTTCCAGTAGAACTAGATAATTATTTTAACATTTTATAGAGTCGATGAAATTAAAAATGCAAGCCAGGCGTGGTGGCGCACGCCTTTGATCCCAGCACTGAGGAGGCTGAGGTAGGAGGAGCATTGTGAGTTCAAGACTGGCTTGGGCTACAACTCGAGTGAAAGGCTGGCCTGAGCTAAATAAGTGTGACCCTGCCTCGAAAAACTACGGTGGGAGTTTGGCTCAGTGGTTTAAGTGCCTGTCTGGCAGGCGCGAGGGGGTGAGTTCGATCCCCAGTGCCACAAAAAAAAAAAAGTTAAACATGCAATGTTTTTCTAAATGTTTCTGAAATATATCTTTTTAAAAATATAATTAACACAGTAATTGTACATATTTATGGGATACAGTGTAACATGTATATAATATGTAGTAATCAGCTCTGGGTAATTGGCTTATCAAAAACCTGTTATTTATCATTTATAGCTATTTTTAATTGCTACAAATGTACTATATTTATAGTTTAGCATAAGACATAAGGAAATTGATATTTTCCATTACCTTTATAATTTTTAAATAGATTAATTAGCTTTTTTTTTTCAATAGAGTCATTCCGTGCACCTATGTTTTCATACGGACCTGATGGGAATGGTTTCTCTCTTGGGTACAGTAAAAATTGGAGACAAGTATTTGGTGATGAAAAGAAATATTGGCTACTTCCAGTGTTTTCAAGGTAATTTATAAAATGCAGGACTCAGAAATTATGGAATCTATGGTAGTCTACGTCTGATTTTATATCTATTAAGATTCAGAGAATATAATAGTGACTTTTTATGGGACTTTGAAATGAATGCTCAGAATACCTTGATCAGATATAAAATATTTTTTTCTTTTTCATTTTAAATTAGATACAGTGGAGTTTGAGCGTATAGTTGAATAGAGAGCAAAAACATAAAAAGATGATGCGTAGGAAATAATCAGTTATTTTCTTTTAAAAATGTTGGAAATAATCATAAGAATGTATACCTATTATAGCTAAAACTTCAAAGTTGCCATCACAGAAGTGAGTAATACATTCTTTCTTAAAACACATAATGCAACTTTACCTCAATTGTAAAAGAATATATACTAACGATGATGTGTAGTTTCCATTTCTCTAATTCCCAATGATTTTAGAACATTTACTAATCCAAATCGTTATAGAAAAGGAAGATATTTATAATTGAAGTGGTGTGTTTGTTACAGTTACAGAGAGTTTTTCCTTAACCAAATTACCTATTTTGGGTCTAAAAGTCATTAATGTGGCCTTCATTTTTTGTGATGTTTGTGGCCATTGTTATTTTCCCATGCTATACAGATGTCTTTTTCACAGGCTACTGTGAAGACTTTCTGTTCAGTCACTACAAAATTTTCTTAAGGTATACCGTGGTTTAGTTTTCTTCATATTTCTTGTTGGGATCA
The DNA here is from genome assembly GCA_004363535.1 of Dasyprocta punctata. Taxonomy (NCBI): domain Eukaryota; kingdom Metazoa; phylum Chordata; class Mammalia; order Rodentia; family Dasyproctidae; genus Dasyprocta; species Dasyprocta punctata. The sequence continues at coordinate 166,824 of RJWM01000581.1, forward strand.
GTTGAGCTTCTAGCCTCTGGTTTTATAGTTTCATCAAGTTTGGAAAAATGGTTAACCGTTACTTGTTCCGTCACCTCTCTTCCTGCCTGATCATAGGGGCTGCAGTTACAAACATGTTTGTCCCGTAGCTCCATGATCATTTGTGTGTTCTGTCTTTCCATTTTACACAGGTGTGCTGCTGTGTATTCAGGTTCACCACTCTCCCTCGTACTTTTCTCTGTTGTCTAATGTGCTTGAGATTTTTCTTTTCCCTCTGATTAGAACATGGATATTTGTTGAGAAAATTACTTGCTCTGATCACTGAATTCATGGTTTGCAGTTCCCTACAACTTCCTGTTATAAAAAAGGTGTTATTCTGTTATCTTCCACTTTGCATGGTTTCTGTGGCGCAGCAGCCTCCCTCTTGTCCTAATCCACTGTTTGTAAATTATTATGTGGACTCTTGTTATTCTCCCCACCTTTATACGTTTTTCTTTTATCACTGCTTTTAAGTAATTTGGTGAGTCTCCTTAGTGTTTATTCTGCCTGCCTGTTCATTGTGCTTCATGTATCTGTGAACTTAGAGCTCTCATTGGATTTAAATCAATTTTACCCATTATGGCTTCAGGGTGTTTTTGTTTTCTGTTGTTTTGTTTTGTTTTGTTTTTTCTCATCCTGGGATTGAACCCAGGGCCTTCACACTGAGCTACATCACCAGCCCTTTTTATTTTTTATTTTGAAGTAGGGTCTTGTTAAATTCCTAAGTTGACTAGGCTGGAGTTGAACTTGCCCTCAATTCACCTCAGTCTCCCACTGCCTGGATGATTTCTTAAATGATTGTGATAACAAGGCCACTGACCTAGTTACTTGCATAGCTGTTTGATATGCTGACTACGCATGGTGATCTTAGTAGATATTATCTCTAATTTTTTATTTAGTTTACTTTTTTTTTAGATGGAGACTTATGTTATAGAGTCTAGGCTGATTTCAAACTCCTGGGCTCAGTCAGTCATCCTGCTTCAGCTTCCTAAGTAGCTGGGGTTTGAGGTGTACTTGGTGCCCAGCTGACATTGTTTCTGAGTATGTATAAATTAGGAGAGAAAAGGAGCCGGGCGTGATGGTGCACGCCTTTAATCCCAGCACTTGGGAGGCTGAGGTAGGAGGAGCGTTGTGAGTTCGAGGCCGGCTTGGGCTACAACGCCAGCACAAGATGGGCCTGAGCTACAGAGTGTGACCCTGCCTCAAAAAACTAGGGCTGGGAGTTCGGCTCAGTGGCTTTAGCGCCTGCCCTGGTAGGTATGAGGTTGTGTGTTCGATCCCTGGTGCCACAAAAAAAAAAAAAAAAGACAGAAAAGGGCCTGTGTGTTCAGTGGAGACAGTAACCTCTGAATTAGAAATCTTAGGATTCATTCTCTGAATGACAAATTACAGTCATCTTCCCACCATGCCTCTGAAAAGTGCTCGTTAAATTTGACCTTGAAAAGCCTGACTTGGTGGCGCACGCCTTTAATCCCAGCACTCGGGAGGCAGAGGCAGGAGGATCGTTGTGAGTTCGAAACCAGCGTGGGCTACAAAGTGAGTTCAAGGCCAGCCTGAACTGCATAGTGAGACCCTGCCTCAAAAAATAGGGCTGGGGATTTAGCTCAGTAGCCTAAGCGCCTGCCTGGCAAGCGCAAGGTTGTGAGTTTGATCCCCGATACCAATCAATCAATCAGTCAATCAATTTGAGTTTGAGTCACACTGCTGCTGTTTTTCATTGTGTAGCTTGGGTGATGGTTGCAGTTTCCCAACTCGCCTGGTGGGGATGGATCCAGAACAAGCTTCTGGTACAAACCAAAATGACTATGCTAGAAGGTATGTATATTTCTTGTCCTTGTGTTTTTCAGTATTTATTGTAAAACCACACACACACATAATCTTATGAATACATGCAATAGTAAGCCATCATGTATAGGGTAAGGGAAATTCTATTTAAATTTTTTAAGCTGTGGGTTAATGTGTGCATGTACCTGAAATGCTTAGGATCACTGTATATTTTCATCATTTAAACCAGAACACTTTTGAGAACAGGAAAAAGTCCTTGTGTGTGAAGCATGTATCAATAGTTAAAGTAAGATGATTACAAAGAAATGAAAATGTCTTGACAAACTAGGAAGCAAGGTATTACACAGCATCTTCCTAGAAATTAAGATACTCTTTAAAGATTTGATTACATTGTCCTATATCAGGTATATTCTTTGAAAGTAATCATTGTGCAATAAAATCACCATTTTATTTTGATAGATGTTAAGACAGTATCAAAATATTGAATACTCAAAAATGCAGGTTTTTTTGTTAATAGAAACTTTCATAAATTCAGTAAAATAGTCCATTTTAAATAGAATTTTAAAGAGGATAGATGTTTCTCTTGAAGTGAAATACTTGAAATGTATTTATTATGAAAATGAATTGTAGGAAGCCGGGTGTGGTGACTCACGGCTTTAATCCCAGCACTCGGGAGGCTGAGGTGGGAGGAGCGTTGTGAGTTCAAGGCCCGCTTAGGCTACAATGCCAGCGCAAGGCTGGCCTGAGCTACACAGTGCGACCCTGCCTCAAAAAACTAGGGCCGGGAGTTTGGCTTAGTGGGGTGAGCACCTGTCTGGCAGGCATGAAGCTGTGAGTTCTTCCCCGGTGCCGCAAAAAAAAAAAAAAAAAAAGAAAAGAAAAGAAAGAAAGAAAGAAAATGAATTGCAGGGAGTGAGAGCTTTATGTTCCAAATTAGCATATTGACTTTAGAAAGACATAATCTTTTGAACCCACAGCCTAAGGCCTTGGACCTTTGTACCCTAGCATTTATTGTGGTCTGCAGAGTGTTTAGCCTTGCTTTCCCTGACTCGCAGCCATCCCTGAGAAGTCAGACAGTGTGCACAGTGTGCCTAGCACACATTCTGACCCACCACAGGTGCAAGCCAGTCTCAGTTCCCTTTTCCTCTTTTCTTTCCTACGAGCTCTCCCTCCCTGGTTCTCTTGGCTAGAAGAGTAAGTCTACGCTAAATCACTAAATCATTTTTTCCCCTTAGATCTAAACTGCAGAGGTAGAAAGCAGAAAACTTGGGAAATGACAGGTAATTTTTTTGTGCTGGCCACAGACATAGCTCCTTACCTGTCCCTGTACTACCTCATGGCTCCTGATTAACATGTTAAAACATCAGACTTGCCTCTGAAGCTTTTTTCCTGTGTCTAATCATTTTCATGGGCAGAGTTGGAGTACAGATTCTTGGGTGTAGAGAGCCGTGTAATGGTGGGTGCGGGCATATTTTTCTTTGGAAGATAATTTTGGCCAAGTGCTGAGGTCTTGAGTTGCCCTCACATATTTAGGAAAAGGAATACTAATTTTCTGCTTATTAATTTATTAAGTATCCTTGAGTATTAATCTATTTACTAAATTATTTTTTCCTCTTTTCAGTATTGGCTCAAATCCACCTTTTCCTACCAGACCACTTAGTGAATCAAAAAACCGTTTGTTGGACACTGACTCTCAGTGGCTGGATCACGGCGCTGAAGACAGTGCTGTCAGATCAGGTACCAGTTCTCGTGTGGGAGCACTGCTCATTTCGATCAGAGACAGTGTACATGTAGGAAAGCCAGAAGACAGTGTTATTTTGAAAGAGTAACACATGAAATACGTTGAGTTAGCATCTTGCGTGTAGAGGCTCCTGCTGGTTCTTGGTGGCTTCCCCAGGGAAAAGCAGGCCGTGCGCGGCAGAGACGGTGGCCAATGTATTCAGTTCTGTTCAGCTGGGCTTTTTTGTTTCTGGCCACACATTTCTTCACTCAGATGCTTTGTTATTGGCTGCTCTGATTAGTGTTTTAACATTATTCTTTAGGGCCCCAGCTTATGCTTAATCAAAAATAATTTTCAAAAAACTTTGTACTCTTTGCTTCCTTAGTTTTTAAAAATGTGTACTGAGTGTGTTTTGAGCTTCTTAATGACTCAGGCAGTTCATAAATTTTGGATACAGTATAGAATAAATGGTAACATTGAAGTGGGATCTCTAATCAGACCAGGGTTTACAGAATCATCTGCCCACTTAGCCAACATTGTAAGCTAAAGCTTATTTGAGGTACTTTTTAATGATAAAAATGTCTGAGAGACTTCTTAGTAATAATAGTGACAACATTAATTGTCTTCTTACAATGTAGAAAAATATTTGGAGACATTGGTCCAATTTGTACTAACTCTAGAAAATACCCTAAAAACACTTCCTATCAGTGAAGGAAGGGTCATTTTGGGTTTTAGCAGTATTGTGAAAATTCTCTTGTATTTTGGGTGGTAAGACCTTCAGTAGATCAATGGAAAATTCATTTTGTGGATTTAATTTCTGCTGCCTAACATCTTTAAAACCAATGCACAAGGATCTGCCTAAAACTAGATTTTTTACTCTTAATCCTGTTTATTTACTTCTGTGTTCTACAAAAAGGCAAATGGTTGGTGCTATAAGCCTTTTTACTGCTTACCTAATGGTTCTTAATATATTCAGTTTCACCACTTTGCCAGCAACCTAACACTTCTTTGTCATGTCATATTTAATTATGTACTTACAGGGACAAATAACCATGTTACAGTGGCAGTAGAAAATTGAGTACTACTTGTTCATAACTAACCATTCAATAAGAGCAAGGTAAGACAGTATAAAGATCATTTCCTTGAACAAATAGTTTCTTTGCATATTCCAAATCAAAACAATTTATAACTTTTTAAATTCTTTTCAGTTATATTTGCAAAATTAATCAGTAGAGACTGGAACATAACATCTGCCAAAATCTCATTCTTCTTAGCTACTTCTAACACAGTGTCAGTAATATTGGTTGGTAGATAAATGAAGAAATAGCTTAAGGTTGGTATGTGGACAACTGACCTTTTCAGTAACAGTGCCTTTTAATTAATTAGCCTAAGAAAAAAGGTGACTTTTGCCTTCTGTTGAAAGTGATCCAGAGAACAGTGGTCAAAGTTAGAAGCTGAGGAGAAGACTGAAGAGGTTCATTGAGACTGTTTATCTGTCTTTATAAAAGACACCACAGATCACCACAGACTTAGAACTTGGGACGACATGTGGCCACTGTCGCGTTCCCACCTGGGGTCTCAGGCAGGGGACATCCCTTCCTTGCTTGCTCACATCACCAGCTGGTCATCAGGCCAGGTCTTCATGGAGGACATGGTGAGGGCAAAAGCCCAAGATCTAGGACAGAGTTGGGGGTGACAGCAGGCAGAGCAGCCGCATCTGCAAAGTGGATCCGAGCCCCTGCGACCTAAAGCTGAGAATAGCACTCAGTCCCGGCAGGCGCTCAGGCCTGCATCCGGGCAGAATACGGCCTGGTGCTCGAGGCTGTTGAGAGCCCCCAGCCAAAGCGCCCCTGCAGTCCTGGCGGGAGCTTGCCCTGCTTCACAGCAGCACCTTGGACTTGTGTCGGTGGATGGGGAACCCTTCTGTGAAACCCTCTTGGACTGCTTCAGAAGGAAGTCAGTGATAGCCCCTGATTTACCACTCATCAGAATCTTTATTATTTACAGTATTAGTTGTAATGAAGCAATCATTTCCTGTTTTACACTGTTAGCACCTTTATTCTTTAGCCTACAGAATCTTTTAATATATATGTTGAGAAATTAAAAAATCAAGTGTTAGTTAATAATTCAGTCATTTGTATTTTCATAGGTGTATAAAAACGTTGTGGACTGGTATTTTCCATTTTATTTGCAAGAAAATGATCAGTGGAGTGAAATCAAATAGAAGATCTATTTTTTAAAAATGGAAGTCTTTGTACAGTTCGTTGGATCTACAAAGCACTACAAAACAGAATGATGCCTTAATTTCAAGTGTCTGTCTGTGCATTGTTGACTCACAGCTCCAAAGTGGCTTCATTTTCCTTTGGAAATAACACTTGCCTGTTACGAGATGCTGTAATATGAGCTTTCATCCTGTGTTAACATGGCAGATGTATTTTATACCTGAGTTACAATATTAGAGTGATTTCTTCATTTCCAGGTAAATTTTCACTCCAAAACACATGCCAAAAACTTGTCTTAAGTGAAGTATGTGAGGAACAATTGGTGGCTGAATTGAATAATACCCAAATTACAATTGCCTGACCTATAAAAAGGGAAAGAAAATGACTGCTTTTTTAAAATTGGGTGTTTACTAATTTATACTTTTATACTTTTCAACACTTTTAATAAAAATCTTTTTATTCTTGGCTATAAAATAACATACTCAGAAGGATTTAGATATCTAAATATAATCATATAGAATATAGGACACATTGGTATAATTCACTGAGGGCTTTTGGTTACACATATACAACCATGTAGTGTACTTTTGTACCTAAGTGTTGAAGGAGATTTGGCAATGCAAGAAATATTTGGGGTACTCTCTGCTTTTTAATTACTTTTTTGTTAGTCTGAGGGTGTTGGGGGGCATAATATTACATGTGCTATAAAAGATTTGACACAGGAATAGATGGAAATGGCTAGAAGAAAAAAACATAGGCAGCATATTGTAAACTGTTAAGAAATATTTTCAGTTCTGAAGGCATTTAAAACCAAACATTTAGTTGACTTGCAATTTTTAATTTAAGTAATGACTAAGAATTATTTTGAAAGCTTTTACAGTACTCTTTTAACAGTTTAAACAGTGACTTAAAATGCAATTTGAACTAGGAAAAAACTTTAGACTAATACAACTCTCAGGAAACAATTGAAAACTTCAGTAGTTGTTTAAAATGTTCAGTCTCTGAGAAATGGATTCTAATTTTAAATGCTAAATCTTAAGTCAGACTTCCTACCAGTAATCCCTTTCTCACTGGAGATGCTTCTTTAAAACATAATCTAAGAGACTGTTGTATCTAGAGAATAGTATAGAATACTATAAAAGATAAATAATATAGAGGTGTTACTCTTTATATGTACTGCTTAACCAAACACGCTCCTCCAGGTTGGTTCCAGTGGGTGGGTAAAGAGGAACCTTGCCAGCATCTGTCCCAGAGGCTATCATTGCCTCCTAGGAAATGGGCTGGCAGGGGAGGAGGTCCTGGATAAGTTGGACTGGATGACTTCCAGCGTTCTGTAATGCCTATTCTTTGCAAAATACCCTTGCTTTTCATTCATCTACCAGTGTTTTTCGAGTACTTTCTTTATGTCATGTACTAGAAATAGCTCTATAATTTTCTGATCTAGCATAAATTTTTTTGTTGATTTGCCAAGCTTATAATTTGAAGGACTGTAATTCACATTGACCATACTAATACTAAATGTTAAGAAATAACTTTTTTCCCTTTGGACCAAAGGAATGAGTTAACTTTGAAAACATAGTTTTGAAGTACTGCTATAGGTTTTTCTACTTTTGTTTCAACTCTTTAGTTTTAATAATCTGTATTTTAGAAAACTGGCAGGAGAGTCAAGGTATCAACAGCCAAAATCCTAACTTCAGTTTGGTGGCTAGCATATTACAGGAATTAATAATGTTTCAAAATGCTTGACAAGGGCTGGAGGTTTAGCTCAGTGGCATAAGTACCTGCCTGGCAGGCACGAGACCGTGAGTTCCATCTCCAGTACAAAAAAAAAAAAAAAAAAAAATGCTTGACAACTTTGAGAAATGTTCAGGTCCTTTTTGTGGGTGCATTTCAGAGGATTTGGGTGCACTTAGCTAACAACTGAGGAGGCCTTTTCCCTTTAACCTAACTCAGGCACTTTTGTGAATTATGATCTTTTTAATTCTTTTGTTATTTAACAGCACCTTTAATAGAATAGTAAATATTGTGTCTTTTTGGAAATGTCAGTTAAAGACACTTACTTAGTTACCTTTGATTTAATTAATTTACAGCCAACATTTGGCCACATGGTAAACAGCAGAATTTACTCATAATATCTGGGACCATTCATGAAGGGCCTACAAGTGGGATCAGGGGGAGGCTGGCTGCCTCTTTGGTATTTCTACTGGTATAGGTTATCACTATCAACAGTTTGGAGAGAAAAGATCAAAAGAAGCCTTGCCAAAACTTCTAATTACTTCCATCCTTCAAATATGGAACATTTGTGATGATACTTAAAGAAAATGCAGTTGAATTTCAGGTCTTGCCCTTGCCATTAAAAATAAGTTAAGACAAGAGACTTGGTTCAGCTGGTAGAAATTTACTTGAATATTCAGTACCTGAGGCACCTGACAGTATCACTGTGCCAAACCAAAGAGCAGCTGCCATGTGTTAGTTATTGAAAATAATCATGTTTACAGAGTTCAGTTTCATCTTCACATAGGATGATTTTTTTAAAAAAACTTTTTGCATATTTAGTGGTTATGATCCAATGAGGCATAGGTCTGAGACTGTAAAGTTAGTTTAAATCAAATATGCAATGTTTACTTGAATTTTATTTCTTAGAGAGCAAATTTGACTGTTTACATGGGTGTTTAAGATAATTGGACCTGTAAGTCATCCATTCACTTACTTTCAAAGCAAATGCATAGTAAGGGCTTGCTCGGGGTTAGGACCTGCATATTTTGGGCATATGAATAGACAGTAATCTACAGATATGTTTCAGTCACATTTTTTTCCATGCCTAGCACTGCTATCAATGGAGAATATTTTTAACTAACCTGTTGTTAAGATATAATATTTTTGCATTTCAGCCAAAATAAAGATCATGTCTAGTAATCTGTTGGACGCAGGTAATGTGTAAATCTGAAATCCTTGTGTTTCATATGCTCTAAACTGTATTTTTCAATTTAAATTAAAAATGCAATATAGATTCACAAAGGTCCATATTTTTCTAATGACTTCACTATATTATTTTGTTGGGTGGTGTAAAGAAGCAAGCAGTTGTATTCGTATTAAAAAGATTAAGAAAGCTCAGCACTCGGGAGGCTGAGGTAGGTGGAGCGTTGTGAATTCGAGGCCGACTTGGGCTACAACGCGAGTGCAAGGCCGGCCTGAGCTACATAGTGCAACCCTGCCTCAAGAAACTAGGGCTGGGAGTTTGGCTCAGTGGCTTAAGCGCTTGTCTAGCAGGCCTGAGGCAGTGAGTTTGATCCCCGGTGCCGCAAAAAAAAAAAAAAAAAAAAAAAAGATTAAGAAAGCTGTTAAGTTTGTTATATTTGTATGTGATTGCAGATGAATCTGTATGCATCTAAGCAAAAAGATGGACACTATTTTAAAAGTGATTTTTTTGTTCGTTTGTTTCTTGTTTTTCTTGAGACGGGGTCTTGCTGTGTAGTCCAGGCCAGCCTTGAACTCACTGTTTAGCCAAGGCTGGCCTTGAACTCAAGGCGATCCTCTTTGTCTCAGCCTCTCAAGTGCTGGGATTATAGGCATGTGCCATTTAAAGTGATCTTTGATATGCTTTTATATAAACAAGTTTGAAATACAGTTTACCATGGTTGTCTTATCGAGTACCATAAGCCTTGTATTTATTTCTCATTAGTATAATCCTGGATCATGATGAAATGTTGACTTTGCTTTGTCTTTTGGATGGCCTGACCTATATTAATTAACATGTATGTAAAACATTTTAAAGCTTTTTTTTTCCTCAAAGATCATAATTACTTTATTAATAAAGTCTTGTTTTAAACAGTTTTGTTGTTGTTTTTGTTGTTGTTTTGAGACAGGGTCTTGCTCTCTAATTCAGACTGAGTTTGAACTCATTATGTGGCCCAGAATGGCCTTGTACTCACAGCAGTTCTCCTGCCTCAGCCTCCCAGGTGCAGGATTGCAGGTGTGTACCACCATGCCTGACAGTTTTGTTGCTATAAGTTGGTATTTACCAAATGAAAGTTTAAGAATTTTGATCAGTTTGAAAATCTGATACAGTGCCACTTAGATTAGGTAATAATTAGGGGAAACCATTTCTAAGATAGGTATTTTGGTGCAAAAAAAGTTACAATTTACAAGTTTTGTTCAGAACATAAAGGGTATTTTCAGAATATGCAATGGTGGCGGCACAGAGGATGAACAGATTACTTGGGAGACGAGACTTGGTCTGAATACCAGCAGGCCCGGGGGGACCATACAGAGAGCACCCAGTCTCAAGGGAGCAGTCCCAAACCATGAACTCTGGTTTTATTGCAGGGAAAAACAAGAAAAAGTGGGGGTGTCAAGGAACAAGGAGATCTGCTGTGACACTTTAGGTTAAATCTAAGCCATGGGGAAGAGGGCACAGAGACTGGAGCTAGCATGTTCCTCTAATCTTTACACATACATTCCAGGGTCTATGAACTTCTGCTCACTCTGTAATCGTTCCTTCACTCAAGTCCCACACAGGGTATAACTTAGGTTTTATTGAACATTTTAGCTTCAGAAGTCACTTTTAAGACCTTGAATACTGCCAGGCATGGTGGTGCACCCCTATAAACCCAGCACTTGGTGGGCTCAGGCAGGAGGGTCACTATGAGTTTGGCGTTAGTCTGAACTACATCCTGAGACCCTGTCTCAAAACAAAACAAAAACTGACCTTATGATCATTAAAGTACTGAGTAATAGATTTCATCTGTGTGTTCTTTCATGGCATCTCTATTCCATTTCCCTTCCAAAAGGGTGTAGTTCTCGTATTGAGGTTGCGGAACAGAATAAGAAGCATCAGAGTTTTCACTGTGTACCCTCCGCACTAGCAAAGCAGAAAAGAAATACCTGCTCCCAGTTGGGAGTCCCTGCCCTTCAGTAAACCCTGGTAAGTTTCTCTTCCCAGAAGGATGTAAGGCTCTTTCCTCCCAGTGTAAAATAGGTGAAACCAGAATGTAACCTTTTGACCAATCATGTGCCTCCAATTTATCCTCACCATATGCATAAAAGGTGAAACTCAATGTAACTTTCTAACCAATCAACAGTGAGCACCCTGCTTTTGTGTTGTTTTTTTTTTACTTGCCTGTAAGCTATAAAAACCCTGCTCACTGGAAGAGCAGGGCCTGATTCTGGCAAGCAATCCCAATAAGCGCACTGGTCTAAGTAAAGCTGTGCACTTGCCTGCACACCTCTGGTGCTGCTCAGTGCTTGGTCTCAGCTGTTACATGGTGAACTGTAACACTTAATGTGGCCTATACCACTTGCTGCATCACTAGCAGCCCCACTTCAGGAATTTATGCCAAGATAAGTGTTACGGTTTGTGTCTGGCTGTCCCCGCAAAGCCTCATATGGTCATGGGGGGCTTATTAAACCTGGACCTCTTGTTTTCATGCCCTCACCTCAGGAAATGATTACAACTTGTTTGCTGCTCAACTCAGCAAGGGGTCAGGGTCCTCACTTTGTAAACATCCTCAGGCTGTGCAAGAGGAGGGCACAGAGGTGGTGTGAGTGCTACACCTGCCCTACAGGGTGGTAACCTGCTTACAATATAAGGGAGAAGAGGCTCGCTGTTCCCCCTTTACTCTTGCTGCTTTCGCTGTCATCTGCCTCTTTGAAGTGTTGTCCGTATGCTGTGCCACCATGCCTTGGAACCAGCTGATTATGGACTGAAACCTCCACAAACTGTGAGCTAAATCTTTCCTTCCTTAATTTTGGGCATCTGATATTGTGTCCCAGCAATGAAAGAAAAGTGACGTATTAAGCATAGAGAGCTAGTGGTTTGAGAGGATTTTTGAAAAATACATGAGGAAAACCGGTGTCTGTAGGAAATAGGTTGTATTTATAAAAATTGAAGTATTTCCATGGGAAACACCACAAATCATTAGGAAAAGGGGAATGGTAAGCCGAATAGTAGTAGAGGGATCATTCACATTTTTCTTCGTTTATTTTGATGAATTTTTTTATATATGATCACATACCTAAGTGTAAAATCCAGGGGTTCTTCATGAGAATAGCTTGTAGCCCTGTTTTATTTGCCATTATATCTCCAGGGTCTGAAACTGTCAGTTTATACTAGACACTTTATATCTTCAGAATGGTGTAATTCTTTGTGTGTGTGAACAGTAAATTTGAAAAAATTAGTCAAACTTTCATATGTGTTGGCAGTAGTATAGTTGTATATGCACATATAGACATCTAGAAAGAAATAACACCAGTATTAGTTTTTTGATCACAGACATTACTGTATTTTTATTGTTTAAATTTACTAGCAAATAGAAAAAATACATATTAGTACCATTTCTCTTGAGTGTGACTGTGGTGGCATGATTACAGTATAGCTGGAGAGCACTGGTGGCAGTACATGTGCCCACCCACTGCCCCTAAGAGTCCTGCTCAGCAGAAGCTGTTTCATAGAATTGCACAGCTGTACAAAGACAGCTTGGGATGACAGGTGCACCCCCATGCACATCTTTTAAAGAAGAATTTTGTGCATCAGATCTATAAGAAACATCACCAGAATTGGAAAATAAGGGGTTTTCTTTGTTGGTTGGTTGGTTGGCTGGTTGTTGTTTTTGTTTGTTTGTTTGTTTGTTTTTTGGTACTGGGAATCAAACTCATCACCTCACACCTGCCAGGCAGGTGCTGTGCCACTAAGCTATGTCCCCGGGAAAAGTATCTTTAAATTACACTTTGTGTGGGTATAGAGATATAACCTGGTGGAGGAGCACTTGCTTAGCATGGACTGTGTTCTGGATTCCATCCTTAGCACCAAAAATAATTTTTAATTATATTTTTATTTTTAAAAAATAAATGTTAGCTGGGTGTGTTGGCACAAGCCTTTAATCCCAGCACTCCGGAGACTGAGGCAGGAGGATCATTGAGAGTTCAAGACCAGCCTGAATTGCATAGTGAGACCCTGTCTCAAAAATAGGGCCAGGGATTCAGCTCAGTGACCTTAAGGGCCTGCCTGGCAGGCGTGAGGTGGTAAGTTCAATTCCCGGTACTAAAATAAATAATTAATTAATTAAAATTTTAAAATGTTGTTAAAGCAAAAATTAAAATACTGTATTGTGAGATTTATATCATTAAAACTGTAGCACAAAGTATGAGAATGGTAATAAATGTGTTAAAGCTGTGTTTCATAATTCCTGCAGAAACCACTAGAAATACTGCACAAAGTGTAACTTAAAGGTGAATAGAACTGAAAGACTGAGAAACTTTTTTGTGAGCCCAAAAGAAGACAAGAAACAAAACCAAAAGAGGTTAGAAAAAAATTAGCAGACCTAAATCCGAAGTTAAATGCAGATTTGTAAACATCACAATTCAAAGGCAACGACTGTCAAATTGGATTAATGTTTTTATTTAAGAGAAAAAAGGACAAAAAAACAAAAAGCAAAACAGACAAACAACAACAAACTCAATACAATAACGGTATAGGCTTACAAAACAAGATGATAGGAATTTTGACAATGGTTGTAATATTCCATATTATTACCTTCAAAAGGGTTGCTTAGATTAACAGATATAGACATGTAAAATTGATGTAATCATGAGTATTAACTGTTCTTTTCCAATAACTAATACAATTAGTAGTATAGTCATTGTAGCTATCTTATGTATATATATACACATTTATGTCTTTTTCCTTTTCCCTTCCTTCTTTCCTCCTTTCCCCTATCCCAATTACTTTTCCTCTTTGAGCAGTTTCTTACACAGTATTTATTGTAGATTTTGGATGCTATATACTTTTTCAGTTTCTTACACTAGGGAGACAATATGGTATATATACATGTGAGTTTGATTTATTTCACTTAATGAGTATGGTCTCAAGTCATGTCCATAAGGCTCAATGCAATCTTTCTTGATAGCTGAGTAGTGCTCCATAGTATAAAAATACATCGTTTTTATCCATTCCTTGATTGACGGGCACTTGGGTTGTTTCCAAGATTTGCCTATTACAAATTGTGCTACTGTACACATGGGTGTACATATATCACTGTAGTATAATGTTTTCAGTTCTTCTGAGAAAATGCCCAGAAGCAGGATAGCTGGGTCAAATGGAATCTGTAATCCTAGCTTCTTAAGGAATCTCCACACTGATTTCCACAGTGGTTGCACCAGTCTACACTCCCATCAACAGTGGAGAAGAGTTCCTTTTTCCCCACAGCCCCTCCAGCATTTGTTATTGCTTGATTTCTTGATCTTGGCCATTCTTTCTGGAGTGAGATGGAATCTCAGTGTTTTAACTTGCATTTCCCAAATGACCATTGATGTTGAACATTTTTTCATATATTTATTTGCCATTTGTATTTCTTCCTCTGAGAAGTGTGTATTCATCTCAGATGCCCATTTTTGGATTGGGTCCTTGAATTTTGGGGACCTGTGGTTTTTGTTTTTTTTTAATTCTTCATATGTTCTAGATAGAAGTCCTTTGTCAGAGGGACAGTTGGCTAAGATATTTTCCCAATTTGTGAGTTTTCTTTTTACTCTTGGAGATTTCTTTTGACATGCAAAAATTTTTTAATAAGATGAGATCCCAGTTGTTGATTCTTGGAAGTGTTTCCCATGCAGTTTGATTTTTGTTCATGAACTCTTTACCTACTCCTGTGTCGTCAAGAGTTCTGCCTACTTTGTCTTACAGCAGATTTAGTGTTTCTGTTTTAATATTTAGATCTTTGATCCATTTTGAGTTTAGTTTAGTGCATGGTGATAGACATGAATCTAGTTTTAGTTTTCAGCGTATGGAAAGCCAGTTTTTCCAGCACCACTTATTAAAGAGGCCTTCTTTCTTTCAGTGTACATGTTTGGCCCCTTTGTCAAAGATGAGGTGGCTGAGTGTGTTTGTAGTTGTGGCTGTATCTTCTAATCTATTCCATTGATCTTCAGGTCTATTTTTATTGCAGTACCATGCTGATTTTATCACAGTAGCTTTGTAATATAGTTTCAAGTCAGGGATGGTGATCCTGCCTTACCTTTGTTGCCCAGAACTGCCTTTGCTGTTCTGGGTCTCTTCTGGTTCCAGATGAATTTTAGGGACAATTTCTCTAGATCTGTGAGGTATGCAAATGGCATTTTGATTGGAATTGCATTAAATCTGTATAACAATTTTGGGAGAATGGCCATTTTCACGATGTTTGTTCTTCCTATCCATGATCAGGGACTGTCTTTCCATTTTCTGAAATCCTCTTCGATTTCCTTTTTCAGAGTAATGTAATTTTCACTGTATAGATCTTTTACTTCCTTTGTTAGGTTGATTCCTAAGTATTTCATTTTTTTGGATGCTATAGTGAAGGGTGTGGTTTCCCTTATTTCTCGTTAAGTGAATTTGTTGTTTGTAGAGGAATGCTATTGATTTTTAAGTGTTGACCTTGTATCCAGCTACATTACTGAATTTGGTTATTACATCTAGAAGTCTTTCAATGGATTTTTGGGGGTCTTCTATGTACAGTATCATATCACCTGCAAATAATGATAATTTAACTTCTCCATTTCCTATCCTTATTCCTTTTATTTCTCTCTCTTATCTAATTGCTCTGGCTAATGTTTCCAGAACTATATTGAATAGGAGTGGTGATAATGGACATCCTTGTCCTGTTCCTGATTTTAGGTTGAAAGTTTTCAGTTTTCGTCCATTTAGTAAGATGTTGGCTGTCGATTTATCATATATGGCTTTTATCAGATTGAGGTAGAGACCATCTATTGTGATTCTCTGTAGGGTTTTTATCATGAACGAGTGCTGGATTTTGTCGCAGGCTTTTTCTGCATCTATCGAGATGATCATGTGATTCTTGGCTCTTTTGATACAGTGTATTACATTTATTGATTTGCACATGTTGAACTATCCCTGCATTCCTGGGGTGAATCCCACTTGATCATGGTGCATAATCTTCTTGATGACTTGTTGCATGGATTAATTTTTTTAAAAAAACAACAAGCAGATACGATGGCACCTGCTTGTTGCACCAGCTATTCAAGAGACTGTGGCAGTAGGGTCACTTCAGCCCCAAAGTTTGGGGCTAGCCTGGTCAAGACTGTGAGACCCCCATCTCACCAAAAAAACAGTGAAGACTCTACTGAGTGACCATATATTCTCTAAGACATGAATTTTAGACACAAAGCCACAAATGGATTAAAAGAAGGATGAAAAAATATGTATCATGTATATAGTAGTCACCAGAAAAAGTATACTTAAATTCAAGAATTGCTGCAGACAATAAAAGCATTTCATAATGACACTGGGTCACTATTTCAGAAAAATACTACACTTAGATATGTACATCAGATATCAGAGTACATGGTGAATGTTTAAATTTTTTTTTAATTTATGAAGTGAAAGACACTTTGCCCCTGGCTTTGAACGTACTTAACCCTTTTGCCACTTTCTGAAGCAGTTCTGGAAATCCTTGTGTCTACAAGGTGTGATCACAAATACAGTGAGTGCTGCTGTCAAGTGTCATTTAACAGAAAGAAAGGCTGGTAAAAACATTGTGTCTTCATCTGTCTTACTAAATCTGGTGCCTGTGACTTCTGGTTCTTCCCTAAAGTCAAAATGACCTTAAAAGGTAGATGTTTGGATTGATTGAGGACCTCAACGCAGACATAACAGTGCAACTAAATGCTTTCCCAAAAGAAGACTTCCAGAACTGCCTCAGAAAGTGATCAGAAGCAAAGACCAGTATTTTACTATAATTTTAAAAAATTTTAAATGCTTTTTGACACCTTTTATGTGCCTACAAAATTGCAAAATGGAAAAAGAGACAAAGACATAAACGTATAGTGATACCAGGAACATTTGAAATGCCTCTTTGTAACTGACAACCTGCACCAGAAATCAGAATATACAAAGAAACTATCAACCACTTTGTCCTTACATTTATAGAAGCCTACAGTTGCTAAGTGGCGAACAGCCTCCGTATGCACAACCTGATACTTGCCAAAGCAAATAGCACTGGGAGCATAAAACAACTTTCTCTCAGGAGTATTTTTAAAACATCTTTTGACCCCAACAGAATAAAATTAGAAACAAATATCAGTAAAATACTTGGAAACTGAGTCGGGGAGAGGAAGAGGAAATAAAAAGAGGTGTGATGTGTTATGTACCCAAACCACCTCTCCTGATGAATGGAATCATGTGTGCTGATATCGATCTCACAACCTGGAGCTTGCCTGGCAGGCACTGAGCCAAACTCCCAGCCCTGTATTTTTCAAGGCAGGGTCGCACTATGTAGTTCAGGCCAGCCTTGCTCAGGTTGTAGCCCGAGCCAGCCTTGAACTCCCAATGCTCCTCCTACCTCAGCCTCCTGAGTGCTGGGTTTAAAGGCATGTGCCACCATGCCCGGCCAAGAAGTTTTAAATGAATTTTTAAAATAAAAGCAAGCTGTGCTGGTACATGCCTGTAACCTCAGCAACACAAAAGGCTGAAGCAAGAAGATCTCAAGTTCAAGCCCAGCCTGGATAATTTAGGAAATTTGTGAAACCTATCTCAAAAAGGACTGGGATTGTAGCTCAGTTTTAGAGTGATTCTGGATTCCATCTCCAGTGCCATAGCAAAATACCTAGAAAAACTAAATGTATTGGAAACAGGCACATTTGCTGTTAAGTAAAACTTTGGGGTTTTACCGTACTTGCACAATCACCTGTCTCGTGGTGTACAGTAGAAACACCAGAATGCTTGGCCAGAAATCCAGCTGCTTTCTCCACATCAGAAAGAGCAGGCAGAAGCCTGCATCACTGGTTTGCCATGGTTCCATCTTGCAGGGACTGTGAAGAAAGCCAGATGTTAATCTCCGTGAATGGCAGGGCTGTCTGCAGGAGAAAACTTTGAAAAAGGTTTTCCCCACTTCCACAGAGGCACAAAGATCCACCCCCTTCCCAAAGGGAAAGACTCTTGAGTCTACTTTTTTGAATGTCAGTAAATCTTAGAGGGAATTGTCTCTGAGTATAACCCAGTTTTTCCTCTTCTTTGAAATACAGTCACTCAGGAGGACAGTGACCAAATCCCCTTTCCGTCAAGCTCCATCCCTGTTCTGCAGTGCCGCCATCTGACTCCTAAGGAGGAGGGTTGTTCTTTAGATGGAGCTAATGCTTCACCAGATAATGCTTCGGAGATAGATGGCTTCAGATCTACAGATGTTTGGGGTGGGAAAACCTCACATTTCTGAAAGAGTGAAAACAAATATCTTCCATCACAATGCGCACAGCTCAGGAGGTCAGGGTCTGGAGGAATGCTGAGGAACCCAGCAAAGATGCATCTTTTCAAAACTGCCAGATGCCAGGGGGTGGGATGGGGCTCAGCTTAGTGGTAGTGCTTGCCTAGCAGGTGCAAGGCCTGGGTTTGCTCCCCAGCACTGCAGAAAGCTTCAGAAGTAAATAAATACCAACGGGTCAAAAAAGAAATCACAAACTAGAAGACAGAATATCAAATTACAGAATATCAAAATCTGCCTCATGCAGCTAATGAAGTATACAAGAACACTTAAAACTTGAAATGAAGTTAGAAACTAATGGAATGTAAAGCAAAATAATTTTCTACGTTTTATTTGTTATTTTTTTCTTGTACCAGGGATCAAACTCATGATCTCATACTTGTCAGGTGGGCGCTGTGCTGCTGGACTATATCCCTGACCCCTCTGTTTTAATATACATTTCAGAAACAGGTTAGCTTTATATATTTTAATATAGAAAAATAGTACAGAGTAACAGAAGCAAAAACTTTCCCTAAAAGAGAAAAAGTTAAATCCCTTGTAAGATTGATATATGAACAAAACCATGAATTACAAATATCAGTAAAGGATAGGGGTATTACTGTAGATCTGACTGACATCAAAAGAATAAAAAGGGAGCCAGGTGTGGAGGTGCATGCCTGTAATGTCAGCACTCAGTAGGCTGAGGCAGCAGATCTTCGGGAGTTCAAGGCTAGCCTAGGGTACATACTGAGACCCTGTCTCAAACCCCTGCCCCCCCAAAAAGAGAGAAATATTCACTGTATTGACATTTGACAACAGACAAATTAGAAAAATACAACATACTGAAACACAAGAAAAAGAGAAATAGTAGCCAAGAAAGTGAATTTATAAAACTTCCCCACAGCATCCAGTTTAAGAAAGAGATGGAACAGTGGTATATTACCCTATGGTTCCTCTTAGTACAGCTAAAAGTCCTAGACTTTCTGCATGCACCAAATGTAGGACAGCTATGCCAGGACCTTTAGCAGTACGGGAACAACAGCAAAGTCGGTTCTCTAGTTTTTCTTTCTTGTATATCTAGGATTGGGTGTAAGCTGGCCTTGGGGGCATAATACAGACAACTGAGTTAGGTAGAAATATTCTGGACAGACAGACAGGGCTGGGCCCTGGAGAGAGTCAGTGCAAAGATGAAAACTCATCACGACTGCATCCAGAGGCACATGTGTGGGAGACCAGGCCTCAAGATAAGGATGGAATAATGATGGCCAGGTCTGAGATAAGCCGTCACCCCTGGTCTAAGAAGGCGACACAGACATCAGTCACCTCTGTGGGTGAGCAGGACCCTCGGACTCCTCCCTTCCTGAAAACTGCTTTGTTCCTTCCATGTACACTTGCTACGTGACTTGCTTTCCCATTGGGTCAGTATTACCTAAGCGGCTATACTTAACAATTTACTGCTTGTGGTCCTCAGTCAGCAACCCACTTGAGGGCCCCTCCTGCCTCACATGAGTTGTATCTCTCCCCTCAGTATTTCCTGCTCTTAACCTTTGTTGTTCCTTAAAACTCATCCTTTGATTTTGGAGAACATAAACTTGGTATATCTGACATCTAGCAGGTTGAGAGTTACAATATTTCTCCCACATCATTCCTGTATCAGATGCACCAGGGCAAGCAAAAGCAAAAGCCCCAAGAGAAGACTTCTGTCTTCAACCAAAGCATCAAGAAGGGAGCAACCTAGCAAGAGAGAAAACTGCTGGCTGACTCCTTTAATTCCAGCACTCTGCAAGGCTGAAGCAGGAAGATGGCAAGTTTGAGCCTGTCCTGAGCAATTTAGCAATTTAGTGAGATATTGTCTCCAAGTAAAAAAGTAAAAAGGGCTGGGGATGTAGCTCAGGGCAAGGCCCTGGGTTCAATCCCAGTACGGGGTGGTGAGTAGACATGCATTTCTACAGTTACCACTCTACAAAATCAAACTGCACACATGCTGCCACACCCCCCACTGCATTATCAAAGCAGAGTGAAGATCCACAATCCCTGCTTTCCTTTTCCTGAAATGAGATTTCCCTCTGCTGGACTGGATCCCAGTCCATACACTTAGCAAGTGACCCTCCTGCCTCAGCTGAGTAGCTGGGCGTACATGCGCTAGCCGTGACACCTGTCCTCAGGATAGTTTTAATTTACATTTTGCTCATGACTAATGCTGTTGAAATGTTTTAATGTTCATTTTTGCAATCCATATCTTATCTTTGGTGAAACATTCATTTTTGTAATTTTTTGAAAATTCGATTTATTAATGAATCTTGAGAAATATACACATATATTTCTCCCCAAATAAAACTTTTTTTAATTCTTTCAAAAACCAGTTTTTAATTTTGTTGCAATTTAATCTCACAAATTTTGGTTCCATAAATCATGATTTGTGGCTTATATTTAAAACTTTGCCTAAGCTAAGGTCACGCATACTCTGAGAATGGCTTGTGGAAAGAGTTTGGAAAGGTTCACAGATGTCGCCTGAATGCATAGAGCTGGAACAGCTTAGGCTGTTCCGTAGGGGAGATTCTGGTCAGAGCTCAGGAGACCAGCAGGCTGATAGAAAGCTTGCTGGTAAAGACTAGGCTCAGGAGGTTTGTGCTGGGAAGGACTGCATTGGTTGTTGGACTCCACACGGTGTGTGTTATGGCTTGGCAGAAAGTTTGTCTGTGTTTTGCTCATGTCCAGAGACTTTGCCTGAGACTGAGATTAAGGACAACAGATTGATTAATCTGGCAAAGGAAATTTCAAGGCAGTCAAATGTTGAGGCAGTGGCATGGCTATTGTTGGGGGCTTTTAGCCAGATTTATGTTGTGAATCGAGAACAAAGACCCCAGCAGGATGATTCAGAACGTCGCAAGTTTCACCAGAAAGCTGTGGACTAAAGATAGAGCTGAGACCTCAATTGCTGAGAAGGAACAAAGAAATAAAAATGATGGCCTGGGGGCATTCCAGGAAGCAGCGGGCCTCCACCCTTTGCAGCTTCAGATCATCAAAAGTGAAAGAGTTTGCTCGGAGGAGAAAGCCGCAGAGCGCCATGTTCCAGAGTGGCAACGGAGAATACGGGAGATTCCAAAATGATGGCAGCCATACCAGATTCCAGAATGGTGGCGGCATAGAGAAGGTTTTCCTCACAATCAGGTTCAGAGTTCAGTGAGCCAGGCACTCGACCTCTACAGCAAAGAGAGAGGAGAGCCTGGCTACTGCTCCAGCTGGCAGCAGACCTTGGCAGCATCCACGTGGCGCTGGTTTTAAGTGGAAGGAAAATGCCCAAATTCTGAGGCTAAGGCAGCTTCCACCCTGCCTGCAGAGGGCAATATGTAAAGATGTAAGGGTGAAGCCAAGGGTACAGTGAAAAACCCAGAAGTTTGGAAAAGCCAGGAATGTGGATCATCCAAGGAAAGCTACAGAAACTGAGTGGAGTGGGCTTAAGAGAAAAGCTGTGAAAAATGGAGCCCCTGGTAGTGCCATGGGGGTGGAATCACTCAAGCCTTTTTGGAGCATGCACCCAGATTGTTTCAGATGCTGGGCAGAGAACTCCAGGACTTAATGTTCGCCCTGCTGGATTTAGGACTTGCTTTAGTTCCAATGCTTTGTATTTCCCTGTTTGTAACTTTTGGAATGGTAACGTTTATCTTATGTCTTTGCATTTTGGAAGTGTTTAACTTGTTTTCATTTGTATAGAGGGTTACAGTTAAGAGTTTGCCATAGATCTCAGAGGAGATTTGGGACTTTGACTTTCCTGCAGTGCTGAAACTGTTAAGACTTTGGCAACTTTTAGAGATGGACTAAATGTCTCTTGTATTAAGGATGCACATGAGTCTTTGGGGAGCCAGGGGTGGAATGTTACAGTGTGATCAGTCAGATGGCCCCCACTAAAGCCTCATGTAATCATGGATGGGGCTGAGTCTGGCGTTTGTGATTGGTTTGTTATCTGGTGCTGGGATTGGTGATATGAGTGTTGTACCCACCCAGGGGTGGAACCGACATACAATGTAAGGGTGAGAGGGCGTGTCTTTCTCTTGCTAGTTTGCCTTGCTGTTGCACTGGCCATGAATGGCTGCCCTGCCACACCATGCTTCCTTGGAGCCAACTGAGTATGGACTGAAATCTCCAAGAACTGTAAGAAATATACCTTTCCTTCCCTAATTTTGGACCTCAGGTATTCTGTCTCAGCAAAGAATGCTATGTTTCTAATGTAGTATATTGTTGACAGACTTAATGCTGGTTCTTAAGGATTAAGATGTGTTATAATGTTCAAGTTGCAAAACATTTAAGAATAAACATGCCTTTGTATCTGGAGGCTGATTTGAAGAAATGTGTCTGGTTGCCAAGTTGACAAGGGGTGGATTGTTATGGTTGATACATTGTGTCAACTTGAGAAGTTTAGAAGTTTAACTGAGAGACTCAGCAGGGAGCCAGAGTTCTTACTTTGTAAATATCCTCATCCTGTGCAAAGGAGGGCAAGGAGATTTGTGAATGCTGCACCCACCCTGGCGGGGAGGATGGCCTGTGTACAATATAAGGGAGAAAAAGGCTTGCTCTTGCCCCCTTTTCGCTCTGGCTGCTTTTGCTGCCTTAAAGTGTGGCCCCAGTGCCACATCACCTTGCCTTGGAGCCAGCTGATTATGGACTGAAACCTCCAAAAACTGTAAGCTGAATAAACCTTTCCTTCCCTAATTTTGGGTGGCAGGTGTTTTGTCTCAGCAGTGGGGGAAAAGTGAGCAAGACAGTAACTGTTTGCAGTACATAATGAATACATTTCTGGTGTGGAGTTGGTGCATGTGCATCTTAATTCTTCTTTAATCCTTTCTCCCTTCTCTCCCTCTCTATCCCTTTTGCAAAAGATTTACCTCACTATTTACTATTATCTATGTTTTCACCATACATTTTGATCACACCCCATATTTTGGGGGTCTCCCAGTGGCCTAAGTGGATAGCAGACCACTTGAAATTACCCCATGCACAGCTACCTGACCTTTTTTCTCCTCCTGTTTTACTGTTCATTTCTGGTAGTTTCTAATCCTCTATCTTCAAGTTGACTGATCTTCACCTTTCATTTCTAATCTACTATTGATTCCATGCCAAGTGTCTTTCATTTCTAAACATTCAATTTACATCTGGCAAAGGATCTATATCCAGAATATATAAAGCATTTTATCATCCACTAATAAAAGATAAGTAATTCTAATAAAAATGAAGCACCTTAGCAGATATTTCAGAAGATACAGAAATAGGTCACAGATGAAAATGTGCTTAACGTCACTAATCATCAAGGAAATGCAAATTAAAACTATATAATCAAGCCAGGTGTGGTGGCACATGCCTGACATCCCTGCACTCAGGAGGCTGAAGCAGGAGGGGTGCAGTGAGTTCGAGGCCAGCCTGGACGACATAGCAAGACCGTCTCAGAAACTACAGTCAAAACTGTACAATCACTGAACGGGCTGCAGTTTAAGACCCTGATGCAAACACATGTTGCAGATGTTTCAGAGCACTGAAACTTCCATGTAGTATGTGTAGGGATATAAAAGGATAAAATCTCTTGGAAAAAAATTGACAATTACTTAAAAAGTCAAATATGGAGCTGGGGGTGTAGCTCACTGTTTAGTGTGTTTGCCTAGTGTGTAAGGCCCTGAGGTCAGTTGAGACACACACACACACACACACACACACACACACGATCACATGTATTACCACATAACCCAGAAATTGTAGTCCTAGGTTGTTTCCAGAAAGAAGATGAAAGCATTTGTCCATATAGAGGCTTGTATGGATATGAATGCTCCTAACAGCTTCATTCATGACACTGAAAGTAACCCATATATCCAGACTGGAAAAATAAGCAGATTATTTGTATCCATACAGTGGACTAGTTGGAGAAAAAAATTGCTGTTGCATATCAACATGGCTGTCTCAAAAATATTATGCTGAGAGAAGCCAGTTCCATTTCTTACTGTTTGTTTATATGAAAATCCAAAACAATAACCCATAAAACAAGTTAACAGCAGCCAGGTGTGGCGGCACATGCATGTAATCCCGGCACTCGGAGGCTGAGGCAGGGAGATCGTTGCAAGTTCAAGACCAGCCTGTGCTACAAAGTGAGCTCAAGGCCAGCCTGAACTGCATAGCGAGACCTTGTCTCCAAAAGACCAAAAAAAAAGTCAGTGGTTGACTGGACCAGATTTGTTTTCATTTTTTTTCTCCTGTGCATATGTGGTATAAACTGTGTTGCATGTTAAACATAGATTCTGCCACAGGTACACTCCCAGCCACCCGTCTTTCTTTTTTCTCCCCCACAGGTGCTAATGTGGTTAGACAGGGCTATAATTACAAAAAGCACAAAAGAACCTTTTCTGCTTTTGGAGTAGTAGAAATACTTTTTTTGTGTGTGCAGTACTGGAAATTAAACCAGGAAATTTGCACTCAACCACATCTCCAGTTCTTTGTGTTTTTTTTTTTTTTTTTTTTTTTTTTTTTTTTTTTTTTTTTTTTTTTTTTTTTTGAGGCAGTCTCACTACAATGTGATCGGCCTGCCTCAGTCTCCCAGAGTTCTGGGATTCCAGTCGTATGCTACCATGCAGCTTTTTAAAATCTTTCTACTGACATCGCTTGGTGAGAAGACATACTTCTGTGTTGAAGGGTAGCAGTGTAGCTCAGTGCTAAAGAATTTGCCTTGCATGTGCAAGGCCCAGGTATAATCTCCAGTAGTGTGCTCACGTGCACATGCACACACCTGAAAAATTAAACATGAACTTACATGATCAGTTCATTTCAAACTGGAACCCAGGCATAGTGAATAGCACTGGCAGGGAGGGACGCATTGTGACCTTAACAGGGGAGACAAAATGACATAGCCAGCAAACTTGATGCACACTGATGACTTCAATCTTAGCACTGAAGTGTGACTAGCTGAGGGTGCTAATGGGAGGGCCTGTAGGTGGAAGGCATCTGGAGAGGAAAAGAAAATCGTACCAGAAAACTATGGTGGTGTGGCTGAATAGTATCTTCCAAAATTTGTATATTAAGGCTCTAAAGCCCAATATCTCAGAATCTGACCAAATTGAAGGTAAGGTCTTTAAAGGCAGTAATTAAGTGGATGGTTAGGACAGGGTTTCGGTGATAGGGTTAGAATAGGTCCTGATTCAAATAAGAGGAAATCTGGAAACAAATTGACACTCGTTCAGTGATGGCAAATTTTTTAGTACTTTCAGTGATACAAAGAGCCCATGCTATAGGTTTGCTACCACTGCACTATACATATACTTGTACAGAGGAACAGCCATTAAAGACGAGCAGGCAGCCATCTGAAAGCAGGAGTGGTGACAGTCTTCTTACCACCCTGAGAGAAAACTAGTCTCGTCCATACCTCCATCTTAAATTTCTAAAATTCCAGAATCGTGAGAATATGAATTTCTGCTGTTTTAAATCACCTAGTGTGTTGGCACAGCACCCTGTTAAGGTTTAGATCTTGGGCATCCTCCAGAAGTCTTACATATCTGGAAGGTGACTGGGTCGGGGAGACCCTACACACATCACTGATGAGTTCACAGCTGACTTGTTAGGAAGTGGGCTTGAGCCCACAGAGAACATCTCCCTCCCTGGCCCCCATTTAACACGCGCAGCTTTCCTTCGGTAGACTCTTCCACTGTACCATTTCTGCCATGAAGCAGCCAGACTGTGACCATGACCCAAAATAAGCCTCTTCTCTTGTAAGTCGTGGGTGTTTTGTTCCAGCAATGTGGCAGCCTTAGCAATCCAATACACGTGGTAGTTACTGGGCAGTGTTGAGCTCTGGCTTGAGGTATGTGGTCCTAGGTTTAAACAGCAGTAACCCCATGTTTCTCTGCATCATTCAGCAATTGGCTTGGCTTCAAACAAAGGAACAGCAAATGGTAGAGGTCATTCAGGAAATTTCCAAATGAGGACACTGAAGAGAAAACCAGTCACTGAAGCTAAACTGCATTCTCCTAAGTAAATCATAAAGCACCCTCCATCTGAACACCTGCACCAGAAAATTAGGAGTCATTTGATTGCTCACCTGTTAATTCTACCTCTGAACGCCTTTCAACCCCAACCACAAGCTCAGTATCTGGCTGGATCACTGCAATAGCCACCTGGTCAACTGTTAGTCTCTCCCTCCATCAAGCCATCTCTTACCATACTTTTTGTTTTTTTGGTACAGGGAATCAAACGCATGACCTCACGCTTGCAAGACAAGCACTGTGCTGCTGAGCTATATCCCCGGCCCTTCCATCATAGTTTTCATTATTTCACTGAATATTTCAGTAGCTTCTCACCACTCACAAGATAGAAGCCGAATTTCTGTCACACGAGACCTTTCATGTTTTGTCCCTTCTCTTCCTGCCTCTTCCAGCATTTCTCTTCCCCACCCACAGGAATCCTACGCTGAGGCAGTACTCAAATACTGGGGATTTCCTCAACAATGACAAGGCTGTCCTCTGCCTAATCCCACCTACTCTGTCCCAGGCAAACTAGGAATTTGCTGAAGGACTGCCTCTTCTAAAACTTTTCCATAGCTTTCCTCCCTGCTCAGGCAAGGTTGAGAAATGGCCTTCTCTCTGATTCAACAACTGGATGAAATGGACAGAAGCCAAGAACCGTGGATAATGCACACATTAGCACAAACACACATGCTCCTTGATTTACTCAGTAAACCCATCCAGAAAACGCTCAGAACTCAAAACCAGAAGTAGTCTCTACTGTGCATAAGTTTTGTGCCATCATAAAACTTAACTGTTAAACCATCTGAAGTCTAAGAGACTATTTTATTACATGTGTGATTGTGAAGAGCAGAGTGGCTATGAACCTCTGCTTGATGGTAATAAAGATTAACTCTAAGATGAGTATGATAACAACGTTGCAGAAGAAAAGTCAAAATGTTTCAAAAGCACTGCCTTGGCTAGAGTACAACTGTGAGTGTTTACTCTTAGTACCTAGTGGCTGTATTCTTAGGTAAACTTAGTCCTGAATTCTCCCTTTGCTGTTTCTTAGCTGGGTGGACTTGGAGTTTCAGTTTTATATCTGTATATTGGGGATATCTATTTCAGAAGATTGTTTATGCCCATAAACCCAGCACTAGGGAGGCAGAGGCAGGACTGCTGTGAGCATGAGGTCAGCCTGGATTACAAAGCACTACCCTGTCTCAGGAAGAAAAAAAAAAGCCTTAGTTACCTCCCATCTGCTTAGAACCAAGATGTTAACTGCTTCTCAGTGTCTTCCAAGAGTCAAGTTAACCATGACCATTTCTCAAGCTTCAAAGTCAAACATGTTTGACTGATGACAGAAGTGCCAGCTGTGGTGTGAGCTGCTCGAGCTATCACCATATCCAGCACAGGAAGGTAAGTTCAGGAGATGAGATTGCCCTTGCACACCACAGACACTTGTATGAACGGTGAAAAGCATTAAGAGTGTATAACAACACGAAATAGTAATGGTTCAGTGTAAACATTCAACTACAAAATGCCTGAGTGCTGTGTTAAGTGCAATGAAGGAGAAAAAATCAGTGTTCCCACCACAGCCCATACATACTAATTGCAACTATAAAACTGGGAAATTGCTAAGTAGCAAAATCTGCTATTTCTGGTTAATTGAAGTCTGGAAAATGACATGGGCACTCGCACACCAGCCTTGGCAGTCTGTACTTTCTGGAAAGCCATTTGACATCAGGATAAATGTTGGAGCTTGTGGCTCTAAATTCCATTCATTTATAATCTCAAGATCTGTCCAAGCCAGGCGTGGTGGTGCATGCCTTTAATCCCAGCACTCGGGAGGCTGAGGTAGGAGGAGCGTTGTGAGTTCGAGGCCACCCTGGGCTACAACACGAGCACAAGGCCGGCCTGAGCTACATAGTGCGACCCTGCCTCAAAAAATCAGGGCTGGGAGTTTGGCTCAGAGGCTTAAGTGCCTGCCCTGGCAGGCAGGAGGTTGTGAGTTTAATCCCCAGTGCTGCAAAAAAAAAAAAAAAAATTCTGCCACAATCTATGTATATAAGGAGACTTGAAAAAAAATACAGCATGAAGATTATAATGAGACTTTTTGTTCTATGTGCTTTGTGAGTTTCCTATTATCAGATCCCAGCATGGAGGTGCACGGTTATGGTCCCAGCACTTGGGAGGCTGAGGCAGGAGGATCCCACAGGTTCAAGGTCACCCTGGACACACAGTTCCAAGCCAGCCTGAACAAGTTACACCCTGTCTCAAAAACAAAACAAAAACAATTTCCTATTAAACATATGTACAGCATTTAAAAAGCTTTCTGCTTTGGATAAGTTCCTTAAGTATTTTCTCATATATAAAACAGTTCCAACAATAGAAGGTCTGTAGTTGGTAACACAAAGTGCCTGGCTATCTTTATTACACCCGGAAAAAGACGGTCTTATTTATTGTTCGGTTTTTTGAGACAAGGTCTAGATATGTAGCCCAGGTGGTCCTGAACTCACCATAATCCTGCCTCAGCCTTCAATTCTGGAACTTCAAGTGTGGGCCAACACTTCTGGCAAAAAGACACACACTCAAACTGGGAAACATTACAGTATGCTAAATTACAAAAAAAAAAAAAAAGTTAACAATTCTAGTAACTTTTTATTTTACTTAAATATCCACTTTAGTAGTCAGATCCCAGAAAATGCTATTTTTAATAGTACGTTGAACTGGAATAGCTTGTATTTCTATTTCAGTTTAGGCAATTACTTTTGCAAAATACTACTGCATGATGAAGCTCCCATCAAGGACCTCATACTTAAGCAAAGATCCGGAATCACAGTTTTATTGCAAGTTTCATTCAAGATACCTTTTATATCATTTATGACTCCAGGAAATCCCTGCTGTCTTATCAAGCTGCAGAAATAAGAAACCCAAGAGGTCACTGCTCATACTCTTCAGTGCCCCTGATACTGTATACACAGGTCCCCGCATTCAGGTTTGCTTTCAGAAAAACACTGGTCTCAAGATTCACAACTTCCCAGAAATTTCAGATTTTCAGTTCCAGGCCGGGTGTCTGTCCAGTGGAAGGGCCAGGCTCTGGGTCAGGTCCACTTTCGGGAGATATTGAGATGGTCGAGCTGGTCCGCGATGAACCTGTGCGGGGGGAACTTGGCCGCGCGGGCCGCCTTGATGGCCTCGAAGGCCCGGGCCCTGCGCTCGGCGGCGTGGCCGCGCTCCTGCTCGGCGCTCATGTAGGGCATGCTCAGCCAGTAGTGGTTCTCCGCCTCCACCTCCAGGCGGCGGATCATGTTCTGCTTCGCCTGCTCCGACACGAACCGCGGCCGCCGGTGCTTCCCGATCCACTGACGGCCCGGGATGCGCCCGCGGCGGAGGACGGCGGTGACGAACATGGCTCCTGCCGGGAAGAACACACGGGGCCGAGCTGCAGCGCGCAGCGCCAGCCTCCTCGCCGCGCCCAGGCCCGCCGCGGGAGGTGGGGAGTCCGCGCCCGCCCCCCAGAGCACCCACCCGAGGAAGCCCGCGACTCGGAAGCCGCGCGCCGCGGCACCTGCGTACCTCGGCGGCCGGGGACAGAATGGCGGAAGCGCGCCCCTCGCGGGCCGCCTGCCGACTTCGCGCGAGACTTCCGCGACTGCGAGGGAGGCTCTCTGCGCCTGCGCAGACCCTGTCGTTTCCGGTTCCGAACCATTCAAACGAGTGGCGGGGTGGTTGGCGTGCGGTTCCTGGCGCCGGCCCGGCCGCCTTCAGCCATGGACCCGATCCGGGCCTTCTGCGGGAAGCTGCGGTTTCTGGCCGGCACGCTGGACTGCGAGACGGCCCGGCTGCAGCGAGCGCTGAACGGAGAGGACAGCGGTGAGTGGGGCCCAGCGCGCGTGGGCTGTGCGCGGCGGCTGACTGACAGCCGAGGGTGGCGCGGGGACCGGCGACTCTGCCGCGCGGGCCACTGGCGCCGCTCGAGAAAAAACAAAGGCACTGAGGATTGAACCGTGGGCCTTCACATTGAGCTGCAGGCCCAGCTCCTAACTTCACCACCCACTTTTTTAAATTTTGAAGCAGGCCCTGCTAAGTAGCAAAATTGCCCAGGCCTGGGGTCGAACTTGAGATTCTTCTGCTTCAGCCTCCCAGAGTGGGGGACGTGGTGACATGCCACCACGTCAGACTAATTACCACCTT
The DNA here is from genome assembly GCA_004363535.1 of Dasyprocta punctata. NCBI lineage: Eukaryota > Metazoa > Chordata > Mammalia > Rodentia > Dasyproctidae > Dasyprocta > Dasyprocta punctata. The sequence goes on from RJWM01000581.1 coordinate 196,960, forward strand.
TTTCAGGTTTAGTTTTCCTTTTTAAGAGACTCATTGTAAGTGTACATATTTATGGGGTATGATTTATTCTTTTTTTCCCCTCGCGCTCCTGTATTTCTTGCTTGTTCTACACCCCAGACCTTCCAACCAGTAGTGTTGAGTAGATGTGGTAAGAGCAGCTGTCCTCACCTTGTTCCCTACGTTAGGGGGAAAGATGTCAGCATTTTATTATTTAGTGTGATGTTTACCTGTAGGCCCTTTTATCAGGCTGAGGAAGTTCCTTTCTGTTCCTAGCTTGAAAGGTTTTATTAGAATTTTGTCAGATGTTTTTTCTGCATCATTTCGATTCAGAACTTCTTTAGTGATTTTGACTGAGAGATCCAATGCCAGGTTGAATAGGGTATTTCATTCCTTGCTCTGGAAGTGGCTATTTCCTCTTCTTCCTGTGTGTTGTGTACTTCCTCGGAATGCACCAACTTTTCCTTCTCCCTAGCCAAATAACTACAGGCAGGTTCCTCACACAGCGCTGAGGCAGCTTCTCCCCCTGTGCTTGGGTTTCCTTCTCCCTCCTGCTGCTGCACCTCCTCCTCTTCCTCTTTGTGCATGCCTGAGTTTTATTCTCTGCTCCTGCTTCATCTGAAAATTTCAGCGTGCTTCGTCTTCCGTCCCTGAGTTCTCCCACCCCAGGTTTCTCTCCTTCCTTTTTCTCTTCCCCTTTCTCACCCTGGGTTTCTTCTTCCACCTTTTCCTCCTGTATCCCAAAGTTTTCTTCTCCCTCCTTGTTCTCTTCCTCCACCTCCTCTTCCTCTCCCCAGGTTTATTCTTCCTCCTCCGGCCTAGAGCTTTCTTCTCTCTCACCATCACATTTAAATGCTAGCTCTACCTTACATAGAAATTCAGGGTCTAAACTATTTTCTCCCAGAATGCTGAAGATGCGACCCCATTGCTTAGTGACTTCCAGTGTTGCCGGTGAGAAGTCCACAGCCACGGTTAGGATGGCTTCTTCATCTCTTGACAGACTTTCTTTTCCAGCCTTCTCTTGGTTTTTCCAGTTTCCTTCTCTTCCATTTCTTTCACTAGTTCATGTGCTTCATTTTCTCTGTCCTCTCTTTCCAGAACTGCTACCTGGACATTGCGGTTTCTCCAACTGTCATTATGTGAAGCTCTTCCCATACTTTTATTGGCTTTGTCATTTTGAGGTAATTTCTTACCTTGGCCTGGATTGTGATTTTTAGCTTTGTCTAATTTTCTACTCAGTTCATCCAGTTTTCTTTTAAAGGTCAAGCCTTTTGTATTATCTCCTATTTTGGAATCTATCTACTCCATCAGCTCTGTTTTTGGTGAGGCTACGTAGGGGGCCAACCTACAAGCTTGTACCTGATCAAGGGGCCACAGAGATGAAACCCAAAGTGTCAGCTTGCTGGGGGGAGCAGATTTTTGAGGGTGAGGTCCTGAGGTTAAAGGGCACATGTGTGCCAGACATCAGTAGCAGCAGCAGGCAGCATGGAGCAGAGTGGAGAGCCAGAGCCAGAGCCGCCTGTGTCTCTATTGTGTAATTCTTATAGAGGTTGTTGTCTCGTGTTTACCCTTACGTGGTGCCTGTTTACCTGTGCTAAGTCATGGGTACACAACTGTATCCCACTGTGCACCTGCACTGGACAATGTCACGCCCCCAGGTGTCCTGAGACACTCCCGAACTTTGATGCAATCTGAGTGGTTCCCCACATCCCACGCCCTCAAAGGTCAGGGTGTATAAATGTAACATTTTATATGTAACAGGGCACAAGTACTTCCCTGCTTTGTAGCTGACAAATCAAGAACCATATGGTTTTCCAAAACCACATTTTTTGTTTGAACAGTTTAATCCATAAGCAACATCAAAGCCTGGTACATAACATTCAGGGTCTGGGCCATACGTTAAACAAGGGCTTCAGGGGCTAAGTTTATGGTCCTGCCCCTGGGCAGATGCTATTCCTAGCGGTCAACCGTATGCAGTGGTCAGTATTTCTGGTCAGATGCTACTCCTGGTGGCATCAACAGTCAGGTTTTCTGGTCAGACACTTCCTAGCGATCAGCCATTCAGCCATTGCAGTACCTGGTCAAGGCATCTGCTAAGTCACTGCCAGGTGAGAGGAGGGGCTTACGTCCTGAACCATGATACCCTGCATGGTCAGCTTTTTGGTCATACACCCTTATGTCTCTCCATAGGTTAGCACCCCACCAGGGCCGGTGCCCTGTCTGTCACTACTGAGCTGCCCAAACTGGCAACCAGAGCATCATCCCCCTCAAGAAGGCCCAGCTGTCCACGCACACATGCCGGGGGCCTTCTTCATGTATCGCAGTCACACCGCCCGCAGCTTTGCCCATTGGCTTGACCTGCCTGTTCCAGTTCCAAACTAGAATACTTCCGTGCTGGACTGGACAGCGACTGCTGTCCAATGTGGGGCTGTGCCACGGCTGGACCCCTCAGTATACCAGGCTCACTCGGAATACCAGCTCTCTGCTTCTTCCACAAGTGTGACCAAAACCCGACAGGGTGCTTCTGCTTCAGACCTGTCATCATGTGCTCTGACAGTTAGGATAAATGGCCAAGTAAGGTCAGCAGCTCCTAGGGCTTGCATCTGTGCAGCAGCCGTCTCAGAATCCTGAGGAAGCAGCTTCTGCTGAGTCTGCCCATGTTGTGTCCCTTTTGGTCATAAAGCGCACAGCAGGGTAGCTAGATGTGGTACATCCACCAAAAACCTAGCAAGCCCACTATACCTATAATTGGCGTACTGTTGTGGGTCTGGCCTTACCTAATCATACAACACCAAGAACTTAACAGAGAAGCCAGTTCCCTGGACCCTGTCTATGTCCATGGCCCACCCCCATGTCAGCAAAACTTCCTTCAGACTGGACACAGAGGCTTTCCAATTTGCAAGGCAGTCAGAGGTTCACATAAATCAATACAAAACAGTGACACAGGGAGTGGCTCGCCCCAGGTGGCCAGGTCCTGGACCCCCAGGTCATCACACACAGTTGGGCTACACAGATAGCCTTGTGGCCTCATCCGGAAGCTTCACTGTCTGCTCTGCCGTGTGAAGGCAGATTGGTCCTGACTGCTAGCCTCAGGGTGAGACTTGACAGACATTCGCCATGATCCAGCTGGCTTGTGCACAGGCCGTACTGAAGGGCTCCGGAGGGAGTATCACCCCTGCTTTTTCCAGTTTCAAGACATCCTGTCCCATTGCTTCATGACCTCCGGGCAGCTGGTACTGCTTCATGTACACAGCCCTCGTGGCCTGGGGGAGAGTCAGGTGTGTAGTATGGATGGCCTCAGACCACGGTTTTTATCACGCGAACTCCCGAGTGAGGTTCTCGCTGCATGCTGAGCACCAGTCAGCATGCCCACCCCCAGTATGTATTCAGCAAGCACCGGCCACAAAGCCACCAGCCACTGCTCAGCGTCCTCTTGTCTGCTGCAGCCTTTGTACTTGCTGGACAGGGCCCTGGCCTGTTGATCTACCTGATAGAGGAGAGTGAAGAGCAGCGAGCCCCGCCCCTCGGCTTGTGGGGGGTGGAGGGGAGGACCTCGTGTCTTGCTTCCTCCTCGCAGAAGCGGCCAGTTAGGCCTTCATCTTCCTGTCTAGTCTCCTACAAGGCTAAATGTTTTACTTCCTGCCCGTCATTTCTGCTGCGTGAGTTCTTTGAATTTCACACTTCAGGCAGTGTGATTTTTGCTTCCAAAATGTTCCTTGTGTTATTTGCCTGGGTCTGCACCATCCACCTTCAAACACGAGGTCCTGCCTTCCCTTCAGGAACTCAGACCCATCCCCGGCACCTGTGGTAAGCCCGGGCCCGTCACTCTCCCACGCTCCCTGACGCCTTCCTCTCTTCCTGCGGACCTTTTCCCGGCCCTTGGCCTGCCTTGCCAGCTTAGGTTGCATCCTGGGCATTGTGGCTATGTTGACAAAACTGGTTTTCTCTTCTGGAGTAGTAAATTTGTTCTTGCATGCTAGGTATACTTCAGAAATTCAAAAGGTTATTGAAAATGTCACCTGTCTGCCATACCCAGCATTGGGACTGCTCTACACCAAGCCCTCAGGTTAAAATCTTTTTTGCTATTTTACATATGTGAGGGAAGAGAGAAGCATTTTTAAGTTTGTATGATCGGTGACTTTAGGGTAACGCAAACAGAGTTGTGTGTCACTATGTCCTCCCCTCTCAAGGTGCTTTATAGCTGCTCCTCACTGACGAGTGATGTCCACACGTCCCTCAGGGCAGCAGACACTTGGGGAGGCCTCCTGTTACACCAGGTCTTGCTTTGCTTTGTAATGGGAGAATGGAAGTTAAATGAAGGTGACTTTTTAAGAGTCAATTACTATTAACCCATGTAATATTCCTCTTCTGATTTCCATCATTTCTGTTTTCCACCCAGAAAACAGCACATTTGCTAATCCCATCATGGTAATGTGTGCTTGATCATTTCGTTTAGGGATTGGGTGGAGTCAAGTTTGTATTGAGATTTTAGAATTCTTTTGGTGAAGAATTACGTACCACAGCTTTCACTCTGAGCCGGTCAGCAAAGGTCTGTAATAATCTGGTCATAACCTATTAGAATAATCTTGTTCGGTATGGTGGCACATGCCTGTGATCAGAGTTCTCAGGAGACTGAGGCGGGAGGATTGCCTTGAGCTCAAGGCCAGCGTAAGCTATGTAGTGAGTTTAAGGCCAGCCTGAACTACATAGCAAGATCCTGTTTTAAAAACCCAAAAATTAATTAATTAATTAATTAATGGATTTTTTTTACAACTGAGGCAGTCAGGTGTTTTTAAAATGAGTTTGGGAGAATGCATACCGTCTGCATAGACTGGCTGAACGTATAGACTTGTTGCTAGTTGCAGTGGCCCGTGCTTGTGATCCCAGCTGTTCAGGGGGCTGGTGTGGTTGGGGGTCAGGTTTGGGCCCAGGCTGGGAAATTTAGTGAGACCCTTACTCACAGTAAAGGGTGGGGATGAGACTCAGTGGAATGGAGCCCCTTGCTTCAGTCCTCAGTAACACAAACCAAAGACTGGTTAGTAGAACCAGGCATGGTGGCACAAGCCTGTGAGTCAGGGCAAAGTATGACAGAAAAGTACGGAATGAAGACCTTGATTCAGATGAGGAAGAAAACAAATATTTGACTAGTTGAAATGCTATAAAATGGTCATGGATACCTGAACAATCCAACGTTAGAGCTAGGTTGGAAAATATTACTAGGTTTTTGCCAGGCATGAAATCTAATGGAATGCCAACACTGCAGTTCAATGTTGGAAATTGTTTGTAATGGATAATATGCTACAAGGTGTGTGAAATAACACTGATAATGAAATTCAAGTGTACAGTAGTAATGCTCAAAAATATATTTTTCATGACACCTCTTGTCCAGACTGAAAACCTTCATAGGTCTGTTATACATAGCCAAGTTATATCATTCTAATCATGGGAATCTAAAGGGTTTATGGAGAAGTGATGGATATGGTGCTGAGATTTTTAGAACAACAATGTCAGTCAAGAGATTTGGTTTCCTTTAAAACTGCCTACATTTTGACAACAAAAAGACTCACCAACAAAGGAAAAGAATCCAGCAGTTTAACTGCTATTTGTTCATTTTTTGAAAGTTTTCTTTCAAACTGTCAAATAATTTATACACCATCCAAGTACATGCCAATCAGCAAGCAGCTTGCATCAATTCATGGTCATTTTAGCTTTCAGCAGTATATGCCAAATAATTCTTCACCATGCTGTGTTAAAAATATGTGTTCTGGTAGATGTGAAGACATTTGACACCTTCAATTTAGAAATCTGTGCTGGAACTAAGCTACCAGGTCTTTATTTGTGTGGTAATAAACTGGATGATGTTATGAAATTACTTGTAACCATTTCAAACAGTAACCCAAATCTCATATTTGATAATTGGTTCACTTGTTACCCATTGATAATACATTTGCTAAAAGAACACAGTTGACCAGCACTGGAACTATTCACAAGAACAAAATGGAGATTCCTGGAAAAATGTCCAAGTTAACAATAGAGAAATGTATAGTACAATCTTTGGATTTCAGAAAGCTATAAAAGTTAAAAAACAAAACAAAACATAACATTGACTTCCTATATGGCAAAGAAAAAGTGGTATTGATACTGTCAGCATTACACCATGATAATAAGATTGATAGTGAGTCCTCAACACAAATGAAGCCAGAAATAGTCACAGTTACAACAAAACAAAAGGTGGAGTAGTTGTTGGTAAGTTACGTGGTCACCGTGATGTTACTTGAAACATAAAGCATGGGCCAGTGGTTGTGTGTTACTGGATCCTAAACATGTCAGAAAATAACAAGCTCAAAATGTCAAGGAGAAATTTTCTTAGAGGATTGGGACAGAATTAATAAAAGCTCAGTTACAGCAGAGGAAGAACAGTATGTGTCTCCCCAAAGAAACCCACAGAAGAATTCTGGAGCAGACTGATGAATAGACAGGGGAATCATCACAAGAACCTTGTGAGAAAACAGGAAGACCAGGAAGATGCCAGGTATGTCCTACAAAAAAAGACAGGAAAACAAAACACATGTGCTATCACCGTAAGAGATACTGGTGTACGGAACATGCTGTTTTCATGTGTGAAGACTGCCGTAGGTGTCATAATTGAAGTAAAGATTATTTTGTTTTGTTTTTAATTTTCATTGTAGTTCATATAAGGATGTTTCTGTGGGTTTTGTAGATTTTTGTAAACAAAAAGTTGATGTTGGAAATGGTGATGCTGATAATAAACATGCAATGCATATTAAAGTTTAATACTTTATTTCATTGATATTTTTCTGTTAAGTATACATTGTGAAATATAAGAACCTCCTAACAAATCACATTCCCAGTGAGATGTCAAGTGTATCCACACTGTAAGTGATACTTGTGTAAGGAACATGCTATTTTCACACGTGAAGACTGCCTTAGGTGTCATCCTTGAAGTAAAGATTATTTTTGTTGTAGAGTTTTTTGTAGTTGCATTGTAGCCCATACAGGAATTTATTTGTTTTTATTTTTTAGATTTTGTAAACAGTTGATGTTGAAAGTGTTGATGTTTATTATGAATACTTGATAAATATTTAAAAATTTTTTAAAAAAAGAAAATGCTAAGCATGCCCTTTGTAAGAAAACATAAGCTGAGGAAGGAAGCTATGCTCCTGCCTGTGAGCCAGCGGGGATGAGACTGGGGAGAACCAGGAAGGAAGCTACACCCCACCCCATCGCTACTCCAGCCCCACCCCGACCTCTGTGAGCAACTGATTCAGAGGAACTGTATTGGTTTTTTTTTTTTTTTTAGTTTTTGTTGTTGTTGTTGTTGTTTGGTACCGGGGATGAAACGCACGACCTCATGCTTGCCAGGCAGACGCTTAAGCCACTGAGCTAAATCCCTGGCCCAGGAACTGTTTTGTTTGACTTTGCAAGCCTAAAACTAATAGTCTGAGCAACTATTTAAGGTTAGGTAACAATATGCAATACAGTAACTATTGTAGATTTCTTACTGTCTTATCACTGTTTCGTTTTCTTTATTGTTCTACTCCCTTTAGAATGAAAAATGTTTTTTAAAAAAAATATAAACTTTCTGTCTACGACCTTGGTGACTCAAGTGAAGTAGGCGTGTTTAACTTCCATCTTGAATTATAATGTTGGC